>JAFBMS010000376.1:0-158905 GCA_019788955.1 Albula glossodonta
AGAGGGCAGGGGAAAGGGCTTGTCATGACATGAATCAGAGGAGGCGTGTTTCTGAGGCTCTGCTCTCCTCGGGCAGTGGGGGAGGTCCCAGCCATGGGCAGAGGGGTGACCCTTAGGTGGGAGGGGGGTGTTTGAATTCTGGATTTTTCCTCATGTGATCCTCCCTCCGTGGCATGCGTGGCAGCTGACGCAGACCTGGTTTCAGGTGTGCTACATTCCAGAGCCTCTGTGGTTCGTTTGTCTTGCGCTCCCCTGACGGGCCCCAGACGGACCCAAACGCGCGTGTCAGAGTGAAGCACAGCAGGGACTGCAGGGAGCACCACAGAAGTGGGGCACAGCGGCCCGCTAGTCTGCCTCACTGTGCTCCGACCCGCTCCAATCCAGCAGAGGAAACTGCAGGAGCAAGGCCCAGGGACAGAACCAAAGTAAAACTGCTCCATAGAGCAACAGAACCAGAAGGAAAACCACCCTTAGCGACTAAAGTACCACTGGAAAACTGCCCCATAGAGTTATGGTAATATTGGAAAACTGCCCCTGTAGAGTTATGGAAATATTGGAAAACTGCCCCGTAGAGTTATGGAAATATTGGAAAACTGCTCTTAAAAATGGAAAAGGAGACTGAGGCCCTCAGAAGAGCAGAACTGCAGAAGATCGAGCCCTAAAAAAAATGGAATGAGGACTAAAGATGTGTTTTCCTGACTAAAGTCACCTCTACTGCTTTACCTGCAGAGCTAGCTGCATATTTCAGCATTAGCCACAGTGTGACAGCACTGGTTGTGTTTCCTCTGATTTGACCACCATACAGCCTTAACTCAGCAGCCCAGATGTCTGGGGACATTTCTACAGCTGTCTTTAATTTCTATATTTACGCTCTGATGGCTGTGAGTATGCTCACTTGCAGGCAGTGCGAGTGTGATTAAAGAAAGCTGTGAGGATGGAAGCAGGTGGGGAGCGTAGCTAACTGTGTCTGGGTGTGCAGCAGTGCAGATGCCATAAGCAGAGAGACATGTTTACTGTCCAGCCCCTCTGTTTCTCCTCAGCCAGGCCTCTCATGCACCTGCAGCCCCTTTGCCTTGTTCAGCGGTAACTCACCTGCAGCCCCTTTGCCTTGTTCAGCGGTAACTCACCTGCAGCCCCTTTGCCTTGTTCAGCGGTAACTCACCTGCACTGAGCGTTTCTATTGCCCATTTACCACCATCTCTACCTGATTGAATTTGCCCAGAGCAGCACAGGGCCTCAGGCTGCTGCCCCAAAGAAAGTGCCAAACCAGCACCTCCCTACCCCTCACCGCCTCGGTAACCAGCACCTCCCTACCCCTCACCACCTCAGTAACCAGCTCCTCCCTACCCCTCACCGCCTCGGTAACCAGCGCCTCCCTACCCCTCACTGCCTCGGTAACCAGCGCCTCCCTACCCCTCACCACCTAGGTAACCAGCGCCTCCCTACCCCTCACCACCTAGGTAACCAGCGCCTCCCTACCCCTCACCGCCTCGGTAACCAGCGCCTCCCTACCCCTCACTGCCTCGGTAACCAGCGCCTCCCTACCCCTCACCACCTAGGTAACCAGCGCCTCCCTACCCCTCACCACCTAGGTAACCAGCGCCTCCCTACCCCTCACCGCCTCGGTAACCAGCGCCTCCCTACCCCCCCCCCCCTCACTTTTGTCAGACAGACAAACAAAAATTACTCAAATCTACACACAGCAATAAAGGCACCATACAAGCAGGGAATGTCACTGAAATTCTTTTTGCTCCATGTCAAGTATTTGCATTTCTACAGGAAAATCAAGACAGATGTTAAATCCCATGCTGGGGGATGGAAATATGGGAACTTTAGGAATTCTGCAGGAATTCTGTAGGAAGTACAGTGCCCTCCTTAATATTTGGGAGCAAAACATTTTTTTCTTGATTTGGGTCTGTACTCACAATTTTAAATGTGCAATCACACAATTCTCAGCTTTCATTAAGTGGCATTTTTTCATTTTCATTTCATCATGTAGAAATTACAGCACTTTTAATACCTAGCCCCTCATTTCAGGAAAGTCTACAGGAAATGGAAGCAGTTCAAACAGGAAGAAAGGGACATTTCATTAGAGATGATTGCTCAGGATTCTGTTTGCCACAGAACATACAGCAGGCCTTATGAATACACCATGCATGTGTGACCAACAACCAATGCAACCCTAATGCTTACCACTCCCACATTTTGGCAATTAAGACCTTTTATCTGCTTACCAAGAACTGAGGAATCCCCAGCCCCAGCCCCCCCCAACCCCCGCCCCAGTGATGGGCATGTTCCTGTAGGGGCTCGTTAGTGATGGGCGTGTTCCTTTAGGGGCTGGTTAGTGATGGGCGTGTTCCTTTAGGGGCTGGTTAGTGATGGGCGTGTTCCTTTAGGGGCTCGTTAGTAATGGGCGTGTTCCTTTAGGGGCTCGTTAGTAATGGGCGTGTTCCTTTAGGGGCTCGTTAGTGATGGGCGTGTTCCTTTAGGGGCTCGTTAGTGATGGGCGTGTTCCTTTAGGGGCTCGTTAGTAATGGGCGTGTTCCTTTAGGGGCTCGTTAGTGATGGGCGTGTTCCTTCAGGGGCTGGTTAGTGATGGACGTGTTCCTTTAGGGGCTCGTTAGTGATGGGCGTGTTCCTTTAGGGGCAGTTAGTGATGGGCGTGTTCCTTTAGGGGCTGGTTAGTGATGGGCGTTGTTCTTTAGGGGCTCGTTAGTGATGGGTGTTGTTCTTTAGGGGCTCGTTAGTGATGGGCATGTTCCTTCATGGGCTCGTTAGTGATGGGCGTTGTTCTTTAGGGGCTCGTTAGTGATGGGCGTTGTTCTTTAGGGGCTCGTAAGGGATGGGCGTGTTCCTTTATGGGCTCGTTAGTGATGGGCGTTGTTCTTTAGGGGCTCGTTAGTGATGGGCGTGTTCCTTTATGGGCTCGTTAGAGATGGGCATTGTTCTTTAGGGGCTCGTTAGTGATGGGCGTTGTTCTTTAGGGGCTCGTTAGTGATGAGCGCCCCCTGAGTGATAGGCTGAAGCAGACAGCAGATGGTGCTGGAACAGGGACAGGAGACAAGGAGGAACACAGTAACCCAATAACTAGGCCAGCAAGGCTGGGTATTTTGGGCTGGGGCTGAGGAGCTGAAGCCCTGTGGGTTAGCGTTAGCGCAAGCCTGTGCAGGAGGCCAAGGAGAATACAGAAGGCAGGAGCAGCTTCCCAGCACCCAGCCCTCCCATTCCAGCAGCTATAAATAAAGCCGCATTCCTATTGAGCCAGCGTGAATTAGGTCGCTACAGTGGATCTTTCTCTCTGGGTGGGAGCTGGGGGGTGTGGAAGGAGTTGGGAAAATTAGCATTTTGATCGGTCTGTGTCTGCAGTGAAAAATGGAGAAGGGAAAACTTCCCTTCTGAGGGAATCCTGACAACCCCATGGTGTCACCCTGAGGTAAAAGAGATTCAGGGTTTAAAATAACTCAGCCCAGCTCCCTAACCATTATATTACACTGTAACCTCTGAGCTACAAGCCCAGCTCCCTAACCATTATACTACACTGTAACCTCTGAGCTACAAGCCCAGCTCCCTAACCATTATATTACACTGTAACCTCTGAGCTACAAGCCCAGCTCCCTAACCATTATATTACACTGTAACCTCTGAGCTACAAGCCCAGCTCCCTAACCATTACACTATACTGTAACCTCTGAGCTACAAGCCAAGCTCCCTAGCAATTACACTACACTGTAACCTCTGAGCTACAAGCCCAGCTCCCTAACCATTATATTACACTGTAACCTCTGAGCTACAAGCCCAGCTCCCTAACCATTACACTACACTGTAACCTCTGAGCTACAGGCCCAGCTCCCTAACCATTACACTACACTGTAACCTCTGAGCTACAAGCCCAGCTCCCTAACCATTATACTACACTGTAACCTCTGAGCTACAAGCCAAACTCCCTAACCATTACACTACACTGTTGCACAGAGATCGTTTCCTACTAAAATGATACTTGGGCGTGAGTCAGGGCACAGAAGAGCTGCTCAGTGTTTTGATCTGTCCTCCTCATGTCTAGAGCTTTCAGGGTTCTGACTCACTTCCCATTCAATCACACAGGGAGATGGAAATAACATTACGGCACACAGGAGTGACTGGGTGATTATCCCTATCACTATGTTGCTTTTACATGGCACACTTTGTTGAGCTGCTGCATACTGCTGTGCCAGCGCCCCCTAGCTGCTGTTAGGGTGCAGCAATCTGAGATAGACAGGTCCTCAGGACCTAAAACTGCCTCCACCCTCTGTGTGAGTATATGCCTCTGTGGTCACGATACCTGCAGTGTGTTTACATGTATCTACAGTCAATGTGCCTATTATGTGTGTTTGTGCGTCTCTGTGTCTGCTGTGTGTTTGTGCGTCCCTGTACCTGCTGTGTGTTTGTGCACCTTTGCTGTGTGTTTGTGCGTCTCTGCAGTCACTGTGTCTGCTGTGCATTTGAGTCTCTGAACCTGCTGTGTGTTTGTGTGTCTCTGCAGTCACTGTATCTGCAGTGTGTTTGTGTGTCTCTGTTCCTGCAGTGTGTTTGTGTGTCTCTGTGTCTGCGGTGTGTTTGTGCGTCTCTGTACTCATTGTGCATACGCACAGAATCCGCGGTTATTTCCTTTCGTTGAAGCCAGTCACACTTTTACTTAGTAATTGTCTAAGTTTGTGTAATTTTTTCAAAGTTCCAAAACAAGGATGCCACCAATCGTCGCTGCTCAATTCAGGTTAAATGATGTTCTTTTCAATAAAAAAAAAAAAAAAAAAAAAAAAAACAATCACACGTACCTTGAAAATGGATGCGCTGGAAATTTGTGAATGGACTGGGCTAGCAGGCAGGCAGCAGGTAGGGGCAGGTATGCAAGCAAGCAGGTACAAAGACAGGCAGAAAAAAAGGCAACCAAAATTGTTACCAAAATGTTTCCAAGTTATGAAGCGTTTTAAAAGGAAGGCGTATGTTGAGATTTCTTCCCTGGAAAATAATAAATAACCGTTGAGAGCCTGCGTCGTCTCCCAAACTTTCTTACTCTCGCTCATCTAATCAAGAACAGTGAAACGCCTTGAGAGCGTGACTCCCACTGTCTTTTCAAAATAAAAGTATTTGGCTAATTGACACACCACAAATATAAATAATAAAAAGTCTGCCAGTGTGACAAATCTTATATATGGTTTCTACAATGTGACTAGCACTAAGCTCTGGGTGCTCAGTGTGTGCACTAATTGGGTAATTATTGTGATTACCCAATCAGTAATTGGGCTCCACCCAGGGTCATTTCAGCCAATGGGCATTTTGGAAGGACTCCATTCAGCCCACTCAAATCAGCCAAAAAGACCGAGCCACTCAGCCACTCTCCTTAAGCGTATGCCTGCCTGTGGCATTTCTCAGCCACAGATTTTAAAAGCAGAAGGCCCTGTATCCGACTCTCTGACATCCTTGTGTGTGTGTATGTGTGTGTGTGTGTGTGTGTGTGTGTGTGGTGTGTGGGTGTGTGTGGGTGGGTGTTTGTGTGTGTGTGTGTGTGTGTGTGTGTGTGTGTGTTAGAGTGTGTGTGTGTGTGTGTGTGTGTGTGTGTGTGTGTGTGTCTGCATGCACCATAACATATCCAAATGGCCTTTTAAAAAGGCAGCATTAACACGAATCTGAAAAAGAGGTTTTCTGATGTCTTTCTGGCCATTCAAACACCTACCACAAAACTGCAAAATTTACTTTCATAAATGATGTTTGTTGTATATTATAACTTATGAATTGACTTATGTATTTCCATGGAGGAGGGAGGGGGAGTTATAGAGCACAGTTAAGGGGAGTTACAGAGCACAGTTAAGGGGAGTTACAGAGCACAGTTAAGGGGAGTTATAGAGCACAGTTAAGGGGAGTTACAGAGCACAGTTAAGGGGAGTTATAGAGCACAGTTGAGGGGAGTTACAGAGCACAGTTAAGGGGAGTTACAGAGCACAGTTAAGGGGAGTTACAGAGCACAGTTGAGGGGAGTTACAGAGCACAGTTGAGGGGAGTTACAGAGCACAGTTGAGGGGAGTTACAGAGCACAGTTAAGGGGAGTTACAGAGCACAGTTAAATTGAGCTTTACTGATAAAGTATGTATAGCACCCGAAGTCCAAACCCCAGTGAGGGAGGGGCTGTCCAGTCCAAACCCCAGAGAGGGAGTGGCCGTCCAGTCCAAACCCCAGTGAGGGAGGGGCCGTCCAGTCCAAACCCCAGAGAGGGAGGGGCCGTCCAGTCCTAACCCCAGAGAGGGAGGGGCCACCCAGTCCAAACCCCAGTGAGGGAGGGGCCGTCCAGTCCTAACCCCAGAGAGGGAGGGGCCGTCCAGTCCTAACCCCAGAGAGGGAGGGGCCGTCCAGTCCTAACCCCAGAGAGGGAGGGGCCGTCCAGTCCTAACCCCAGAGAGGGAGGGGCCACCCAGTCCAAACCCCAGTGAGGGAGGGGCCGTCCAGTCCTAACCCCAGAGAGGGAGGGGCCGTCCAGTCCTAACCCCAGAGAGGGAGGGGCCACCCAGTCCAAACCCCAGAGAGGGAGGGGCCACCCAGTCCAAACCCCAGAGAGGGAGGGGCCACCCAGTCCAAACCCCAGTGAGGGAGGGGCTGTCCAGTCCTAACCCCAGAGAGGGAGGGGCCACCCAGTCCAAACCTCAGTAAGGGAGGGGCCGTCCAGTCCAAACCCCAGTGAGGGAGGAGCTGTTCCACTGTTAGGATATTTTGCCCTTCTCCATGGAACCAAGTGTAGGACAATGAAGAACACACTGATGACTTCTCTTTAGAGAATGTTGGTTTATAACAATGCGCAAGGGAGAGACAAACTCAGAACATCTGGGCTGCCTGTGCCCAGAGAATCTCTAAAGAATCAAGTTGTGTGGTGTGTTGATATACAGTTCATGGTCATACATATCAAAAGAATGAGATAAGCGGCAGGCCAGAGACAACTGGTCTTGTTCCTCCATGGGAACCCTGTCAGAGCCATTAGCAGGGGTATGCTGTGGAGACAGGATACCCTACAGAAATGCAAATGTTTGGTTGACTGAAGCTGGCTAGGCCATAGGTGGAGGTGTCACAAAGTGCGAATACAGAATAGAACACAGTTCTGTCACCGACAGGAAGCCTTAAATAATATAATAAAAACCTTGGACGTGTCACCACCCATCAGGGTTCTCTTTTTACAATTTATTGCACATATTTTGTTAAATTCATATTTGAAAGAAACTGTCCTTCAAGAAGTAATCTACCATGTTGTGAAACTGCTCTCTCATTGTTAAACTGTAGCTGTCGTGTGGAGTTGGAGCGTGGCTCTGAGGGTTGACGGACATCCATGCCGGCTCACCAAGCCTGTTTAAAGACATTTGAATGAGATATGCCTTAAAGGAGAGATACACAGTCTGCCCCCCCATAATGTGTGGTCCATTGAGGAAAACTATATTACACTTCAGCAAAGAACAGATAAAATGTACAGATTAATCACAGCGTCCAGTATATAGTGCTGCATTATACCAATCTCTCTTCTCTGCTCAGTCAGAAGCCCTGCTCTTTGTTCAACACTGCCACCTGGTGGTTTTATCATGGTATTAAATGTTAGTGTCATTGATATGTTTGGGATTTCATTAATTGACTGTAACTGAATGAAATGTGATAATAACCAGATCCTAATGTGCAGCTCACTGGTATTGTCAATGTAATATATAAGAATATGGTTTTAGTAAATATGCTACACAGCATATTTTTTCCATTTGATTCATGAATAACAGTGTTGACTGTTGAAATTAATGTAAATATTTTAGAGATTTTAGTTTTTGTTGCTGGATATAAAGCTGATTTTAAGGCACCTGATAAAAAATATTTGATAAAGTAATTTGGTGTTATATGTTTATTTAGCACTGCTCGGCCGGACATGGTGAGTCTGCTGTATTCTGACTCCTGTAGCAGATGGTGGGTGAGGGGAATATCACACTCTTACACCCCTCATCAGACGCACATATCCTGCCCTGCTGGCCAGCGCTGCCCTGGGATTGGATGGAGCCCACTTGAGAGACCACAGGAAAACATATCCCAACAGGAAGTGATGTCAATCACCCAGGGCTCAAAGTGAAAATCAAGCACTGTGCCAGCAGGAACATTTCTGAAGAAACGGTAAACCAGGGTCCTAAACTGGCTTTGGTGATTACAGGGGAATGCTGGGATGCTTGGAGGAGTTCCCTGGGCTATGAGGTCCATCTGGCCCAGCCCCTCCCGCTGCGAAGGTGTGTGTGTGTGTGTGTGTGGTTGAGGGGGGGGGGGGCTGTGTGTGTGGAGCTGTGTGGAGCTGTGTGTGTGTGTGTGTGGGGGGGTGTGGAGCTGTGTGTGTGTATTTGGGTGGGGGGGGTGTGTGTGTGTGTGGAGTTGGGGGGGGGGGGGGGTGGGGTGTGTGTATGTGGGGGGGGTGTGTGTGTGTGTGTGTGGGGTGGGGGGGCTGTGTGGAGCTGTGTGTGTGTGGGGCTGTGTGTGTGGTTGGGGGGGGGGGGGGGGGCTGTGTGTGTGTGTTTTCCTTTAGTTGCCATATTTAATCACATTCCTGGGTAATACAACTAACACAATGTATTTAACTGCATGAAATGAATAAAAAAAAACAGGGAAAATTATACATTCTTAGCACAATTATCTGAATAAACATTATAGTCAGTTGAATTTATGATGTCTTTTGTTGGCAATATCATCAAATTAACTCATATTTGGAAATTTGGAAAGGTAAAACACATTATGCTTTGGCCAATCTATAATGAAAATAGATGAGGATCAGTACGGTATAAGGTGAGCCAAATCTTCCTCGCTTTTCTGCATGGACATTCGACTGCTCGATAAAATGATCTGAAGAGACCAATGGAAACACACGTATACCCACGGAGAACCAATGACATTGCTCCTTTTGGGTGGTTCCTGTGTTATTCCGGGGGCGCACTTACAATTGAATGGATTCACTTCTGGCATAGCAGCTCTTGGTAAGATTAGATTTGTTAATTCAGAGGTATCCAAAAAACAAAGCCAACCAAAGAACAGTCAGTTTGATCCATAGCTATTTATCCTAGCTTGTGTGAGAAAAGCTCATGTGCCAACACGTGCTGTCCAAATATACACGATTGACGTTTGCTTGAGAGCGTCCGTTAGCCAAATGTAGCAAGTTAGCAGCGCTTTTTGGATCATTGTGTAGCTAGTTTGCTAGGCTACCTGTAAACATGAGCAGGTATACTGTGATAGTTAAATTATTCTTTTAACTGAATAGCTACCAACAACAAAATAATAAACGAATGTGTGGACCTTTATTATGACTTAGCTATTGCTACCTAACTGCAGTCAACCTATGCTTGAAACCAAGCCCAGTAGGATACAGCTCGATAGCATGTAAATATAGGTACAGTACAGTTTTCACAAACGTCCTTTCGCTACTGATACCAAGCTAGCTTGCTGCAATGGACGACTGAAAAATGTTGTAACTACTGAAAGCAGAAGACGAAGAAGCTGTTGATGCTCGGCTGATCCTGGGGCTTTTATCGAACTGAACAGCGTTTTGAGCCGAGGCTGGGTGACCGGCGCGACGTCTTGTTTATTTTCACATTTAAATGTAAATGTACAAATACATGAGAGGCTTCAAATTGACATAGCACCTGTTTGACAAACTTTATAAACTTAACTGTTACTTTGAAGTTTAACTCCAGCTTTGTTACATTCCCTCATTTTTCAACCAGATATGTGTGCGGAGTCCTATCGCTCCATTGGAATTACCGTTTCATAACCAGCATGTATTAATTCTCCAGATGATTACGTGGAAGAAGTGACAGGGTAATTGTAGTTCAGTGGTGTTTCTGGATTGTGTTCCAGCTGTGTTTTTATTATTCCTTTTCCCCCAAAATAATGCTTGAAGTCTAGTAAAATACAGTAGTGTTTATTGTGTTAAAAATGCTTTCTCACATCTGAGGTCTTCCGTAATTACTGCTGTCACTGGGCTGTGTGTTCTTGGCAAACACACAGGGATGGGCCCACTCTAAAATAAGGGAGCACGACTGTTGTTTGTCTCTGAGCATTTTGCTGTCTTATTTTAGGGTTTGGGGAGCCGATGAAAAGGGCACAGATGTCCTGCGCGCTGGGTGCTGATTAGTGGCAGGGTGATGAGGGGCGGTTTGAGCTCACCCCAAACATCTGTGTGCTCCTTTCACCCATAAAACAATGACGGCAGGAAAATATCAGGGCAAGCTCAAAACATCTTTTTTACGTTATGTGTTTGGGCGTGGCAGATTTTATGACTGGTTTGTAACACAGCTGTGTCTTGGTACCTTTCCTGCTTGTAAAGATGGGAATGAGAATTACTGCAGCAACTGCTATTAGCCCAGCAGCGCACACACATATGCATGCTTTACTATAAAACACACTGTCCTGTAAAACACACACTAGCACACACACTGTGCTGTAAAACACACCCTAACACACACACATTCTCCTGTAAAACACACCCTAGCACACACATTCTCCTGTAAAACACACCCTAGCACACACATTCTCCTGTAAAACACACACTAGCACACACACTGTGCTGTAAAACACACCCTAACACACACACACACTCTCCTGTAAAACACACCCTAGCACACACACACTCTCCTGTAAAACACACACACAGACACATGCTGTCCCCTGTAGAACACACACATTCTCCTGTAAAACACACCCTAGCACACACATTCTCCTGTAAAACACACACTAGCACAAACTGTGCTGTAAAACACACCCTAGCACACGCACACTCTCCTGTAAAATACTCACACTGTAAAATGTGTGATGGAAGCTGCTGGTCTCTCCTCTCTGCAGTCACGCAGTTGAGCTCACTCACACACAGGACCTAGAGGAGACACCTCATGCACAGCTTTGTGCAGGCAGACTGCAGGTGCCTGATTGGCCAGTTGGTGGTGCTGGAGATAAATGAAATATGAATCTCTGTTTTAAAAATCATATTAGTTGCTGTCCTCATGGGATACCAGATTTCAGGACGTATCCACTTCCCAGACGCCAGCTCTACACTCCTCCAGTCAGATGCCTCACTCAAACCAGCTGTTACAACACTATCAGCATTTCTGATACACCAATTAGTACCATTGTTACTATGTCTTTAAACTGTCTCTGTGATTTTACCCTGTCCAGGAACTACAGACCTGCTATCCTGGGCTAAATCTGGTCCATGGTCTGATAATATTTATGCCAGACATTGCACATGGCCTGTGACAGATACAAAAGTAAAGTAGTTGCAGAATTCCTCCTCCTCACTTTTTGTGATTTATTGCTTTCAGCATTTCTGCCAGCGATGAAGACTGTGAGTGACTTTGAGGAAGAGGGAGGCGACAGCATTGATGATGTCACTTCCTGGGTTTCAGTCTGTCCAGGGGGCCTGTGGGCGGTACGGCGAAAGAGGACAGTGGACAGAGGGATGGGCGATGAAACCCCCAAAATGGGCTCGCTCTGCAGGGTTAAGGTGTGGCTACGAACAGGTGGGACGGCGGTGGAAGGGCAGGGGCAGTGCTTACCACACACAGGGGAGGCAGAGCCTGAGCAGGCTGATGCTCCCACTCTGACCCAGTTGCTCTCACATCCGCGCTCCCAAGATACCGTGCTGCAGGTGCCCCTGAACACCTGGGTTGTGCTGCGATTGGGTGAGGGCCAGTGTGATGTCATCGAGGGCTGTGTGGAGGGAATGAGGGAGAGAGAACGCTGTGAGGTGAGTATGCAAAAACACACATGCACACAAGCGTGCACACACACACACACACACACTATAGATAACACACGTTACTCCTATTCATTCTCACATGCTCAAAAATTCACTCGCACATGTACACTCTATACAATCACTTTCTAAACTCTCAAACACACACGCACACAATCATATGCTATACACACACATGAACTCACACACATATTAGGCACACACACGTATGGCAGAGACACTGGCCACCTTCAAGCCTAGACTGAAGACTCACCTCTTCAGGCTGCACCTCTCCCCTCCCCTCCCTTGCTCTCTGTAGTGTCTCTGCACTTATCTGCACTAGTTTTTAACTGTAATTTGTTTTTAACCTAGGTTGCTGTTGTTAATTTTCTCCTTTAGTAGATAGTCTGTAGGGGAGTCCTGATCTGTTCGATCACCTTTGGCACTTGGGACTTTACCCCTCTAGGGTTATCCTTGTACTTTTTTGTACCATTCATATGCACTTTGCCTTGTAAATCGCTCTGGATAAGAGCATCTAATAAATGCCTTTAATGTAATGCAACATACTAAACATGCACACACAAACGCAACACAAATATACTATATACACACACAGTCACACACACACACAAACTCTCTCAGGTTGACAGTTAATTATTGAAAATAAGTAATGCTCTGTTTCTTTTGTTTGCTTCTGTTTTACTCGCAGCTGCTGGTATCTGCATTGAATGGGGACTCCAAGCCCCAGCCTGGACAGGCGTCTGCGCAGGGCTGCGCAGAGTCTGAACAGAGCGGGGGACAACGTCCCGGGACAGATACAGCAAAGGGGCAGGACCAACACCCCAGCAGCCCCCTTCTGTGTTCAGTGGAACTTCACTCCTTCACCCCTGGCCGGGAATCATGGGAAATGGGCGCACCAGAGAAGTGGCAGTGGGTGCAGGAACACAGGGAGAGGGGGGGCCACAGATTCCGGGAGGGAGACCTGTGGGGTGCTGCCGACTGCTACAGCCGCGCCCTGAAACTGCTCATCACCCTGAGGGGAGAGAGGGGTGAAGAGGCAGTTGGGCCCAAGGGAGAAGAGGAGGAGAACGTTCCAGAAGGAGGGGGTGAGGGAGAGCGGGGAGGAGACCAGGAGAGGAAGGAGATGCCGGAAGGGGGAGGGGCACAGAGTGACCCTCAGACGGGAGCGTGCAAGACGACGCCATCCGCGAGGGAGCGTGACATGGTCAGGGCGGGGCTACACGCTAACATGGCGCTATGCCAGCTGAAGCTGTGCCAGCCGGGTCACGCCCAGCACAGCAGCAAAAGGGCTACTGAGCTGGACCCCGCCAGCGCCAAGGCCTGGTACCGGCTGGGCCAGGCCTGCAGCCGCACTGGGGAGCTGGGGCAAGCGCGCGCCGCCCTCAGGAAGGTCCTGGACCTGCAGCCGGGCTCGGCCACCGCCCTACGGGGACTGCGGGAGGTGGGGGCGAAGGAGAAGGAGCAGGACACCAAGCTGGGCCACAGGCTGAGCAAGATGTTCAGCTAGTGAGGAGGTCCCCAATTAAGTCAAAATCACTGGTTGAAACAAACTCAGCATAGAGGCACACACACACACACTGCCTCTCCAGGGCCTGAACTGGGCCTCCCTGAGCTAGGGTAACACAGCAGGAGGTGAAGGAGTGTGGCAGGATCCAGTAGAGCTGAAATCTCACCTTAAACCTTAGCTCATGGAGCAGTATAGTGGATGGTGTTTGCTTTCACAATAAGTTAGAAACAAACTTAGACTGGAGTGTGTGAACAGTGTAATCCACTGATGTAAGTGATCATCCAGTGAGAGCACTGTGTTGGGGTAACTGATCTGAGGTGGACGGGTCACACTGGTGAGATAAAGGGGGCTCCGTGAGACATTTTCGTGTGCAGATGTTAAAATTATGCTGTCAATAATGTTCATGAGTTTTTGTAACATGTCAGGGTAACTAAATTAGAAATATACAGTTTCATTTGTACAGTTATGTTTGTGATGAAATGATCCTTCTGGTGTTTGCTTGGATTTCCCATTTCCAAACAGAACTTCCCAGGTTTGAATGACCCAAATCTGAGAGAAACCATGTATATCAGCTGGCCCTATGTTTACTGTACAGTCCAGATGTCTGCGGTACCAATGGATAAGGTAATCAGAGGCAGGTAATATTGCTGGTGTACGAGCTGTGGTCAGAAAGTTTGGTGAATGTTGGAATAAAACCATTTGTTTAAACATCTGATGCTTCCGTTGTTATTCCCCTTCAGCCTCACCCCCTCTTGCACTCTCCCTCCACCATTCTGGGCACTGTTTCACTCATCCTCACAAGAGTTGTTGTATCGGATTTGATGGTTCCACTTTCTTGGTTGTTTCTATGTGGGAGCAGTCAGAAGCCGCATGGTGGCGGGGGTGACTGAGCGCAGTCAGAAGCCGCGTGGTGGCGGGGGCGACTGAGCGCAGTCAGAAGCCACGAGGTGGCGGGGGTGACTGAGCGCAGTCAGAAGCCGCGTGGCCCACCTAACCCTAACCATATCCAGAACCCAGGCCCACCTAACCCTAACCGTAACCCTTAGTCTCTTCTTACTACTCCAGACGCACCAGGAGGTCGTCTGTTCTAGAATCCCAAGAGTCTGGGGGCATGTTGAGACTCTTCATGTTCAGCTACATGCCTCTGTTTTTTTGTGAATGGACACATTCAATGAAAGGATATGTCAGCTTTTGTATGATGTGGGCATATCATTATTGAAGGTATTTATGCACTGTGGATATGAAAGTAAATAGCTGTCTGCAGAGGTTTTCCAGCTTGATGCTTGCGCACTGTGGGGTGTCTGTATCCTGACTGCCAGCTCCATGGCACACATTTCCCAGCAGAGTGGGACACACTGCTGCTTTTCTTATTCACTAGCCTCAGTGTGACACAGGTAGGATGTGCGATGTACAGGGCCGCATCTGTGTTTCTTAATTTCTGCAAAGGAAGTCTCCCCCTCTCCACTGATGCCCTACAGATGCTTTAAAGAGAACTGAGTTCAGGGTTTTCTGTATTAAATACACGTTTTAATTTTCTGCTTTAAACACCTGGGTTATCTGAGGCAAAATCTTAACCCAGGGCAAAGCTAAAAAGGGAGGCTGTACAGCTAGATAGCCACTTGACTTTATCATCTTTGCCACAGCGGCGACGGGTGATGTAATGCAAATGACGTAACATCCTGCGAAGCAATGGCGAGTTGGGCGGCAGGCGGAGACAAAAACAGCTGTACGGAAAATGGAATAAACATATTCAATATTTTTTCCTTTTTCTATTGTAAATAGATACATAATTTTATAAAATTCAGACCTACAACATACACGTGAGTCAAGTCGGGACTCCACGCCATGGCCGCTGAAGAGGAGAGGGGTGTAGTTCGTGTCAGAGTCAAGGTGAGAAATCCCACCGATAACTAGCGGTCTATCAGGTAACGCTGCGTTTGGTCATCTGGATAATGCCAGCTGTGTGAAAGACGAGTCACGGAGCCGTTAGTCTGTGACCTCCGGACATGACATCCGCCAGCTGTGCTGCAAGACATTCAAAAATGATGTATGGAATATAATGATAGCTGAAGATATGAAGCCTGCGAGCTAGTTAACTGTTAGCTATGCAATAAAAAAACACATATACAGCACATTACGTTCCTGTCTGCCGGCGTTTATTGCCTTGTTTGCTAGTCACCTAGCCTGGCAAGTAATATGAGTTACATGGCTATTTTACATCATACCAACAACAGTTAATTAGCCGGGTAGCTGTCCTAGCTTGTAAAATGCCTGGTTAAGTGACTGGAAAGCTAACTAGCATAGCTGTTCTGTTGAACGTTATGATGTGCTGCCATCTTGACGTCTTGAGCTGCTTTGTGAATAGCTGTCAAATGATCACAACGAGCCACCTGCTAAATTGGCTAATATATTTGTTAGCGAAAATTATCTAAAACGTAGCGCTCTCAGCTAGTCTGTAATCATATGGCATGGAAGCAGACGGTTAGTCAGCTAACTGATGAGCCTGCTAACAAGATGGTTTTGCAACTTAAATGACCAACATTGTGGATGTATTGGCCGTCTGGCTGGTTTTGCTTGGGTATGGCTACATAATGTGATGTCCCAGTAAAATCTTCGAAGCTAACTGCTGGTGAGGACCAGGAGGTCCTGGGGTTAGCCAGTTAGGCTACAGATCAGGTCTATGTTGTGAAAGACAGCAAGGTAGTGAAAAGACGAGTATCAGAGTTATTTTAGCATGCACAGAATGGTCCTGGTACCCAGGCATGTAGCGTTAGTTGGCTAATTTCCTAAATGTTTGCCAAGCGACGAGGGCATCAGTGAGCGCTACTGTGACTCGCTCCGAGACTGGCCGTTTTTACACCAAACGGTGCTCACAATAAAGGTTTTCTAACTGGCAACAGTGTGCTGAAATGTTTTTACAATTGTATTACGAGCATTGCACGTTAATTTACGCAAAATAAACTCTTCTTACTCGTATTTTATTAAGCAGTATATATTAAATTATAAAATGTATCACCCCTGTTGGCAGTTTGAGCAGGTTACTGCTCCCTGTAGTGAGCTATAATCGCTACACACCCTGACTCTAAACATTACGTACTTTTTACTTTAATGTTTTATTTAATAAAAAATGATACTAGTGCATATCTGTGGGCAATGTGAATACACCTTTTTTGTTGAACACAACGAGCATAATCATTTGTGTTATCATTATTATTGACTGTGGTTGTAGTGGTTGTTGCATCTGTGCTGTGAGAGATGAATTGAGGGTTGATTAGAACTTGAAGTTATTGAATAGATGAGTAAGGGCCTAGTGATCCTACCAGCACCCACACCACCCTGTACCCTCCTACTGTCACTTTACTAACATTACAGCACCCACACCACCCTGTACCCTCCTACTGTCACTTTACTAACATTACAGCACCCACACCACCCTGTACCCTCCTACTGTCACTCTACTAACATTACAGCACCCACACCACCCTGTACCCTCCTACTGTCACTCTACTAACATTACAGCACCCACACCACCCTGTACCCTCCTACTGTCACTTTACTAACATTACAGCACCCACAACAACCCTGTACCCTCCTACTGTCACTCTGCTAACATTACAGCACCCACACCACCCTGTACCCTCCTACTGTCACACTATTAACATTACAGACCCACACCACCCAGCACCCTCCTACTGTCACTCTGCTAACATTACAGCACCCACAACAACCCTGTACCCTCCTACTGTCACACTGCTAACATTACAGACCCACACCACCCTGTACCCTCCTACTGTCACACTGCTAACATTACAGACCCACACCACCCTGTACCCTCCTACTGTCACTCTACTAACATTACAGACCCACACCACCCAGTACCCTCCTACTGTCACTTTACTAACATTACAGCACCCACAACAACCCTGTACCCTCCTACTGTCACACTGCTAACATTACAGCACCCACAACACCCTGTACCCTCCTACTGTCACTCTACTAACATTACAGCACCCACAACAACCCTGTACCCTCCTACTGTCACACTGCTAACATTACAGCACCCACACCACCCTGTACCCTCCTACTGTCACTCTACTAACATTACAGCACCCACACCACCCTATACCCTCCTACTGTCACTTTACTAACATTACAGCACCCACACCACCCTGTACCCTCCTACTGTCACTCTGCTAACATTACAGCACCCACACCACCCTGTACCCTCCTACTGTCACTCTGCTAACATTACAGCACCCACACCACCCTGTACCCTCCTACTGTCACTCTACTAACATTACAGCACCCACACCACCCTGTACCCTCCTACTGTCACACTGCTAACATTACAGCACCCACACCACCCTGTACCCTCCTACTGTCACTCTGCTAACATTACAGCACCCACACCACCCTGTACCCTCCTACTGTCACTCTACTAACATTACAGCACCCACACCACCCTGTACCCTCCTACTGTCACTCTACTAACATTACAGCACCCACACCACCCTGTACCCTCCTACTGTCACTCTGCTAACATTACAGCACCCACACCACCCTGTACCCTCCTACTGTCACTCTACTAACATTACAGCACCCACACCACCCTGTACCCTCCTACTGTCACACTGCTAACATTACAGACCCACACCACCCTGTACCCTCCTACTGTCACTCTGCTAACATTACAGCACCCACACCACCCTGTACCCTCCTACTGTCACTCTGCTAACATTACAGCACCCACACCACCCTGTACCCTCCTACTGTCACTCTGCTAACATTACAGCACCCACACCACCCTGTACCCTCCTACTGTCACTCTGCTAACATTACAGCACCCACACCACCCTGTACCCTCCTACTGTCACTCTACTAACATTACAGCACCCACACCACCCTGTACCCTCCTACTGTCACTCTGCTAACATTACAGCACCCACACCACCCTGTACCCTCCTACTGTCACTCTACTAACATTACAGCACCCACACCACCCAGTACCCTCCTACTGTCACTTTACTAACATTACAGCACCCACACCACCCAGCACCCTCCTACTGTCACTCTGCTAACATTACAGCACCCACACCACCCTGTACCCTCCTACTGTCACTCTGCTAACATTACAGACCCACACCACCCAGTACCCTCCTACTGTCACTCTGCTAACATTACAGCACCCACACCACCCTGTACCCTCCTACTGTCACTTTACTAACATTACAGCACCCACACCACCCTGTACCCTCCTACTGTCACTCTGCTAACATTACAGCACCCACACCACCCTGTACCCTCCTACTGTCACTCTGCTAACATTACAGCACCCACACCACCCTGTACCCTCCTACTGTCACACTGCTAACATTACAGACCCACACCACCCTGTACCCTCCTACTGTCACTCTGCTAACATTACAGACCCACACCACCCTGTACCCTCCTACTGTCACTCTGCTAACATTACAGACCCACACCACCCTGTACCCTCCTACTGTCACACTGCTAACATTACAGACCCACACCACCCTGTACCCTCCTACTGTCACTCTGCTAACATTACAGACCCACACCACCCTGTACCCTCCTACTGTCACTCTGCTAACATTACAGCACCCACACCACCCTGTACCCTCCTACTGTCACTCTGCTAACATTACAGCACCCACACCACCCTGTACCCTCCTACTGTCACTCTGCTAACATTACAGACCCACACCACCCTGTACCCTCCTACTGTCACACTGCTAACATTACAGACCCACACCACCCTGTACCCTCCTACTGTCACTCTGCTAACATTACAGACCCACACCACCCTGTACCCTCCTACTGTCACTCTGCTAACATTACAGCACCCACACCACCCTGTACCCTCCTACTGTCACTCTGCTAACATTACAGCACCCACACCACCCTGTACCCTCCTACTGTCACTCTGCTAACATTACAGACCCACACCAACCTGTACCCTCCTACTGTCACTCTGCTAACATTATAGCACCCACACCACCCTGTACCCTCCTACTGTCACTCTGCTAACATTACAGCACCCACACCACCCTGTACCCTCCTACTGTCACACTGCTAACATTACAGACCCACACCACCCTGTACCCTCCTACTGTCACTCTGCTAACATTACAGCACCCACACCACCCAGCACCCTCCTACTGTCACTCTGCTAACATTACAGCACCCACACCACCCAGTACCCTCCTTCTGTCACTCTGCTAACATTACAGCACCCACACCACCCAGCACCCTCCTACTGTCACACTGCTGAAGCTAAGCAGCCACACCACACTGTACCCTCCTACTGTCACACTGCTGAAGCTAAGCACACACCACCCTGTGCCCTCCCACTGTCACACTGATGAAGCTAAGCACACACCACCCTGTACCCTCCTACTGTCACACTGCTGAAGCTAAGCAGCCACAACACACTGTACCCTCCTACTGTCACACTGTTGAAGCTAAGCAGCCATACCACCCTGTACCCTTCTACTGTCACACTGCTGAAGCTAAGCACACACCACCCTGTTCCCTTCTACTGTCACACTGCTGAAGCTAAGCAGCCACAACACACTGTACCCTCCTACTGTCACACTGCTGAAGCTAAGCAGCCACAACACACTGTACCCTCCTACTGTCGCACTGCCGAAGGTAAGCAAGTCAAGGCTCATATTTAGGCATATGATAATAACAGCAGAGAATTGAGAAGAATATCAACCCCTTTCATGCTCTTTGTTTGTTTGTTATTCTAGATATGAAATTAGTTTGATTATGGATGGGCACTCTTGTTTATTTTTATCAACATTTCAGTGCGTTGGTAAAATGTTGACTACTGCCCTCCATGATGTCTCTCTCTTTCTCTCTCTCTCTCCCTCCCTCTGTCTCCCTCTTTCTCTCCCTCCTTCTGTCTGTGCAGAAGTCAGAGGGGGTGCTACCTGCTGAGTTCCGGTCCTTTGCAGTGGACCCCCAGATCACTTCCCTGGAGGTCCTGCAGCACATCCTAGTCCGAGCGTTCGAGCTGAACGGGTGAGAAAGTGGGAGAGGGGTGAAACACAGAATACGCCTCAGAGCAGTGATTTTCCTTTCAGGAAGCCTCACAGTAGAAACTCACTTTCACTCATTTTCTCTTTTACTCTCTGTACCTCCCTTTCTCTTTTTCCTCTCTCTCTTTTCTCCCTCCTTTTTCATTCTTTCACTCTCCCTTTCTCTCTGCCCTCCTCTCTCCCCCCCCGTCTCTCTCAGTAAGCGTACCTTTGGGATTAGTTACCTGTCTCGGGATCGGGGAGGTGTGGAAGTGTACCTGTCTCTCCTGTCCGATTGGGACCTGGACGCTGCGTTTGTCAGTGCGGCCAAACCCTACTTGCAGCTGAAGATCGACATCAAGCCATCTGAAGACAGTAAGAACCCATTTCTTTAAAACTATTCATTTAGGTGTTTGCCTGTCACTGTAAACATATTCTACAAGCCCACCAGTTACTCTGCCCAGTGTCCTGAGCATTTAAAGTTATCTGCTAAAACATTCAGACTTGATCCAAAATTAAGTGACATGTGGCCCAAGTACAACATAGTCGTCCCCCCAGATCTTTGAATCCAGAAAGTGTGAATGTTAAAACCACCAATATGGCAGTTGCAGTAAAAAGTGTGGCTGTTCATTTTCACATATGTTGGTGAGTGCAGCCAAAGTCTTTGGCACGGGCGGTTTCATTGGGTAGCAGTGTACAGGCAGCATGGAGGGTAGCAGCACTGTAACAGTGTTTGGGGGGAGCCCTGGACCGCTTTAGTTTCATACTGTGCTCAGAAGCAGGACAGAGGGAATGCAGACGTAAGGTATGGCAGGTGCAGGCTCTCCTAACCCCCACCCCCAACCCCCACCTCGCCTGCCGTCTCCTGGCAACTGTTTGATCCAAGGCCACGGAAGGCGGCCCAGGCCTGCTGTCGGGATGTGTGGAGCACCTCTATTCCCCACGGTCACCTGGCCAAAACTGCTGCTGTTACACCTGCACAGTGTCAGCCTTGCTAGCGGAGCCCGATCACAGCCCTTACTTTAACTTCCATCCAAGTAACTCATCCTATTTACAGGCACTTCTGTGGCATCCTCTGGTGTGGAGTGAGTGGATATCCTGTAAATGGCAGTAATTTTCCCCAGCTTTGCCCCTCCTGGTCACTTCTGTGAATGTTGTTTTCAGGCAGTGGTTAAGGTATTCTGTGAATAAAGATTCCTGTGGCTTTGCTGAGATTTCTGGGTGCAGTGTCAGTAGAGTCTGCTATATTTCTGTGTAATGTGTGTGTCTGGTTTGGTATTTGTGATTGTCTGTATACTCTTGCTCATGATTTAGGGCAGAGGTGCTGGTATTTTAATGGTATTTTCGGGGTTTTAGGCCCAGTGCTGGAGGACTGGGACATCATCAGCCCTAAAGATGTGATCAGCTCAGACCTGCTGCCCGGAGAGAAGAGATCACTGGCCGCTGCAGCACTCCCCTTCACCCAATCACTGCTCTCCCAGGTGAGCCACCCAATCACTGCTCTCCCTCTCACTGTCACCCAATCACTGCTCTCGCCTTCACCCAATCACTGCTCTCCCAGGTGAGCCACCCAATCACTGCTCTCCCTCTCTCTCTCACCCAATCACTGCTCTCTCAGGTGAGCCACCCAATCACTACTCTCCCTCTCTCTCTCACCTAATCACTGCTCTCCCCTTCACCCAATCACTGCTCTCCCAGGTAAGCCACCCAATCACTACTCTCCCTCTCTCTCTCACCCAATCACTGCTCTCCCCTTCACCCAATCACTGCTCTCCCAGGTAAGCCACCCAATCACTACTCTCCCTCTCTCTCTCACCCAATCACTGCTCTCCCCTTCACCCAATCACTGCTCTCCCAGGTAAGCCACCCAATCCCTGCTCTCACTCTCACCCAATCACTGCTCTCCCTCTCTCTCTCACCCAATCACTGATCTCCCTCTCCCTTTCACCCAATCACTAGTCTCCCTCTCACTCTCACCCAATCACTGTTCTCCCAGTCACCTAATCATTGCCCAGGTGAGGCAACCTGGCGGTATAGTCTGAAGGTTGCAGATGACATTACAGAAGCTTATAAAGTGCCACGTTATCAGATGACGTGGTGGTTTCTGTACCTGCCCATCAGGTGGGCCGGACTCTGTCGCGGGTGCAGCAGGCTCTGAGCTGGACGTATGGGGAGGAGGTGAAGCCGTTTAAGCCGCCGCTGAGCGACGCAGAGTTCCACAGTTACCTGAACAGCCAGGGCCAGCTGTCACGCCCTGAGGAGCTGCGGCTGCGCATATACCATGGCGGTGTGGAGCCATCCCTGCGCAAGGTAACTTACCTCACCTGCACGCACCTGTACTGACCATCCCTGCGCAAGGTAACTCACCTCACCTGCACTTACCTGTACTAACCATCCCTGCGCAAGGTAACTCACCTCACCTGCACTTACCTATACTAGCCATCCCTGTGCAAGGTAACTCACCTCACCTGCACTTACCTATACTAACCATCCCTGCGCAAGGTAACTCACCTCACCTGCACGCACCTGCACTAACCATCCCTACGCAGGGTAACTCACCTCACCTGCACTTACCTGTACTAACCATCCCTGCGCAAGGTAACTCACCTCACCTGCACTTACCTATACTAGCCATGCCTGCGCAAGGTAACTCACCTCACCTGCACTTACCTGTACTAACCATCCCTGCGCAAGGTAACTCACCTCACCTGCACTTACCTGTACTAACCATCCCTGCGCAAGGTAACTCACCTCACCTGCACTTACCTGTGCTAACCATCCCTGCACAAGGGAACACACCCGCACACTAATCATCCCTGCGCACTTAAGCATAACTCTGCTGGGGCAGAACATAGCATTGTTATTATTACTAGGGCGTTGTTAAAATTACTGCACGGGAGATTGTATGTGTCTGTGAGAGTGCATTTAAGAGCCTGTGGTCTCTCAGGTGGTGTGGAGGTACCTGCTGAATGTGTACCCGGACGGGCTGACAGGCCAGGAGCGCATGGACTACATGAAGAGGAAGACACGGGAGTATGACAAGCTGAAGAGTGAGTGGGCGGCACGGGCCAGCCCGGAGGATCTGGAGTTCATCAGAGGAAACGTGCTGAAGGATGTGCTACGCACCGACCGCGCACACCCCTACTACGCCGGGTCTGAGGACAGCCCACATCTCACTGCTCTGGCAGACCTGCTGACCACCTATGCTATAACGCACCCTCAGGTACCTACCTGCGCACACACAAACACCTACGCTGTTACACACTCTCAGGTACACACCCGCACACACACAAACACCCACGCTGTTACGCACCCTCAGGTACCTACCTGCGCACACACAAACACCTACGCTGTTACACACTCTCAGGTACACACCTGTGCACACACAAACACCTATGCTGTTACATACCCTTAGGTACCCACCTGTGCACACAAACACCTACGCTGTTACACACCCTCAGGTACCCACCTGTGCACACACAAACACCTACGCTGTTACACACCCTCAGGTACACACCTGTGCACACACAAACACTACGCTACAACACACCCTCAGGTACACACCTGTGCACACACAAACACTACGCTACAACACACCCTCAGGTACCCACCTGTGCACACACAAACACTACGCTACAACACACCCTCAGGTACCCACCTGTGCACACACAAACACTACGCTACAACACACCCTCAGGTACCCACCTGTGCACACACAAACACTACGCTGTTACACACCCTCAGGTACACACCTGTGCACACACAAACACTACGCTACAACACACCCTCAGGTACACACCTGTGCACACACAAACACCTACGCTGTTACACACTCTCAGGTACACACCCGCACACACACAAACACCCACGCTGTTACGCACCCTCAGGTACCTACCTGCGCACACACAAACACCTACGCTGTTACACACTCTCAGGTACCCACCTGTGCACACACAAACACCTATGCTGTTACATACCCTTAGGTACCCACCTGTGCACACAAACACCTACGCTGTTACACACCCTCAGGTACCCACCTGTGCACACACAAACACCTACGCTGTTACACACCCTCAGGTACACACCTGTGCACACACAAACACTACGCTACAACACACCCTCAGGTACCCACCTGTGCACACACAAACACTACGCTACAACATACCCTCAGGTACCCACCTGTGCACACACAAACACTACGCTACAACACACCCTCAGGTACCCACCTGTGCACACACAAACACTACGCTACAACACACCCTCAGGTACCCACCTGTGCACACACAAACACTACGCTGTTACACACCCTCAGGTACACACCTGTGCACACACAAACACTACGCTACAACACACCCTCAGGTACACACCTGTGCACACACAAACACCTACGCTGTTACACACCCTCAGGTACCCACCTGTGCACACACAAACACTACGCTACGTCAGTGCACTACAGGTACACACCTGTGCACACACAAACACCTACGCTGTTACACACCCTCAGGTACACACCTGTGCACACACAAACACTACGCTGTTACACACCCTCAGGTACACACCTGTGCACACACAAACACCTACGCTGTTACACACCCTCAGGTACCCACCTGTGCACACACAAACACCTACGCTGTTACACACCCTCAGGTACCCACCTGTGCACACACAAACACTACGCTACAACACACCCTCAGGTACCCACCTGTGCACACACAAACACCTACGCTGTTACACACCCTCAGGTACCCACCTGTGCACACACAAACACCTACGCTGTTACACACCCTCAGGTACCCACCTGTGCACACACAAACACTACGCTACAACACACCCTCAGGTACCCACCTGTGCACACACAAACACCTACGCTGTTACACACTCTCAGGTACCCACCTGTGCACACACAAACACCTACGCTGTTACACACCTTCAGGTACCCACCTGTGCACACACAAACACTACGCTACAACACACCCTCAGGTACCCACCTGTGCACACACAAACACTACGCTGTTACACACCCTCAGGTACACACCTGTGCACACACAAACACCTACGCTGTTACACACCCTCAGGTACCCACCTGTGCACACACAAACACTACGCTACAACACACCCTCAGGTACCCACCTGTGCACACACAAACACTACGCTACAACACACCCTCAGGTACCCACCTGTGCACACACAAACACTACGCTATTACACACCCTCAGGTACCCACCTGTGCACACACAAACACTACGCTACAACACACCCTCAGGTACCCACCTGTGCACACACAAACACCTACGCTGTTACACACCCTCAGGTACCCACCTGTGCACACACAAACACTACGCTACAACACACCCTCAGGTACCCACCTGTGCACACACAAACACCTACGCTGTTACACACCCTCAGGTACCCACCTGTGCACACACAAACACCTACGCTGTTACGCACCCTCAGGTACCCACCTGTGCACACACAAACACTACGCTACAACACACCCTCAGGTACCCACCTGTGCACACACAAACACTACGCTACAACACACCCTCAGGTACCCACCTGTGCACACACAAACACTACGCTGTTACACACCCTCAGGTACCCACCTGTGCACACACAAACACCTACGCTGTTACACACCCTCAGGTACCCACCTGTGCACACACAAACACTACGCTACAACACACCCTCAGGTACACACCTGTGCACACACAAACACCTACGCTGTTACACACCCTCAGGTACCCACCTGTGCACACACAAACACTACGCTACAACACACCGTCAGGTACCCACCTGTGCACACAAACACCTACGCTGTTACACACCCTCAGGTACACACCTGTGCACACACAAACACTACGCTACAACACACCCTCAGGTACACACCTGTGCACACACAAACACCTACGCTGTTACACACCCTCAGGTACACACCTGTGCACACACAAACACTATGCTACAACACACCCTCAGGTACCCACCTGTGCACACAAACACCTACGCTGTTACACACCCTCAGGTACACAAATTGTGATGCTAGGCTAAGGGTGCTCTTTCGTGATGGGGTGGGACTGTGATGCTATGCTAAGGGTGCTGTTTACTGTGTGGTGGGACTGTGATGCTAGGCTAATGGTGCTCTTTGGTGATGGGGTGGGACTGTGATGCTAGGCTAAGGGTGCTGTTTACTGTGTGGTGGGACTGTGATGCTAGGCTAATGGTGCTCTTTGGTGATGGGGTGGGACTGTGATGCTAGGCTAAGGGTGCTGTTTACTGTGTGGTGGGACTGTGATGCTAGGCTAAGGGTGCTGTTTACTGTGTGGTGGGACTGTGATGCTAGGCTAAGGGTGCTCTTTCGTGATGGGGTGGGACTGTGATGCTATGCTAAGGGTGCTGTTTACTGTGTGGTGGGACCGTGATGCTAGGCTAATGGTGCGTTGAGTTTGGGGCGTGACACAGGACCTTGCCCCCCCAGGTGTCGTACTGCCAGGGCATGAGTGACATCGCCTCGCCCATCCTGGCGGTGATGGATAACGAGGCACATGCCTTCATCTGCTTCTGCGGCATCATGAAACGGTTGGAGGGAAACTTCCGGCCCGACGGACAGCTCATGTCCGTCAAGTTCCAGCACCTGAAGCTGCTTCTGCGCTACTCCGACCCAGAGTTCTACTCTTACCTGGTCTCCCGTGGTGCTGACGACCTGTTCTTCTGTTACCGCTGGATCCTGCTGGAGCTCAAGCGTGAGTTTGCCTTTGAGGATGCCCTGCGCATGCTGGAGGTCACCTGGAGCTCGCTGCCCCCCGACCCCCCAGAAACTGAGGTGGAGCTCCTGGGGCCCCCCCTGGAGGCGGATAAGATGGTGGGCGGGGCCGAGGCGGAGCTGAGGGTGGGGGTGGAGGCGGGGGCGGAGCTGAGGGTGGGGGCGGAGGTGGGGGCGGAGCTAAAAGCCCGGCAGCGGAGGCGGCACATGTTGAGACCATCGCGGGAAGAGGCTGACGGTGAGAGGGGCTCTGGTGTGGGGGAGGAAGGGGGGGCCACGGTGGACCGGCCCCGTGCAGAAGGGGAAGGGGGGCAGGAAACGGATGACTTAGGGAGGGGGGGAGGGCAGGAGGCATGCCAGGGAGCACAGGCACACCCCTTCATTAAGCAGGCCAGTTTCGGAGAGTTCAAGTACTACAGTGCACATAATGGGGACAGCTTTGACCTGGAGGAGCGTGACCCCCCCTCGTCATCCACCAACCCCCTTCCCCACACACCCCCTCTGCCTTCACGGCAACCCACAGAGGACAGCGAGGACGACCCGAATGAGAGAGAACCGCTTATTGGACCTGAGGACACACCTCCTGTCTCATTGGCCAATGAAAGGCCATCCCCCAACGGCCATACGGCCTCGCCTCTCTCCCCCCTCCCCCCATGCCTGCCTACCTGGAAGAACGGTGCCTCCTCTGCAGCTGTGACCCCTCCCTCTGCACCCACCTGGAGGGCCATAGCCACCGCCAAACCTTCTTCTCCTTTTTCCTTCCTCAATGGGAGGGTGGAGTCCCCAGCCACCCCCACTGCAGCTGGGCGGCAAGGCCACTCCCCTTTCATCATGCCTGGTGAATTGGGGGCCACGCCCACCTCTCCGGCCCCACCCACACCTACAGGCAAACCCTGCCTCTCCTCACCATCCTTCTGCCCTGCACCCAGCCGCTCCCTCCTCTCCTCACCCATCCTGTCATTCGGCAGGGCCGCCTCCCCACCAACCTGCACCCCCACCAGCAAAGCCCCGCCCCCCAGCAGTCTGCCCACCTCTGGCCCCGCCCGCCCAGGCCCCACCCCCTCCGGGATGGAGGCCAAACCCGCGTCGCTGCCGCCCCCCCAGGAGTTCGGCAAGGGGAACCCCTTCATGCTGTTCCTCTGCCTCTCCATCCTTCTGGAGCACCGCGACCACATTGTGAAAAACGGCTTCGACTACAACGAGCTGGCCATGCACTTCGACAGGCTGGTGCGCCGCCACAACCTGGCACGGATCCTCCAGCGCGCCAAGGCCCTGTTCGCAGACTACCTGCAGAGTGAGGTGTGGGACTCTGAGGAGGGGGACGAGGTCAGCTCGGACTCTCCCACTGCCCCTGGGAGCCCCAGTCCACCCCCCCACTCTTCCCCGGAGTCTGCTTCCCCAAATTCCACCTACAACTTGGCAACCACCATACCCTCTCTCCCCACAACCCCCAACCTGGCAACCACCATACCCTCTCTACCCACAACCCCCAACCTGGCAACCACCATACCCTCTCTACCCACATCCCTCAACTTGGCTGCCAACAAACCGTTCCCCCCATTATCTCCCAGTCTGGCAACCAGTGTGTCCTCTCTACCAACATCCCCCAGCCTGGCAATCCCAAAACCCTTCCCTCCTACATCTCCCAACCTGGCAACCACCAAACTATATTCCCCTACTTCCCCCCTGTCTCCTTCGGTCTCCTGACCTCTCTCACACACACAGACATATACACATACACACACCTATGTATGGGACTCCCTTTGTACTCTCTATTTATTCCTTTATTTATTGCCTTTTCTCATAAATAAACATGCCATCCTCATGGTTCCTGTCACTTTATTTTGTACTGCATGCATTCCCAGCCTCCCTCAGTCCCCCATAGTTCCCTGAAGCAGGGATCTCCGGCCCTGCAGGAAACAGGGTCTGCTGCTGCTTCATGTTTTCACTCAGGAGCAGTGATTTAGCATGTGTAACTAAACTGCTTTAACTGATCAATGTAAGGCTGTATGACAGTGAAAACCAGCAGACCCTGTGTCTCTCCAGCACCAGGGCTTGGGACCCCAGCAGACCCTGTGTCTCTGCAGCACCAGGGCTTGGGATCCCAGCAGACCCTGTGTCTCTGCAGCACCAGGGCTGGGGATCCCAGCAGACCCTGTGTCTCTGCAGCACCAGGGCTTGGGATCCCAGCAGACCTTGTGTCTCTGCAGCACCAGGGCTTGGGATCCCAGCAGACCCTGTGTCTCTGCAGCACCAGGGCTTGGGATCCCAGCAGACCTTGTGTCTCTCCAGCACCAGGGCTTGGGTCTCCTGCTCTTGGAATGACTGGTAAAACCAATGACATTCTCCGTCTTGCCCGTGCATTCCTGAGTTTTTAGTTTGGCTGTTATACGTAAGCACACCTTTAGGTTCCCCCAAAACCTGAGCCTCAAGCTGTGCTCTCCCCTGCCATAGCTCCACTCCTACTCTACAGCCAGAGATCACCAAAGCCTTGCTTTGCTTCCATCAAACAAACTCAGAGTGAATAAGTGTGTGAGGCAGAAAGTCCCATGATGCTCTGCCACAGCCCGGAGTCAAGTTTGTGATTCTGGCCTCAGCACAAAGAGGTCAGAGCTGGTTCCTGGGCAAAGATCTGCCTTTTGAGGGATGTTAAAATGGTTCCTCCATTTGCCCCCCCATTCATCTGCACACACAGCTGAGCTGTAAAATTTCCAGGAGAGAAACCCAGGTGTGCTAATGTTAACTCAGAGGGAGGAAGCTGACCATTTGAGACACACACACTATGTAAAGGCCTCTCGATAAAGAGGAATAAACTGCGTGTTTGCACGACAGAAGTCACAGACTATATACAAAGTCAAGCAGTCAAAACTTGTAATATTCCTAGCCAAGGGTGGATTTTATTGTGTCCAATTCATACTGTTGTGCATTCATACTTTTTCCAGTGAGGTTTCTCAGATGACAATCCTTAATTGTTAAATATCACAAGCAAATGACATTGAATGCATTGAAGGTTTTCCTCAGACATGAGCAGGCATTGCCAGGTTTGCGCTTCCCTCAGTGTCTTGGAAATGCTTTAACAGTTACCTTTTTGAGCATGAAGCTGATTCTCCTCTTTCCAAACAGATTCTGGTGGGTTTGGTGTGTAGTGGAGGTCACAGACAGACTCTGGTGGGTTTGGTGTGTAGTGGAGGTCACAGACAGACTCTGGTGGGTTTGGTGTGTAGTGGAGGTCACAGACAGACTCTGGTGGGTTTGGTGTGTAGTGGAGGTCACAGACAGACTCTGGTGGGTTTGGTGTGTAGTGGAGTCACACAGACAGACTCTGGTGGGTTTGGTGTGTCATGTTCAGCATGCACAGCTGTCATTCCTGTGTATCGTAGCTTTAAGGCAGCAGAGAGAAATGTGAAAGCTGAAAGACCCTGAACTGCTTCAGAACAGCACAGAAGCGAAAAGCTGAAATGTTTCCCTTACCTTACAGCGTAGTCATTTCTGCTCTTCCTTGCTGTGATGTTGCAACATTATAAGCAGATAAATGGGGCGTTTCAGGCTCCCTGTTGTAAAAAAAAAGGCAGTATTTTTATATTAAAATACATGAGCACTGACCTAAAGGGACCAGTTACATGGGGAGTTTTCAGTTGGAGCATACAGTGAATTGTCGGGGCTGTCGGTAACCCTCTCTCACAATGCTGAGGGGCGGGGCTGTCGGTAACCCTCTCTCACAATGCTGAGGGGCGGGGCTGTCGGTAACCCTCTCTCACAATGCTGAGGGGCGGGGCTGTCGGTAACCCTCTCTCACAATGCTGAGGGGCGGGGCAGTCTGGCTTTTATACCTGTACACTTTGGGGAGAAAGCCCATTGGTTCTGTCATTTTAGTAAACTATCCATTTGACATGCTGAAACTGACAGTGGTACAAAATAAGGGACCATATTTTTATATAATATTTTGCATTTTGTACCAGCATTCCTCTGCTGAAAGCTTAATTGTCACTTGCTCAGTTGGAGGGAGGAGCTCTCCAGTTCAGCAGCCCATTCCCCAGCACACAGCTGAAATGCTCTCTGCATGCGACTGAGCTGACTGGGGAACCACAGAATAGTTTAAAATCATTAGGTTTTTTATTTATAAAGCAAATGATCTTCAGTGTGTATTCACACTTCAGTGAAGTTTGGAAACAACACACATTTTAAATATTTCATTTTCACTTGTAAGATTCATATAGCTGAACTGAATTATTGTCATTGATTTGGTGCCGCTGTGCTGTGTGTTTGTTTGCTCTCGCTTTGTGTTGGATTAAGTGCCTCATCGCATTCTCTCATTCATCTGCTTCGCCACTTCTGCTTCTTGGTTTCTCTCTCTTCTGAGACGGACCTGAGGAGACTGTGTTACCAAATATTAGTGTAACCATCTGCACAACATCCATCTTGGGCATGTCCCATTTCCCTCACACCCCCTGTCACATCCATTGTGGGGTTCTGCTTTAAACCTTAATGGTTTCCCACACACACAGTTATGGAACCATTTTAAGATGAGGAGCCGTTTCCAGTATTGTCTTTTTAAGAAATAAATGGATCGTTACTGTTTTAAACTGTATGAAATAAAGTGTCTTTTTGCAGTGATTATGCTCTTCAGCCTTTTACAACAGCGGACATACTAAAAACTTCATCTAACAGGAAAACATCCAATATGTTTTATGTCTTCTCTAATTTTGTCTGCATTTTGCCTTTGGGACTAATATAACTAGATTGTGCCATCCAGTCTGTTTTTTTGTTTGTGATTTTAGCAATGAAGGAGGACGAGGCATTACAAACTTGGAAAACATTTTTATTGCTCTGCTGTTTGGCTTTACATGTTTACTTTGTAGAAACTGCTCATAGAACAGCTTTGATTTTCTTGGACAACTGGAAAAGAATTAGAATACAGAACTTACAGGAAGTAAGGAATTGTGATGTCTCTTTTTTATTTTTGTTTGAAGAAGAGAGGAAGTGGAATGTGATTGACAGGTGAAGGGACTTTATGGGCGTCCATGTGTGACCTGCGTTCTATATCCCTCTCTCTCTCACTCTTGAAACTTGAGCGACCGTAGGCCTTTATTTATTTAGTTTTCCCTTTTTTATGATGTTCTGAACATTTGCACACAAAATGTTTCCTGTGTCTGTACTTGAATGCAAGCGACGGGTGTATTTGTGGAATAAAACACCTTGCAGGACGGCATTTTACTTATTGCTGGTCATTCTTTCACAAGATACAGATGGAGTAGTGGGGAGGTGTTGCCATGGTTTTGGTATTGATAATTGCATGTGTTTTTAAAAGCACCAGAAGGTTTAATTAAGCAATTGCAGAATATACATACTAAAAATGTTTATTTGGAGACATAACTGACCAAATCGAAGCAATTGTCAAACCCAGAATTTTTCAGAGAATCGTGTGTGTAAATGAATGTGAATATTACTGTAAATAGAATAATTCCAATAAAACTGTACTCACAGAGTTACCAAGCCTGGCCAGGTCTGTGGTGCATTGGAGCAGCGCTCCTTTCTGTGTCGGCTGACAAATGCAGCAGCCGGGGCCAAATGTTTTGGGAGGTTTTTTATTTGGGTACTTTGATAAAAAATCTGCTATTTTCAGATGTGCAGATTTGAGAGAATGAACAGATATTCAGTGTTGGTGACAGTGTCTGTCTTTTTTATACACACAGATTGTGCATATTTTACAAATTCATTTTACAGTATGATCTGCAGACCTCTGCTTGAACATAAGTAGAAAAAGAACTGAATCCACATCAGTGTGAAAGTGGTTACTCCATCTGGCTCCATAACCTCCATAATCCCTGTGATGTGTTTGCTTGAGCAGAATCTGCAAAAGGAATTCCTACAAGAACAACCACAAACACTGTCAGTGGACCTCATCTGAGTACACTAATGTGTGTGGAAAAAATTCAGATCATCATATATTTTTTTTCTTACATTTTTCATTTAGTGGTTTTAATATTTTTTGTGAAAATGATATTTAAGTTAAATTCAAGTGTAATTAAAATGTCTTAAAAATCCTTAAATGTAAATTGTTGTAACATGCAGAAACCCTATATATCATGTCCTCTTTCATTGCTGCAATACATTACACAAACTTTGATCCACTGCTTCTCCTAGGACTCTTTCAAACTGAATTCCATTTTTCAACATTTTACATTAACTTTCTAACATGCTGTATTACCCGAGTAGTTTCTGAACTATTTGCTAGATCCCTAAGTTTTGTATTAGCTACAAATTTAACTTCTGCAATACTGAGCTCAATATCAACACCATCTGTGTAGTTTCGAACAGAAAGGCCTCAAACACAGCCTCCTGAAGGACATTGCTCTGATACAGCTCCTCCAACAGCGATTCACTGGATTCTGCTATAGAGACAATTTCACAGCCAAATTGAATTAACTCAGATATGCACGATCTTTCCCTCATACACCATTGTTGACTATTAAGATTTTGATTCTCCGAGAATAATTCTACTATTTCTATGGAAGTCGACTTCGTATAAAAGGCGCTTCCCATACCGGGAGTCGAACCCGGGCCGCCTGGGTGAAAACCAGGAATCCTAACCGCTAGACCATATGGGACTGTATAATCAGTGCATCCAACGTACACCAGTATGCGGACATCGATAAATTACCGGATTTTGAGGCGTAATGAGATGCCACAGGAAAGTACACCTTACAACAGTTCGCCGTGATCGTATAGTGGTTAGTACTCTGCGTTGTGGCCGCAGCAACCCCGGTTCGAATCCGGGTCACGGCAGAAATACATAACTGTTCAGTTTTGTGTGGTTGCGTTAGTGAAATGCAGAATTTACTTTAGTCTACCTCTGTCATTCATGTCAAGCTCTTGAAAGTTAAATTTCACAACTGGGAGATGGCAGCAAAGGCAAAAACCCCAAAAAACATGAGACTCAAGGGTTAAACCTGAGGCTTGAAAACTATGGTGATGATGAATGAATTTATTGATCGTCTGATTCATTTTTCAAAAGTAATGAAAATACACATCAACATTTAAACAGACAGTATTTAAATATATTACAAGATCATGCAAGTTGCGCTTACCTATCGAGGCTTTAACAGACAAATCTCTGCATATACAGTGGGATCCAAAGTCTGAGACCACACTGAACATTTTTTAAAAACTTTTTTCATGTAAACCTGGAAATGATCTGAAAGTTTTATGAAAATGTTTTGAAACATTCAAAGCAAAGAAAAGTTATGACATTTAAAATGAATAGGAAATAAATACGATTCTGCACTATGTCTTGGCCAAATTTAAGCATATTTGTGACAATTATGACTCTGTAGAAAAGGACAGACCCCATCAAACATTTATGTATTATATTATTTTAGTTTTGAGCACTTGCAAATAGAATGCAAAGTAGAAGCTCTTCCACTAGTGGTCACAGACTTGGACCCCTCTATGTACTTTGGTCAGGTCCATAAGTATTTGGACAGTGATACACTTTTCATCATTTTGCCTCTGTACACCACCACAATGGATTAATGTAATTAAAATGTAGACAGCCGGCTTTTATTTAAGGGTTTTGTTAAAAATATATTATGAACCATGCAGGAATTACAACCATTTCTATACATAGGCCCCCAATTCAGCAACAAAATTTTGGCATCATCCAGCCAAGTCCTTGTGTGACTTGCTCTGAGGATAAAGTAGTGCTTTCCCATCTTTGGAATCTTCCATTTTGCCAGTTGTTTGTTCAGATGGCTTAGCATGTGGGATGGGGATGCTACTGTCTCACGCAAGCTCATATTTAAATATATTGTTTATTTTGATACTCCAGATGTTCCATAGTGCAGCAGTCAGAACAATGGAATCATAATGAACCAAAACACCACTGTAAATGAAAAGAAAATATGTTCCCGCCCGGTTTCGAACCGGGGACCTTTCGCGTGTGAGGCGAACGTGATAACCACTACACTACGGAAACTTACAAAACGCAATCCAGATAAGCAATCACAATCGTATGAAATAGGTTTTACAGGTTATCAGTTTTCGTACTTGTTTTGATGTTATTGAAGCCCTCAGTCAAGTCACTAAGTCACCTCAGAACAGATTATGGGGGCAATGAGCAATTATTTTTTCAGTCACATTAAAGACATTGTAGATTTGAAGGGTTTGAAAACGTACATGTTCAGGAGATGGGCTGTAACAAAATGCAGTACTTCAATGTTATCCGACACTAACACTTCCTCTGCTTGTAATGTAAGGCAGCGAATAGCTTCCTTTCTGTTACATGCCACCTTCTTGTTCGTGTTCCTCTTAAGAACTCGGGTTGTATCCTTGTATGAAAGTTCACTGATGTTTGTGATGCGCCCGTTAAACGAACAAGTTGACACATCACGTTGTCACAAAATGCCGAAACCCGGGATCGAACCAGGGACCTTTAGATCTTCAGTCTAACGCTCTCCCAACTGAGCTATTTCGGCTGCGACTACTCATTGACCCTAACAACATATAGTTGTTCCAAACAGAACATGTACGAGTCACATAAATGTTTTCAACCGATATCTTTGTAAATGTACCCTGTCTGCTCCAATGCGAGTTTGCCATTTCTGCTACACTGCACCGAGAGGCGCTGTTGTAACACTTTATAGGAACATCAAACTATGGTGACGCTCTACCGCAGCCCAGAATCTCCTCAAAGTACAGATTTAGCTCCGTCAACGAGTGCCTTCTCAAACTTCTAACCAAACTTAAGTCATTTATTTTGCACAAAAAATATGTTCCACCTACCTCTTCGTGCCTCAGAAAACTCGTAAGTTTTTCAAAGAAAACGAGCTGTTTCTGGCGACTTGCATCGTGCCCTCGCTCATTCAGTCACATTACTCATCACGAACAAGTCAGGCAGAATTAAGAAATCCATTAGCACCGACAGCCTGTTGAATCCTGTTAATTATTTAGCTGATTGGTCAGGCGCAGATTCAGGTGTGTCTCAAAGTCACGAGACAGAACACGTTTACCTGATACATGCATACCTCCAGGAGGACAAAACACTCACTTATTTCCAAATATTTTTTTCGTTATAATTGATAACATTCCTAAATGTACTTAATATATGAACAGTACTAAAATATTCTTATATGCACGACTTAAAAAAATGTATTTGATTTATTAAAATACAAAAACACATTTATTACAGATTCCCCACCCAAGATCAAAGCAAATGCCATTCACATAATGTTTTTTTTTTTTTTAGTTAACATACGTATAAAAGCAGTGGCAATGGACAGAGACAAATATGCAATTTATTTTACAAAATGAAAACTCCATACAGAGTGGTTATACTGGGCATACGCAGGAATTAATAATGTGCACACCCTTTACAAACATTTAACCTGACATGCTGTCCAACAGGGAGGTAAAGCAGTGGATTTTTACTGAAAGTCCTGTATTCACAGTAAGTGTTTGTCATGTGGATCTAATACATGGAGGAAAGGAGGAGAGGAAACGAGTGGAGGAAAGGAGGAGATGAATCGAAAATTGGAACAGCTAATCCGATTTGCCCTTCATCAAAGTCGACGTCGGCTATTGATGAACTAATAATTTTGACTGACTCTGAGGATACCAAAGCCAATCAAAATATTCTGTGGGATGGTCTTTTAACCTGACTGGTCGTGAGCACAATGATGTCACCCAGAAATGTGAAAAGACTTCCGTGGTAGGATACATCGATGTATACTTCGTTTGGAGGAAACGAGAAAGAAGGAAAGGAGGCAAGGAGGAGGCGAGATTTCGCTTTGGAACAGTGGAGGAAAGGAGGACACATAATCAGCTTCCGGGACACGGAGGAAAGAAGAGGAGGAAAGGAGGAAAGGAGGAGACGAATTTGAGTATTGGAACGCAGCCACACTCTCTCTCTCTCACACACACAGCTCAAATCAGCTAACACCTACCCAGCCCTGACCCCATACTCTGAGTTAGCCTCTGTCCCTCCGAATTTCATTGGTCTATTGAACTGACTGGTTGGGTGTTGTTTCTGCTGCACTGCTTTCACCTGTTAACACAGCAATGAAAATACATTTGAAAAAAATGTTCTTGTGTCTGTGAGAGTTCAAAATTAAAAATGACTCCTACAGCTATAGTTTTTCAGCTAGAGTCCCAGGGACTTGTTGGATTTCTCATTTGGGTCCCATGCAAAATAAAACTAAGAAACTAAAATGTTAAACTGCACAGATCATGCAAAGGAAGAATGGAGAGGTGAGACTCAGGGTTTAGGGACATTCACCCAGTCACCCTGTCACTCTGCTTTGGGTCTGTGCTGGCCGACTGCGGCTCCGTCGCTGAGGGCCTGGGCTGCAGAGAGCTGGAGCCAGGAGTCCCAGATCAGTAGCAGAGGGATGACAATCCATAGCGTGTTCATGAACACAAAGTAGAACCAGAAATACAGCGGGTGGCCCAGCTCACTGTGCATGTAGCCATCACGGTGCTCCGTGAAGAAGTACAGCACAGCACCGTAGAGCTGTCCTGAGGGGGCAGAGACACAGACTGGCTTAGGGTAAATCCTATGCAAAAGGGCATCTCTGACACCTCAGGTTAAGCACTGTGCTCCAGAGTCAGCCCCATAACCATGGAGCTGTGAGTCCAACTCCTGAGCCATTATATGTTACTGCCAACAGAAAGAGTAAAAACAATGGAGGAGCTGAACTGAGAGGAGGTCGGCAGGACTCTGCAGAGGGGAAAGGGCAGGTTCTCTGCAATCATTAGAAGTGCAATCAGGGGCTGTTAGCATGACAGGCTAAAACTTTTTACACACAGGGCAAGGTGTCAGTCAGAGGAGAGACGAGAGGAGAAATGGGGTGCAGCACAGAGAGGAGGGAAGAAACGGGGTGCAGCACAGAGATGAGGGGAGAAACGGGGTGCAGCACAGAGAGGAGGGGAGAAACGGGGTGCAGCACAGAGAGGAGGGGAGAAATGGGGTGCAGCACAGAGAGGAGGGGAGAAACGGGGTGCAGCACAGAGAGGAGGGGAGAAACGGGGTGCAGCACAGAGAGGAGGGGAGAAACGGGGTGCAGCACAGAGGGGAGGGGAGAAACGGGGGGGAAGGGGGGAGAGGAGCAGACCAGGGCAGAGGGGGCTCAGTAAAGCAGGTGGTTTCTCACCAAGGGAGACAATCAGCTGCAGGACGAAGCGGTTGGGCCAGTTGTACAGAAATGCCAAAACCGTCCACACACTGAAGGGACCCCACATCAGCGCTGTGATAGTCTCCATGCAGACGGTGAAGTTATCCGCTCTGTGGAGGACAGACCCTGTTACAGCCCTGCTCCAGGCACCCTCAGCACAGCCAGTACAGATACAGCAGGCTGATAGCTGCTGCTTCTCACTGTGAACGCATGTAGAATGAACTCAAGCTGTACTTACATTACATATCTGCTATCTCCCTTCGAATATTCTTTCCCTGTTAAAAAGAATAAAAATTCCATTCAGATAAAAATAATAAACTGCTGTAGTCTGGTGTCACCACACTCATCTGATAATCCTGCAGAGTGTTTTACCATCTCCAGATACCTGTTAATGGAATTTCTGTTCTGTCTCTGAATGTACTGTAAGGTTGCTTGATTACCAGGACCAGTATGCAGAGATGAATGAATTATAAGGTGGGGAGGAGGTGGACTGGTCCTCTGTCACCCTCATCTGGCCAAGTCTGGTATTAAATACACAACTTCCTTCTGGGATTCCTGAAAAGGGTGGGCTAAATCCTCTGCCTCAGAGCTACTATGAGATACTATGAAATACTGCAGTACTGACCCCCACCCCACAAATCAAAACCTTTCCTCACCTGCCAGCTTCCTCCATTCATCCCTCACTCCTTCCTTCCCTCCCTGCATTAGTTTGCTGCTCTGCAGTGGCAATGACAGAGCAGGTGAAGATCCAGCTGTATTTCTGTCACCTGCCTGTGCTCTGTAGCGCAGGGTTCCACCTGCCTGTGCTCTGTAGCGCAGGGTTCCACCTGCCTGTGCTCTGTAGTACAGGGTTCCACCTGCCTGTGCTCTGTAGCGCAGGGTTCCACCTGCCTGTGCTTGTAGTGCAGGGTTCCACCTGCCTGTGCTCTGCAGCACAGGGTTCCACCTGCCTGTGCTCTGTAGCGAAGGGTTAGACCTGCCTGTGCTCTGTAGTACAGGGTTCCACCTGCCTGTGCTCTGTAGCGCTGGGTTAGACCTGCCTGTGCTCTGCAGTTTGAGGGAAGCTAAGAGGGCTCTGAGAATCTACACCTGCTCCCCACACCTGAGCAGGGCACATGGAAAAGATGAGATAAAGAGTGTCACTCACAGAGCTGGGAGAGGAAGCCCTGGTCTGAGGGGATGCTGGGATAGTAGAGGCAGAACCAGCCCTCGATGACACCGTGGATAAACCCGCACACTGCAAACCAGCACACCGCCAGCCTGCGCGCTGCAGAAAGCCTTCCCCCGCCCCCTTCCTGTCCAGTGAGCACCCAGGTGCCCAGCAGCAGACCGCCCGACACGGAGAACAAGAAGCTTAAAATCTCGCCCATGGAGCGATCATTGGGCACATATCCTGGGATCAACAGGTCCCGTGGCCAGAAGGGGTGCTGGGCCTCACCCGTGCCGGCCGTCTCCATCTGCACAATGGAACATAAATATCTATTCCATTAGTCTGTTATTGGGTCCTTACAGAGTAAACCCATATTACAGCATCAAGGCTACATTCAACCTTTTTTTGCGTGGGTCCGGATTTATGCCAACTATAAAACAATTTGGTAAAAGTGTACGGTTTTAAATAAAACTAACTGAATATTGGCCTTCAGGTATGAACAAGTAATGTTTCTCTCTTAGTTCCAGCAGTCTTTTCCAAGCACAAACGTTCACGACATTCTACCACACCCAGGGCATGCAAAAATACACCATGTATTAGGCCGTTAGAAGTCATTAACCTCATTGGTCAATAGTTTGTAAAGTCGTTTACATTTTATTATATTTTTACACATATTATTTATGCCAGTGCCGTATTATCATATTCTTCTTGGTCGACAGAATAGTTGCCCTAAGCATAAATATTTAGCTAGCAGGTAGCCCTGGAAGCTACCTATGTAACCTACGATATTTGTAGCCTCTCTGTCCCTGACATTCACAAATGTCAGCAAAGTAGAAAAAGTGGCGATTTTACGTACCTTTATGGTTGACAGTAGTTGGCAGAGATCTAAATTAAACTTCACTAGGGCTACCTAGAGATAGTGATAGTGAAGAGGTGTGAGCCGATTGCCTTAACCGGGCATTAACTGTGAACTTGTAAAAGTGCCTCTATACAAACCGCTCTTCAGTTTTTATTCATTCGTTTACTTCCTGAGTCTGCAGCAACGTGTTTGCTTTACATTCTTGTTGCTATCTTACCACCAACCTATCCCGTCCAATCATATGCACCTATTTGTGATCGCTTGAGAGAGAAACCAATGATAATTTTAGTGTTATTGAGCGGTCCGAAGTTGTGCAATTCTATTGCCTACATACATAATTGGGAGGACATGTAATATCCAATGGCAGTGCGAATTCAGAAACACTAAATTCACGCGACGCTTTTCCAGCTTAACGATTGGCCAGTCACCTCGGAACATGTATGTCGTCATGGCCAGCGGACAAATTTATAATCATAGATATGAAATTATCAGAGCTTCCTTGTGGTTCAAATGAGATTCATAAGATGTGTGTCGTAGTGGTCAGAGTAAAACGCACTGTTTAACGCACGTATGCCGTTCAGATGTATGACTAAATGAAGGCAAGAATGTATCTAAAATATAAAACTATGGCAAGAGGTCTTAGACAAGATATGCATGCCTAAGCCATTTGGTACAACATTTAATCGGTTGAGTATAGTTATCATAAAGAGATATTGTCCACTGTAGATGTTTACAGATATACCGTTTACCGTAAATCGCGGACATTATCCATAAAAAGATTATGATTCCATACGAAAATAAGTTATTTCCTTGTACTCTGCCGTGACCTGGATTCGGGCGGAGGTTGCCCTGGCTACAAGGCAGAGTACTAACGGAGTAACAGCTAGCGCTTGTATCACATTGGTACCAACCTCTATACAATCACGGCGAGCGATAATTGTAGAGGAAGTTCGCTTTATTCACAGGGCATTTAAAATCAACTCATGGTTCTTATATTTGCTTTCTGTTTCAACTCAGTATTACATAAAATATTATTGTCCGTTGGGTCATCGATGTTGTGGGTGTACTCGCTTCACATATCAAACCTTGACCGGCTAAAAACTGTACAGAATACACAAATATTAAACGGTATGCCATCATGGTATGAAAAACATTACGATGCAACACGTATCAGTATGCTTTAATTTAAACTAATATTTAGCGAGTATACATCCAGTCCCATATGGTCTAGCGGTTAGGATTCCTGGTTTTCACCCAGGCGGCCCGGGTTCGACTCCCGGTATGGGAATACACTTTTAAATAGTTTGGTTCATATTGACCTAAGACAATACCACTTTACTGTTAAATTACTATTTCATTATAAAGTACTGGAATCTACAACTACGGATACAACTGAATTAATCCTTGAAAACAGAACTCTGCGCTGCTTCTGGGCAGTAAAAGTCAGTGTTGAAAGTGTTGTCAAAGGTCATAATGTAAACAGTAATAGGCGAGTTCCTTATGCACATACGAAAACTCTGTAGTTAATATACAGTAGTTGAAAAGTAAAATATTTTAAAAGCATAACATGAAATGACATGCAGAACATGTTGTACATGCAGAACTGTTGCTGAATAGTTTTTTTTTTTCACGTAAGAGAAAAAGAATGGATTGGCTCGTATTCGGATGTTTATGGATTAAGCCGCATAACTAGCTAAGAATATATTTAATGGTGCTTACAAACCATGTTCTGTGGAAAATAAAGGTCCAACAGACCTGAAAAACGTGTTCACTTATATCGTAGCATGCCACTTCCATGAGAAGGGGTCAATGATGCCCTCAGCGCGATTGGTTCCCTCTCTGGGTCAGCTGACAGTCTTTGTCACATGACCAAGAGTCGGAGGAGATGGAGACATATCCTCTGTTGCCTTTATTGTAATACAAAAACAACCTCAGTTTTGTTTTGCACGAAGGAGTAGCCACGTTGCGAGTAAATGTAAAAAGTAGTTCAACTACTATTTCACGTTTAGCGAAAACGAATCTATATGTAAATAAATAAAGGTGCAACATCGCGGTTGCTTCCTGTATAACTGAAGCTGGTGGAAAATTCACAGATTGTGGGGGGCAGCTGACGTTCCTTCACCAGTTGGCTAACTGGTTAAATGTATTCTTAGATGGTCGCATGGCTTATTATCAGTTGTTGAAAGAAGATTTCTGAACGCATTCCCTCTATATTCAATAACAGCGGCGTCGCTTGTTTCGTACGTGGCAAACTAAGTCGATCTTAAGGTAAGAGGAAATGGGTGTCGTGGTGAAAGAGCTGTCGCTGCGCTTGGATCAATGTCTGGTCCGCTTCATGGACGAGCTGGAGTCTCTGGAAGAAAAACGGGACTCATTGAACTCTCTCATTGAGCAGGTATAAACCGCCATTTGTCTTATTTTCACACAAAATTAGTATTCCAAATTTTCCCTCTATGCATACACAGTATTTAGCCTCATTCTTGGCAAGCGAGGAAGGAATGATGGTAAAAATATGAGTGTAATGTATAAAGGAATATATTATGATTCATATATAGATATACAGATATTCTGATCTTGTGTTTCTGCCTGTGTGAGCACGCGTGCACATACTTCTGCTTGTTTGTGTGTGTGTGTGTGTGTGTGTGTGTTTGTACATACCTGTGTGTATTCATGTGTGTGTGCTTCCACAGGGCTGGTTCTCAATCTCCAAAGCTCGATATTCGATGGGAAACAAGCAGGTCTCTGCGCTCCAGTATGGGAGTGAGATGGAGCCTGGAGTACGTGTTCATGTCAGGTACACCATCCTCATCCTCATCTTCATCTCCAGTGTTAAATAGAGAAGAGAGAGGGAGGGATGGCATTGTGCTCATAAACACCGGGGGCTTCAGTATCAGTGCTTCAGTCAAAGCTGAATGAGCACGGGGTGACCCGAGGGAGCGGCCCCACGCTGACTCTGCCTCTCGTCCTCAGCGCCAGCCGAACCGGAGAAACCCACTTCCACACACAGAGAACGGAGCACCTGAAACTGGACCAGTCAGAGAGAGACTCTGCACAAGTGGAAGATATTGGGCCAAAAGAAGGTAAAACTCTCCAGTGCTGTCCCAGACGACACAAAGCTCGGCGTGTGGTGTAGGGGTGGTGATGAATAACAGTTAGTGACTGCGCAGCTCGTCTGCTGGACTGCAGAGTGACTGCGCAGCTCATGTGCTGGACTGCAGAGTGAAAAATAGAGGCAGCATACTTAGGAGAAAAGACATGTTGTTCTCCTGGATTCAAGAAGTGAGGATGACACTTGCCATACCAGTCTGGGAGAAAAAAAACAAAATATTTATTCAACTCACTTTGAGGGGCAGAAACCCCTCAAAAAAACTGTACTGGTCATATCCTCCTGCTTTTCATCGAGTTACCTGAGCTGTGACTGTGAAAGGCTAGCTCTGTCAGGCACCGTTATAGCAGGAGTACAGGGGTTACCAGGGTCAGTTATATGTCCAGACATTGTGGAATGCGGTTTAGTATGTGCAAAACCGTTGTGCTGATGCAGAAAGACTAAGAGAGCCTGTGTTTGGATAGAGATAGAACATTCGCTGCAGTTACAAGTCTTGTCACTGAAACTGCATGTGCAAAAATGTTAACAAGCTGAAGGCTTTGATAAATCTGACCCAAAGCTGCCAATGTGTGGAATCACCTTCTTAGTCTTGCAGGAGAAGGAGTATGTCTGTACTGGATGCAGTGGTATATGCTCCTTAGCCAGAATGAATTGAAAAGCCATTTAATGTTAGAAATTCATGTGTTTTCACACACATTTATAGTAATGTAACTCTTTAAAGGGGTCAGGAGGAGAGGGGTCACTAAAGAGGGCGACCCCAAAGAGCAGCCAGCATCCCATGCACATGTTTCCAAGGAAACCAGCCCCCCCAGCAGAGGGACTCCCCAGCAGCAGGACCCCCTGGTTTCCAAGGAAACCAGCCCCCCCAGCAGAGGGACTCCCCAGCAGCAGGACCCCCTGAAGTGGTTTGGCATCCTGGTGCCACAGAGTCTGAAGCAGGCCCAGGTGTGCTTCAGGAAAGGTGAGTCTGAAGCAGGCTCAGGTGTGCTTCAGGAAAGGTGAGTCTGAAGCAGGCTCAGGTGTGCTTCAGGAAAGGTGAGTCTGAGGCAGACCCAGGTGTGCTTCAGGAAAGGTGAGTCTGAGGGAGGCTCAGGTGTGCTTCAGGAAAGGTGAGTCCGAGGGAGGCCCAGGTGTGCTTTGGAAAAGTTGGAGGGTTTCGGAGGGTTTTGTGTAAGAGCGTGCTACTGAAATGGGTTAGTTTGGGTAATGGAGTCCGTTCTGCCATCAGTGATGGAGCTGGCAGCTGAGGTTGCCACACTGCAGACCGCCGTTTTAGCCACCAGGGCGGAGCTGCAGGCACTGATGGCAGAGAAGCACGCAGCCCTCAAGCAGGAGACTCTGCCTTCACAAGCGGATGAACAAGTTGACCGCCAGACAGACATGGGACACACGGAGACCAGGCCGACCGAGGACAGGACCACCTGAGAGTGCTGATCCACACTAAGACACAGCTCTGCTGAAGAAACCGAACTGTGCATGTGCTTTTCAGCTGATTTCCTGGATAAATGACACAATTTACTGTTTTGTCACTAGATTCGTTACTCTGTAAAAAAAGAATATTTGTGTTGATGTTCATTTAATTCAGTATTTATTTTACCTCTAATTATAGAGGCCATAAAGTCAGAAGCTTACAGATGTGGTGTGTTGTGATTGATGACTGCAGAGCACCTGCAGGCTGAGTGGAGTGCTCCCTCCTGCAAAGCAGAACAGAGTGTCTGAGTTTGAGTGTGTGTTTATTGTGGTCTCTGTGGGCCCACATGTACACAGTCTGTGGTCTCTGTGGGCCCACATGCACACAGTCTGTCGTCTCTATGGGCCCACATGCACACAGTCTGTAGTCTCTATTGGCCCACATGCACACAGTCTGTCGTCTCTATGGGCCCACATGCACAGTCTGTAGTCTCTATGGGCCCACATGCACACAGTCTGTAGTCTCTGTGGGCCCACATGCACACAGTCTGTAGTCTCTATGGGCCCACATGCACACAGTCTGTAGTCTCTATGGGCCCACATGCACACAGTCTGTAGTCTCTATGGGCCCACATGCACACAGTCTGTAGTCTCTATGAGCCCACATGCACACAGTCTGTAGTCTCTATGGGCCCACATGCACACAGTCTGTAGTCTTAGGGCTATCCACAACCTCCATGTCTGATTATTTATCATTTGAACAGACATTTAGAGACATTTATCCAAACCTTGAATTTTAGATTCTCAGTATAGCATACATTCAACATCCTAAATTAGGTGAAATGCATGTTCAATTATTCATTACAAATTATGAAAGCATGCACATCTGAACCACTGTTTTGCCATGAATTGCATGTCGACAATAGCTAAAATAGTCTAAGCGCAACTGTTAAAATCTTTATAGGCCGAAGGAAAGGGATGCTTATTTTAAAGCAATTCATTCCACTTTTAAATGAACCGGGGATAGTGACGTTACAGTGCAAGATGCTAAAAACAGCCGAATCGTGACGGAAATTGTCGAACTGGGAGAGAAATTCCCGAACACGTTCGCAGTGTACTTCCTGGTCTCAAATCAGAGGCAGCTAGCGGACAGGGCGACGGTCTACAACAGTCGCGTTGAATAAATACATAATAGCAGCTACAGATGTGGAAACGGTGAAGACGCACCGCGCTAGCCTGTTTCGGCTCCCAGACTTTTATCTTGCCGCCCCCTACGAAAGATAGCAATAACACAGCGAATTCCATGCATGAAAGCGACATCGTGGTACAGAAACTGCATTTTCTATATTCTATTGTTGCGCCTAATTAGCCAGCTGTATCCCCGTATGAAATAGAAAATATTCTCTCTGCTTTCATGTTGAGAGTGGAAGAGAAAAAGGAAGGAATCGTGGACCACACAAATTGTAGTCGACAGAAAGTTGTTTTTACTTCCGAGTAAAGGTTGAAAACTCCGTCGATGGCGTCAAATTCGAGGGTGTCTATTCTGGATTACTTCAATATTGTATTTGAGGGAGAAAATGGCAAGATCGAATCAAACTGCAAGGCGTGTGGAACCAGGATTCAGGCGAAGCGGACAGTAACATCCAACTTCGTCACACACCTTAAGGTAAGGTCTGTAGGTGGATTTAACTGGGATTAGTATTGCCAAATTGATGGACAGTCTATAACCCAATCAAAGCCTAAAATCCTAGCTGGAATAGGATACATTGTTCCGAAAAGATGTCCGTATGAGAATTTGGAATACGGTAGGGGTAAATAAAGGATTCTCGGGGTGTGGGGGTCCACAGTGGTTGGAAATAGATTAATATTGATTTTTCTCTCTCTTGCTTAGGCAGCGGTCGAACCGTCATCACGCCGTTAAGAAAACAAGCAACTTAATTTTTTTTACAGATCCGTCATCTGTACAGAAATCAAGAGAATCTCATTCCACGCATATTCCTTATCCACACCTGAAACCGCTGCACATATCGATAGGCTTTAATGAAATGGAAGAAAGCATTTATGCTTTATACTACCAGGTATAGAATTCAGATATAGGCTTTTTGTAGTTTTGCACTTAGCTGTAAAATGATTTTTACATGTAAATTCTGTAGTAAGTTCGAAGTGGTTATGTACAATTGGCCTCTAGGTAATGAGTAAATGTAAATCTTATATTCGCCTCCTTTTTAAAATGACTTTATTAGGATTTCAATAGCTGGAACCGTTTTGTGAAATGGCTACAATGAACAGTTAATTTTCAGCGAAAATTTGAAATCCATTTCTGAGCGGTCAGCAATTCTTGGATAAGACTTAAATTATTCTGATCTGCGAATATCTTAACAGCGGTTAACAGTGCAGTTTGTCAGTGGACTGTTTATAATAATTACAAAAACATTTTGGTGTCATAACAAAAGTGCAGGAAGTAAAAATGCAGCGGGGGTATTTAAATAAGAGAGGCGCGTGTCCCCGTGTGCCGTGTTCTGACGCGCTCGTCTCGCAGAGCACCCTCGGTTTGAGCTGAACTCACATCGGGGTCAGACTAATGTGGGTTCAGCGCCTCAAACTGGTCGGTTGACACTCCACCATTTCTGGAGAAGCAGGAGCAGACACATCCTGTGTTCTTTCATGGGCAGCCTGGTTGATATTCCAAGCTAAAGTAATTGTTTTTCTTCCTCTTGTTTAGACTTCGCTAATCCTGAACTCTTCAGTTTCTCCTCTACTTTTAGAATCTCTTTAGTTTGTCATCCATTTATCTATATTTTTACAGTTCTGCTCACCTTCTCACACCTGCTGTGGCACTGAGCATACAGGTCAATGAGATGAATGCTACTTGTGGTTATGATGCTAAACACTTGCCATCATCTCTGTTCATAGTCCAAACCCACTGGCTGCAAATGTGTAACTCAGGCTGCTCGGTGTCCAAATGTAAAGCAATCTTTGCTCTCTCTCCCTGTGCAGCGGAAGCACCAGGCAATGTATGATGAGTTTGTGAAGAAGAAGGATGTGAAGCGCGAGGCATACTCCTCAGGGGCGGTCCACCACATGGCAGGGCGCTCTGAACCTGCCCGCTCCTCTCATGGAGGCGCTGGCAACATCGCCAAATTCGAGCGCAACGACCCGCGGCAGGTGCTGATCTCTGAGGCCATTGCCAAGATGATCATCCGGGACCTGCAGGCCGTGCAGATTGTGGAGAATGAGGGCTTCCGGGAGCTTCTGCAGCTGCTGGAGCCGCGCTACACGCCGGAGCCGCGGCGCTACATCCAGCAGCAGCTGCTCCCGGGGTACGCCTACCAGGTGCAGCTGGCAACCAAGCAGGCGCTGACGGCCGCCGAGTCCTGCAGCGTCACGCTGGACCTGTGGAGGGGCGGGGCCGCCGCCGGGGGCGGCTACCTTGGCGTCACCTGCCACTTCATTACAGCGGACTGGCAGATCAGATCAGCACTGCTGGCTTGCCTCCCGCTGGTGGGGCAGGGGACGGCACAGCGCGTGCTGTCCGAGTTTGAGGAGATCTCGCATGCTCATGGAATCGCCGGGAAGGTGTTCCGTGTGGTGGCCGATCCGCTCCCCAGCGACGGCCGCAGCATCTTCCGCCTGCCAGGGTTCTGTCTGCATGGCTCCGACGAAGAGGAGGACGATGAAGAGGACAGCAGCGACGAGGAGGTGGGAGCGGGCGAGGGGGAGGAGGGTGCAGGGGCTGGGCCTGGGACGGATTCTGTGGATAACTCGCTGGACCTGTGTTTCGGGCCGTGCCGGATCGACTGCTTTGCACGGTCTCTGAGCATGTGCGTGCGAGAAGGGCTCAGAGCCCCGCCCCCTCTCTCGCTGGCGCTCACCAAGGCCGCCTGCTTCTACAACTATGTCACTGCCACTGTGGCACCAGAGAAGCTGGGCCAGGTGTTTGGCACGGGCGTGGCCTCAGGAGGGGGTGGGACTCTGTCGGGCTGGGCCCCTGCTGGCCCCGCCCACGGCGAGCAGCGCTGGAACTGGCAGCTGAAGGCGGTTCGGCGCATGCTGGAGTCCACTGAGTTCCTGGAGGACATCGTGGACCGGCAGGACCTGACGCTCAGCAGCCTGGAGAAGGCGGTGCTGCGCGAGCTGGTGGAGGTGCTGGAGCCCTTCGAGGAGGCCATGGACATGGTGCAGGGTGACAAGCATGTGTCCATCAGCCTGGCGCTGCCCTGCGTCCTGGGACTGCGCAAGCACCTGTCGGAGACCGCCACGCGGCAGTGCACGGGCGTGCTGGTGGGACTGGCCCAGGCGCTGGACCGTCGGCTGGCCACCATTTTGGAAGACCCACTGCACGTGACGGCCACCGCACTCGACCCCCAGTTCAAGCTGTCCTGGAGCAGTGACACGGAGTGGCACCGGCAGGTGCTGTTGAAGGAGGTGGCCAAGCACACGCAGGCAGGGGCCAGCAGCCCCCAGGTCCCCACGCAGGAGCCCCAGCCACCCCCTTCCAAGCGCAGCAAGCTCTTCTCCTTCATGAAGCAGCGGCCCGCCTCCCAGGCCAAGAGCATCGAGCAGGAGCTGGCCACTTACCTGCATGAGGAGCCGCGCGACGAGGACCCGCTGCACTACTGGAAGCGCAAAGCCACCGATTTCCCCCAGTTATCGCAGGTTGCCAAGAAGGTGTTCACTGTTCCTGCCACCACCACGCCCGTGGAGCGGATATTCCATACAGTGGGCAGGATCCTGAGGCCTGAGCGCTGCCGGCCACTACCAAAGAACCTAGAGACTCTTATCTACCTAAAAGCCAACTACCGCTTCCTCTGGACTTAGGGCCTCCCTTCTGTGACTGACTCTACAGCTGTATCATGTTTCCCCCGAACAGTTTATACTTTTTTTTTTTTTTTTTTACATTTTCACTTGGCTGAAATGCAGAGCTGTTTCCCCAGCCTACGACTAACCTCACTCAGCATTGACTCATCCTTCAGTATAGACTAAAACTCTTGTTAATGCATATATATATATACATATATATTTATATACACATAACTATAAACAACTAAGAATTTGGTAGTTTAGATTTTTTTTTTGGATTGTTGTTAACTGCTTTGAAAATTTACCTGCAGACCTCTTTGTTTGTTAATTACTATGAACAATATGAACAATTGACTTGCAATTCCTGTAGATCTCTCCCTCACACCATCATTGTTAAAAATACAGTGAAATAAATGAACACTATTTGATGGAAAGGAATTCTGCAGCCACACTCTTCCCCAGTCTTTGTCCCAAATGCTGATGGAAGTACAGAGCCACAGTGCGCATGAGTGATGGGAGGAGAATGAGACTTCATTCAGCAGAGATCTGTGGAACTGTCCTAAGCTATCAGAGGTGCTGAGGAGAAAATTCATTGTCTAAGCCAGGGGTGTCAAACTGCAGTCCTGGAGGGCCGCAGTGGTAGCTGGTTTTTGGTGTGTTTTAGCACTTAATTGATTAATTAAAATGACTGGTTGGCTAAAGAGTCCACACACCTGGTTTCCAAGGCCTAAAATGGCTGCCAATCGAAAGGAAAGAACAAAAACCCGCAGACACTGCGGCCCTCCAGGACTGGAGTTTGACACCCCTGGTCTAAGCAAACCAATCAAATCTCTTTGTAGCTTCACATTCACTGCTTTCATGAAAGTCTTCAGTAATAATAGAAATAATAATAATAATAATAATATGAACATTTAAAAATGACAACAGGGTGTGGTTTCTCTCTGTTGGGGTTTGCCCCAGTGTCCTGTTCTTCAGCTCATACTGAAGACATAATGCTAAATCATACATTCAATAACCCAGCACACCCACCATCCACCCACTGTCCCGCTAAACACTGCACACCTGGTCAGGTAGGCTTTTAAAACTGACTGCAGGAGATATGCAGGTCTGCAGAGTGCTCTGCGTTAATCAGATGTGAATTTCACCCCAAGACCTGCTTGTGTGAACATAGGGAAACCCGGACTGAGATGATTACGTAATGTTTTATAGAAAGAAAAAAAACTGTTGGACTGTCCTGTAATGTCATTAGCTGACCTCCTTATCTCTTGGTATGTGGCCCAGAACACAAGGTGAAACCAGAGCACATGCTGGTGTCTAAAATGAGCAGTGTGCTGCAGTCTACACACTCCAGTTCACAGTACAAGTCAGAGACTTCACTCTGCTTTCAGTCTGGATAATACTTTATTAAAACATGTATATTTGGCAGATGAGACAGAACAGAGAGTGTGGACTATAGTTAATCCAAAATGTGAAAAAATATAATTTTCAATCAACAACAAATAGAGTATTATTCCTAAAACAACTGTATTTGAGAAGCATTGAGGAATTATTCCCAGATGACAGATTTAACCCGTTTTTGCACACCTGCTATGGCACGAGGGGCAGAGACCCTGTGGAATGCCAACAAAAAACGCAGAAACACAGATCACCATTATGAGCGTTTTACAGTATCAAATTACTACTGTAACCAGGTAAAATACTGATCTGGTTTAATAGTTTCCAGGAGGTGTAAGAGAGACTTCATCCTAATCATTTTCCTTTCTCAAACACAATGTTTAAGTGATTGTAAATATGGATATGTTGTAAAAAAAAAAAAAAAAAAAAAAAAAAAATACATACAAAGTGCTGTCTTACAATTTTAGTCGTTACACTGCAGGGACAAGATTCCGCCCCCCTCCCAAAAATCCATCAATTCCCAGTCTCTTGGTCCAGGATCACCTGCTACATATATTTTGTCCCTGGTGACTCTGGTTGCGCGTCTTTGCTGTGCACACACCTGTGTGGTGATGAGGGCCCTGAGCGGTAAGGTCAGGGGTCAGGGGTCAGGGGTCAGGGTGGCAATCTCAGCCTGCTGAAGAATAAAAGCCATGCTGGACCCTTTATGCTGACAGATTTTTCAAAACTCTGATGAACTTTTTTGATAAACTAATATCAGCAGATTCTGAACAAATTCCAGCCATCTGCATCCTGAGCACACATCGCGGCCACTCACAGTGACCCCAGGATGGAGGAGACTCGCGGTGACCCCAGGATGGAGGAAACTCGCGGTGACCCCAGGATGGAGGAGACTCGCGGTGACCCCAGGATGGAGGAGACTCGCGTTGACCCCAGGATGGAGGATACCACGCTGGTACTCAGCCAGAAAGCAGTAGGAATACAAAAGTCTCAAATCTGGAGTGTTTTCCATGCAGTCATTTCCATATGGCCAAATGAAGATGCATACGCTTGCTAACTTTACCCTTACAAAATGAACATGCGTTAGCCAGCTAGCATTAAGATTTCAAAATCAACATGTGTTGGCTAGCTAGCATTAAGATTTCAAAATCAACATGTGTTGGCTAGCTAGCATTAAGATTTCAAAATCAACATGTGTTGGCTAGCTAGCATTAAGATTTCAAAATCAACATGTGTTGGCTAGCTAGCATTAAGATTTCAAAATCAACAGTTGCCACTGGTGTCCATCTCATTTTCACTCACTAAGCCATGCAGCTAAGTGGCTAGCTAGCTTCAAAGGCCTGGCACCTGAAACTAGCTGTCTACCAAGCCAGGTAGATGGTAGCTGGTGGGACAGAAATCTCATTTTCCTGTGCTGTTGTTGGGCACTCTTGCATAATTACTGTCTCCTGTTGCCACTGCATTTAAATTATGGTTTTGTAATGTTTTGACTTTCAGGCAGTGGCAATACTGTGGGCTATGAGCTGGGAGCAGTCTGAAATGCTAATAGGAAAGGGATGGCAGACAGACCGACTGCCACAGCGCAAAGGCTAATGTGGGTTTAGCTCTTGGTACAGGTCGAGGGAGCAGGGCCTGAGCAGAGGGGATAGTGCAGGAGAAACAAGGCAGGAGTGCTGTTCTGAGTGGAGGTGGGGGGCTGTGACAGGGTGGGGGGTTCATGTTCCAGGATTTTAACATAAGGTAAGGGGGGGGAGAGAGATGAACAGGTGAGGGGCTGTGAAAGCGCAGGTGAGGCGCTGTGAAAGCGCAGGTGAGGGGCGGTGAAAGCACAGGTGAGACTCTGTGAAAGCGCAGGTGACGCACTTTGAAAGAGCGGGTGAGGGGCGGTGAAAGCGCAGGTGAGGCGCTGTGAAAGAGAGGGTGAGGGGCGGTGAAAGTGCAGGTGAGGCGCTGTGAAAGCGCAGGTGAGGGGCTGTGAAAGAGGGTGAGGGGCGGTGAAAGTGCAGGTGAGGCGCTGTGAAAGCACAGGTGAGGCGCTGTGAAAGAGAGGGTGAGGGGCTGTGAAAGAGAGGGTGAGGGGCTGTGAAAGAGAGGGTGAGGAGCGGTGAAAGCGCAGGTGAGGCGCTGTGAAAGAGACGGTGAGGGGCGGTGAAAGCACAGGTGAGGCGCTGTGAAAGCGCAGGTGAGGGGCTGTGAAAGCGCAGGTGAGCTGCGGAAGGGCAGGAGACCTGGGAGCTGAACACCCACATGTCCTTAAAACCCAGCTGGACATCAGCCCAAAGCTTCTCTCCTCCTTTAACAGGGTAATGGATTGGGACTGGAGGTCGTCCAACAACCTATGCCAATGGATTCAATTAATTTTGATGGCAAGCAGTCAACAGAAATGTCTCTCTCTCTCTGAGGGAAAACAAAAACCAAATTGCCCCCTCCACCCCTATATGTCCCTTGTTGCCTTATGAATGTGTGTAGGGGTATGCTTCTCTGGAGAACCTCTCTGCCCTCAGGGATTGTGGGATTGCCCTTGTTGCCTTATGAATATGTGTAGGGGTATGCTTCTCTTGAGAACATCTCTGCCCTCAGGGATTGTGGGATTGCCCTTGTTGCCTTATGAATGTGTGTAGGGGTATGCTTCTCTGGAGAACATCTCTGCCCTCAGGGATTGTGGGATTGCCCTTGTTGCCTTATGAATATGTGTAGGGGTATGCTTCTCTGGAGAACATCTCTGCCCTCAGGGATTGTGGGATTGCCCTTGTTGCCTTATGAATATGTGATATGCTTCTCTGGAGATTGCCCTTTGTGGGATTGCCCTTGTTGCCTTATGAATGTGTAGGGGTATGCTTCTCTGGAGAACCTCACCGCCCTCGGGGATTGTGGGATTGCCCTTGTTGCCTTATGAATATGTGTAGGGGTATGCTTCTCTGGAGAACCTCTCTGCCCTCAGGGATTGTGGGATTGCCCTTGTTGCCTTATGAATGTGTGTAGGGGTATGCTTCTCCGGAGAACCTCTCTGCCCTCAGGGATTGTGGGATTGCCCTTGTTGCCTTATGAATATGTGTAGGGGTATGCTTCTCTGGAGAACCTCTCTGCCCTCAGGGATTGTGGGATTGCCCTTGTTGCCTTATGAATATGTGTAGGGGTATGCTTCTCTGGAGAACCTCTCTGCCCTTAGGGATTGTGGGATTGCTCCAGGAGGTCGTCCAGGAGCATCTCGCACATATGCAGGCACCGTGGCACGTGGAAAAACCCTGTGGGAGAAACAAACCAGCAAACATTTTATTTATTTATGCTCTAAATTCAGGTCAGATGCTGAGTTCATGCTGAATGAAGCTTGATGAAGCTTTGCTCATACCACACTGATTCCTTGCTACACTCTGTGCCTGTGGAAGCCAGTTACCGCGGTCTGTCACAAAAGGCCACACAGCACTGAGCCCCAATCAACATAACTCCCACATTTTGCTTTACAGCTAACATGATCAAATGTGAGCACAAAACGTACAAAAAGCATGTGGCTGTTCACACTGATGACCAGCTAACATGCTAATGCTATTTACCAGACCACAGCCACAGTGAATATTCTGCACCCTTCAGGCCACACACAGTACTGCAGGAGAGCCAGTGACTATTTTACACCCTAAAGGGCACACACAGTATGACAGGAGAGCCGGTGACTTTTCTCACACTTATCAGTGGATAGGTAAATCTCTTTTTGGGTGACTGGTAGCCATGTGGTGCCTTGCATGTTGTCCATCAGTAATTCCTGATTACCAAAAAAACCGGCAGTGTTGGTCATGTGACCTGCCTGTGACCGCGCTGCTCACCTTTAAAAGGACCTCCTTTAAAGTGGAGGGCCACGCTGCCCTGCTGAGTCAGGTACCCAAACCACTCCCCCTGCTCCGGGTCAGGAAACTGCCCACACACAGGAAGAGGAAACCCCAGTTACCCCATAAAGAAAGACAATTTATGCCTATACCAGGCTCAGCTCCAGGCGATCATGTTGAGCTGTTCCTCCTACAGCCTTGTCATTGAAGTGTTTTGTATTTGGAGAGCTGGCGAGGCAGGGAAATACCTCAATACACATTAATGAGGGGTGTGACTGCCCTGCAGACATCTCGCCCCTCTGAGACACACGAGGTGAGGAATAACTGAGCAGCCCCCCAAAACCCAATGATACGATAAGGACTCTGCCCCCCTCCCCCCGCCTGTCCTCCTCAGTGACTGTGTGGACAGCATTCTGCCACGTCAGTGCAAAGGGCCACCCCCCACTGCTGGTGTTTGGTGCTCAGTGAGCTCCCCTTACAGGGGCTGAGGTCTGCCATCACCACGATGGGCTTGGCCATCACTTACATGGCTGAAGGTGTAGTCGTACACCTGAGTGAACCTGTCCAGCATCGCAGGCTCCTTGGTGTGGGAGTACGCCAGCAGGAATGCTATCAGCGCCTCGCAGTGTGGCCACCACAACTTCATACTCCATTCCAGCTGAGGACACACAGGAGTATGCACATTAACACACACACACACACACACACACACACACACACACACACACACACACACACACACACACACACACACACACACACACACACACACACACACACTCACTCACTCACTCACACACACACACACACACACACACACACACACACACACACACACACACACACACACACACACACACACACACACACACACACACACACACACACACACACACACACTTATACACACTCACTCACACACACATTCTCTCACGCACATACACACACTCACACTTTCACACACACTCACTCACACACACACACACACTCTCACACACACTCACACACACACACTTATACACACACTCACACATGCTCACATGAACACACACACACACACACACACACACACACTCTCTCTCACACACACACTCACACACTTACACACACTCACACTTTCTCACACACACACACACACACTCACACACACACACACACACACTCACACACACACACACACACACACACACACACACTTATACACACACTCACACATGCTCACATGAACACACACACTCACACACATACACACTCATTCACACACACACACTCTCTCACACACACACACACACACACTCACACACTGACATACACTTATACACACTCACACTTTCACACACACTCACTCACACACACTCACACACACACTTATACACACTCACACTTTCACACACACTCACACATGCTCACATGAACACACACACTCACACACATACACACTCATTCACACACACACACTCTCTCACACACACACACACACACACTCACACACTGACATACACTTATACACACTCACACACACTCACACACGCATGCACATTAACACACACACACACACACACACACAGGTTCACACTCCAATTTAGGGCATACACACACAAATGTGACTGAGAGGGGAAATTGAGGGAATGGGACTGGGGTACGTACCTGAGTGGGGCAGAATCCATCCACATCCAGGAAGTAGAAAAGCCCCCCATGCTGGTGGTCCCAGCCACGGCTGAATGGCACCTCCATGAACGCTTCCACTGCCGTGCGCTGCAAAGCCTGGTCCCCCCGAGCCAGCGCGTACTGCAACAAGAACCAGCCCGCCTCCAGGGCGTGGCCTGCAGAGCCACACCCACACCATTACATGAGTGTGTGTATGTGTGTGTGAGTATTCTAAGTGTGTGTGTGTGTGTATATGTGTATGTGATAGTGTGTGTGTGTATGTGTGTGTGTATGCATGTCTGTATGCTGTGAGTATATGTGTGAGTATGTGTGTGTGTGTGTGTGTGCATGTGCTTGTGAGTGCGTATGTGTGTGTGTGCGTGCGTGTATGTGTGTGAGTATTCTGAGTGTGTGTGTGTATGTGTGTGTGTGCGCATGTGTTTGTGAGTGTGCATGTGAGTGTGCGTGTGTGTGTGTTTGTGAGTGTGCATGTGTGTGTGCGTGTGTGTGCGTGTGTTTGTGAGTGTGCATGTGTGTGTGCGTGTGTTTGTGAGTGTGTGCATGTGTGTGTGCGTGTTTGTGTGTGCGCGCATGTGTTTGTGAGTGTGCGTGTGAGTGTGCATGTGAGTGTGCGTGTGTGTGTGCATGTGTGTGTGCGTGTGTTTGTGCGTGTGTGTGTGCGTGTGTTTGTGAGTGTGCATGTGTGTGCGCGTGTGTTTGTGAGTGTGCATGTGTGTGTGCGTGTGTTTGTGAGTGTGCGTGTGTGTGTGTGTGTGTGTGCGTGTGTTTGTGTGTGTGCATGTGTGTGTGCGTGTGTTTGTGAGTGTGCATGTGTGTGTGCGTGTGTGTGCGTGTGTTTGTGAGTGTGCATGTGTGTGTGCGTGTGTTTGTGAGTGTGCATGTGTGTGTGCGTGTGTTTGTGAGTGTGCATGTGTGTGTGCGTGTGTGTGCGTGTGTTTGTGAGTGTGCATGTGTGTGTGCGTGTGTTTGTGAGTGTGCATGTGTGTGCATGTGTGTGTGCGTGTGTGTGCGTGTGTTTGTGAGTGTGCATGTGTGTGTGCGTGTGTTTGTGAGTGTGGGTGGTCATGGGGACACTCTGCCCAAGCTCTGTTTGGGGGGTGGGGACACAGGTAGAACAGAACAGCTTTTATTGACATTGTGTCACCTGGGTTCTGCAGTCGCCCCTGGCAACCAGGCAGCTCCTTTCCTTCCTTCGAGACATTCTCCAAAATGGCAGTCCCATCTCTCTGCACAAAAAAAGAGAAATCATATCCGCTGGCAGTCTGCAGCACAGAGCTGCCCTGGACCAGCTGCGCAGGCAGTAATGACCTCACCAAGCTGAACGCTTCAAACAAGAAGCACTGGCCACATCCTCAGGTACATAACCCAGCTCACAGCTTTATTCAGGGAAAGACAAGGGCTTCCTGTGGGCATGCAGGCCGTACGGAGCATACACACACACACACACACACACACACACACACACACACAAACGCCAACACACACACGCATGGGACCACCAGCAATTAGCAGCCAACATCACAATGGTCAGGGTGTGTGCAGCAGTCAGTGTGTGCGCATCGGTCACAGCGGTCAGTGTGCTTGTCCGGCTTCGGCCGCGGCATTGGGAGAGTAGCGCACAGCAGACTGGCGGCTGCCTCCCCCCGGACGCTGAGGTCTGACAGCTCATTTATTTCAGTTAGAATGAGCTCGGCCAGCCGCCTGCCTCTGCAGCCAGCCCGGTAATTGCTTCTGAAATGAATTACTTGGCAGAGTGAGGCAGAGGGAGGGAAATTGTAATTGAGCAGCACCCCCCCCCCCACAGTGCCTGTCCCCCTCCCCCATCACTATTCATTACATCTGCACTGCACCAACCCCCATCACTGATTCACTCAGACTGATCTCTCACACACACACACACACACACACACACACACTCTCTGACATACACACTTACACACACTCTCTCTCTCACACACACTCACTCACACATTCTCACACTCACACACAGACTCTCTCTCTTACACACACACACACACACATTCTCACACTCACACACAGACTCTCTCTCTTACACACACACACACACACACACACACACACATTCTCACACTCACACACACTCACACACACTCTGACATATACACATACTCACGCACATACACACACACTCTCTCATGCACAACCGAACACTCTGACACACATTCTCATGTGCATGCGTACACACACACACACACACACACACTGACCTGTATGTGCTGCAGTATCTCCTGCACACACCAGTCCCCCAGCTGGTGGTATTTGTGGGCGGAGTCAGGCCGGCTGTCACTCAGCTGCTGCACCAGGCAAAGCACCATCATGGGCACCGCCATGCTGTTCACCGGAGCGTCACCAGGCAACACTGCACGGCCCAGCCCCGCCCAGTCTCCCCCCTTCGCCCACTGCACCAGGAGTGCCATGACACGCTCCGCCTCTGCCTGTAAACACACACACACACACACACCTTCACACAGGTGTGCCTGTAAACACACACACTCCTTCACACAGGTGTGCCTGTAAACACACACACACCTTCACACAGGTGTGCCTGTAAACGCACACACTCCTTCACACAGGTGTGCCTGTAAATACACACACACCTTCACACAGGTGTGCCTGTAAACGCGCACACACACAACTTCACACAGGTGTGCCTGTAAACGCACACACACACAGAGTGCTTGTAAACACAAACACACCTTCACACAGAGTGCCTGTAAACACACACACTCCTTCACACAGGTGTGCCTGTAAACACACGCACACCTTCACACAGGTGTGCCTGTAAACGCACACACAACTTCACACAGGTGTGCCTGTAAACGCGCACACACACAACTTCACACACGTGTGCCTGTAAACGCACACACTCCTTCACACAGGTGTGCCGGTAAACGCACATACACCTTCACACAGGTGTGCCTGTAAACGCACACACTCCTTCACACAGGTGTGCCTGTAAACGCGCACACACACAACTTCACACAGGTGTGCCTGTAAACACACACACTCCTTCACACAGGTGTGCCTGTAAACGCACACACTCCTTCACACAGGTGTGCCTGTAAACACACACACTCCTTCACACAGGTGTGCCTGTAAACGCACACACTCCTTCACACAGGTGTGCCTGTAAACACACACACACCTTCACACAGGTGTGCCTGTAAACGCGCACACACACAACTTCACACAGGTGTGCCTGTAAACACACACACTCCTTCACACAGGTGTGCCTGTAAACGCACACACTCCTTCACACAGGTGTGCCTGCGTCTCCGCACACACACCTTCACACAGGTGCGCCTGTAAATGCGCACACACAACTTCACACAGGTGTGCCTGTAAACGCACACACACCTTCACACAGGTGTGCCTGTAAACACACACACTCCTTCACACAGGTGTGCCTGTAAACACACACACTCCTTCACACAGGTGTGCCTGTAAACACACACACTCCTTCACACAGGTGTACCTGTAAACACACACACATCTTCACACAGGTGTGCCTGTAAACACACACACACACACACACATTCACACAGGTGTACCTGCATCTGCAGGTCCCCAGTGATGCGTGACAGCTCATCCAGGGCCATCACATAGAAGCATTCGCTGAAGATGGTCCTTTGCACTTTAACTGCCCGTCCGTCTCTAGTCAAGCAGAACGCACACTTCCCTGAGCTGCCAGCAGAGGGAACCCAAGCAAATTTTTGCAAGAACTCCCCTCCTGCAGAGGAAAAACAAGAACACACACATCAGACTCTGATGTTAGAAAGTACAAACTGCATCTGTTGATAATGAATATAAACAGACCTTCCGCCTTGAGCACAAGACTAAAGGAACTCAGCCTTACAGTGGGAGGGGCATCTGTATCCTGCTTGCCTCTGATGTCTGTGGTTCCTGCCCTGCAGCTGTGCTGCCTTAGCCCAGTCTCTGCTTTCCCTGACATCATTTCCTCTCAGTCTCTGCTTTCCCTGACATCATTTCCTCTCAGTTTCTGCTTTCCCTGACATCATTTCCTCTCAGTCTCTGCTTTCCCTGACATCATTTCCTCTCAGTCTCTGCTTTCCCTGACATCATTTCCTCTCAGTCTCTGCTTTCCCTGACATCATTTCCTTGCAGACATCTCATGACAAATATGTTTATTTAAACAACTGAAAAATTACAGTTTTGCACAGCCCCTGCACGCATTTGCAGATCATATCCTCCTATTCATATGCAGCCAGCTCAACTGCGCAGTCACTCTGCAGTGCAGCAGCTTGACTATGCAGTCATTTGTCCAGGGCATCACTGACCTGAGATTGCAGCTTGCAGGATTTCTGGCCTGTGAAAACGCTCCATCGTTCTGTATAAGCGACTGTACATCCACACCTGCAGGTACCACAGATGGGGAACCAGAGTCAGCCGGAAAATCAGAGACGGCACTCATCACAACAGGGAATCAGAGACGGCACTCATCACAACAGAGAATCAGAGACAGCACTCATCACAACAGGGAATCAGAGACAGCACTCATCACAACAGGGAATCAGAGACGGCACTCATCACAACAGGGAATCAGAGACGGCACTCATCACAACAGGGAATCAGAGACGGCACTCATCACAACAGGGAATCAGAGACGGCACTCATCACAACAGGGAATCAGAGACGGCACTCATCACAACAGAGAATCAGAGACGGCACTCATCACAACAGAGAATCAGAGACAACAGGGAATCAGAGACGGCACTCATCACAACAGGGAATCAGAGACAGCACTCATCACAACAGAGAATCAGAGACAACAGGGAATCAGAGACAGCACTCATCACAACAGGGAATCAGAGACAGCACTCATCACAACAGGGAATCAGAGACACCACTCATCACAACAGAGAATCAGAGACAGCACTCATCACAACAGAGAATCAGAGACGGCACTCATCACAACAGGGAATCAGAGACGGCACTCATAACAACAGGGAATCAGAGACAGCACTCATAACAACAGGGAATCAGAGACGGCACTCATCACAACAGGGAATCAGAGACGGCACTCATCACAACAGAGAATCAGAGACGGCACTCATCACAACAGAGAATCAGAGACAACAGGGAATCAGAGACGGCACTCATCACAACAGGGAATCAGAGACAGCACTCATCACAACAGGGAATCAGAGACAGCACTCATCACAACAGAGAATCAGAGACAGCACTCATCACAACAGGGAATCAGAGACGGCACTCATCACAACAGGGAATCAGAGACGGCACTCATCACAACAGGGAATCAGAGACGGCACTCATCACAACAGAGAATCAGAGACAACAGGGAATCAGAGACGGCACTCATCACAACAGGGAATCAGAGACAGCACTCATCACAACAGGGAATCAGAGACAGCACTCATCACAACAGAGAATCAGAGACGGCACTCATCACAACAGAGAATCACAGACAGCACTCATCACAACAGGGAATCAGAGACAGCACTCATCACAACAGAGAATCAGAGACGGCACTCATCACAACAGAGAATCACAGACAACAGGGAATCAGAGACAGCACTCATCACAACAGGGAATCAGAGACAGCACTCATCACAACAGGGAATCAGAGACAGCACTCATCACAACAGAGAATCAGAGACGGCACTCATCACAACAGAGAATCAGAGACAACAGGGAATCAGAGACGGCACTCATCACAACAGGGAATCAGAGACAGCACTCATCACAACAGGGAATCAGAGACAGTACTCATCACAACAGGGAATCAGAGACAGCACTCATCACAACAGGGAATCAGAGACGGCACTCATCACAACAGGGAATCAGAGACAGCACTCATCACAACAGGGAATCAGAGACAGCACTCATCACAACAGAGAATCAGAGACGGCACTCATCACAACAGAGAATCAGAGACAACAGGGAATCAGAGACGGCACTCATCACAACAGGGAATCAGAGACAGCACTCATCACAACAGGGAATCAGAGACAGCACTCATCACAACAGGGAATCAGAGACAGCACTCATCACAACAGGGAATCAGAGACGGCACTCATCACAACAGGGAATCAGAGACAGCACTCATCACAACAGAGAATCAGAGACGGCACTCATCACAACAGGGAATCAGAGACGGCACTCATCACAACAGAGAATCAGAGACAACAGGGAATCAGAGACAGCACTCATCACAACAGAGAATCAGAGACGGCACTCATCACAACAGAGAATCAGAGACAGCACTCATCACAACAGGGAATCAGAGACAGCACTCATCACAACAGAGAATCAGAGACAGCACTCATCACAACAGGGAATCAGAGACAGTACTCATCACAACAGGGAATCAGAGACAGCACTCATCACAACAGAGAATCAGAGACAGCACTCATCACAACAGGGAATCAGAGACAGCACTCATCACAACAGAGAATCAGAGACAGCACTCATCACAACAGGGAATCAGAGAACCGGAAGCAGCGTCTTTACCTGCCTCCCTTGCAGCCAGACGTACTTTAGGTCATCATACACCTTCCCATCCTTCCCGATGCAGGTAAAGAAACCTCTGCGCAGCAAAACAAAAAGATACAAATGCAGAAATGTTAGGAATTGGAATGTAGCCAACCTGTTCTAAGGTATGGGACTTCATGATTGTTCAGATGTTAAGAGTTTAAGCAGAAAATAAGACACACTCAAAATATAATTGCCGATCAAATGTTTTGACGTAAACGTCTGTTGGTAATTACGTTTCCTAAAATGAAAGCATTTTTAAAATGAAATGTTATATTATGCCAGAGGCACTGACATGACGCGGGAAAGGAAAGCGACCGGTATTAAATACAGCTACCCGTGGTCTTTGTCATGAGAATATTTCAGCCAGAAATCCACAGCTCGGTCCAGTTCGGTTCGGATACGGTCTCGAAACTGCACCAGCTTCGCCGCGGTCATCCTTCCTTAACACAACAGGAAAAACAACGTATGTAACTAACTGGAAAAGGGTGACAATGTGCAATTGTATATTCAAGCCACAATCCGTCCCCGGGCAGCACTACACAATCACAATACACTCACGAAGGGGAGGAAAACAGTATTGGAACCACACAAAAGATCCTTCCACCTTATGATACTATATGACAGCTGCGGTATGCCGCGCATCGGGACAATATGAATGCTTTTACACAGAAGCCTGTGTTCTCTGCGACTATTGAGCACTGACGTCACATATTAAAAATGCCTTTCGTCAGCCTGAATGATTAATAATAATAACAAGGTCTTGTCATTAAGAGCTTGTAAAATCTTTTGGATCATGCATTACAGAAAAACCAATTTACAGCGAGGAAACTGAAGCTGAATAGAGGTAACGGTATCCACGAATCTCTTTCAATTCATCACCTTCAATTGTGCTCTAAATCGAATTCTGCTTCATTCATCAGAACTTTTTTACAAACTATTTTGTCTGGGGGAAATATGAAATGTGCATTTATTTTCAATATGAGGGATACAAAACCTCACCATGTCAGTTATCTTCAACACATTTGTTGTAGCCATAAATTTAAACTGGCTTTGTGCCTGTTGTATTGCAAATAGTGATAGGTATCGGAACTGTGAGAACAAGCCTCAATGTTTTATATTTTTGCGTTTCAGAAAGCCTCCTTTATGCATTAGTACGTGTGGATGTCCTTAAGAAAACAACGAAAAACTTAAGTTTAAACTGAATTTATGTTTTTGTTAAAAGGCAGGGGCACGTCACAGCTGTGGCAAAAGAGGCAAAGAAGTAACTGAACCAGTCATGGTATTTCAGACTGAAACCGGGACAAAAAAAGGCAAGAACCATTTCATTAACTCGGGGGTCGGTCGGGAAAGACTTGTAAATGTTTACATCATCGAGCAAATTAAAGATAACTCAAAACCAGATGGGAAATTTGACACAAAAATGTAGAGTTGGCTTGACAGGCCCGTTCACATAGTGTTTTTAAGAACTTAAAGTATTAGCCTTATTAGTATTAGAAATACTAGTCTTAGTTTAAGTGGTTATAATTCTTAACAGATTTGAGTAAAAAGTGAATGTAAGTAGTACTAACTGAAGTGAAAAGCTAAATGGATATTGACTGCCACAGAAATATATGTTGGACATAAATCTGGAAAGAACATACTGAAGGAGTAGAGGCAGAATTGTCAGAGAAAAGTCAGTAACAGTTGAAAAGTAATAGATGAAAAGAGAGCTTAAAAAAGAGTGGAATAGTCCTGACAGCAGTGAGTTTGACAGCAGACTAAGCGTGGGAAACAGTGCCGTAGGTAGTCATACAAGTATCAGCAGTGCTATTAATATTTGAACAAGAGATAGTACTGCTAGTCATTTAAGCAGTACTGGGATCTGCAGCAGATATAGCATTCAGATAGATGTGACTACACTGAAGTAAGCGGAGGGATGGAACGAAATGAAAGAGTAATGGGGAATGGTAAATATTGGCAACATAAGTTGTTGTCCATATTATTATTATCATTATAGTGGCAGTAGACTAAGGAGTAGCATAAGTAGTGGCAGCTTATGAAGAAGTTATGAAGTGGTAAAAATAATCACTTAAAGTGGTATAAAAAGTAGTGTGGAAAGCTGTTGTAGTAGTAGTGTAAAACATAGTAATAATACAATAAATTATATAAAAAGTTGTAGCTGAAGGAGTTTAGTTTCATCAAATAGAAGTCTGCATGTTGAAAAAATCAGTTTAAACATTACTGGCAGTAATGGTATTGAGGTAAGAATAGAGGAGAGATGGATGAAGTGACAAAAGACTGAGTGAGGAGGTAGATTTTCAGGTTAAATAGATTCCAAAGGTCTGGCAGTTGCAGAGTCAATGACGTCACAACGAAGGGGATATAAAGTTGCCATTTCTGAAGATTCCACCATTGAAAGTCGATGGGAAAAGATGAGCGTTTCTGAAAGGTTCTGTGAGCGTTGCTCGGAAACTGTAGGAGACACAGTTTACTATTCAACTGAAATAATTACAGGAGGAAATAGCTGCAATAGTTCATTCAAGATTTACGAATGGATTAGTCTTACATTGTCAATTTTCAAATTCATATGAAATCAATAAAAACATGAAACAATTCTCTCCAGCCAGTACCAGGTCATATTTATTAGCGTGTGTTGAAGCAAGATACTCCATTATGAACGTCAAATGTCTAGCTTGGATGTTTACTCCAACATAATTAAACCAACGTTTGCTAGCTGCCTACTACGTATACTAATGATAATAGCATGTAGAGCCATTATCGTAAGCATTAAATGTACCAGTTAGACAACATGAAGAATAAAGGGTGGAATTAAATAGCCTACACTTGCCAGGATCTTAACAATGTCTAAATGACAGGTACGTAGAATATCATCATGTTTTCATGTCTTTTTTAGTAGTATCATTGTTGATAACGGCGGACTCAGATTGTGCAGAGTGGGATTTGTAGCATCTAATTTGCAAAACTCTCTTCTTAGGTAGCTACGCTAAGTGTCTTGTTTGCGCACATTCACAACTTTTAGCTGCAGTTTTCGGATACATCTACCAATATTCTATTAAACCAACGAGCCACCAAACTAAACCAAAAGAATTGCCAAAATACATTTAAATAAACTCTTACTTATAATTCTTCTTACATAAATTTAGAAAACGCTCACAAATGAGAATTTGCCTAATGATACCGAAACGCTTTCACTGGAATTCTTGTCAGCAATTTTGTCATGAAAACTTACTTATCCTTATCAATAAGCATTCCAAACTTACTTGTCCAGAACCGCTATATTTCAACGTTTCTTTGCACTCGTATTAAAACCAGTCCAGTCCGTTAGTGAACAATTTCGCCGATATTCCTTTAACGCTGAGCCTCCGCACAGCCTGGAGCGGCGGTTTGAGAGGCGCATCATATGACCGGAGAGGCTTCGCGGTCACGTGCTGCGCCGCGGCGTGGTCACGTGAACGTGCGCCTTTTTTCTGCAGGCCAGGATGTATTTCCGGATCCCCGAGGCCACGTTTGTTCATGTCCTACGTTCCTTTGCAAGGAACCCAGCCAGCTCTCTGCACGCTCCATTCAGCGCATGCGTATCTCAACACTGCATGTACGTTCACGCGTACCCTTTTGACAGAAAAGAAGATTATTTTAGTGAGACGCTAAATGATTGTAAGCCACGCGCAGTTTGTGTGGATTTCATGCATTCCTAAAATCCACCATGTCATTTTAGCGGGCACGGGAGCACTTCCCATCCCAGTCCTGGTAGCCATTAACCTTCTGAGTGATTCATAATTATTGCTTAATAAATGCATCATAATACATTTCATAATGTATTAATACTTAATTTCACTTTGCTTTGATTTTATCCTTTTCAATATGTTACGTATGCAGTGTAATGTGTCGGTGCAGTTCTTTAAATCCAATCGTAAGTAAGCAAGCGTTTATCTGTGGAGGGACTGAGGAGGTAACCATGTTTGCTCACATGCAGCTCCAAACCGCAGAGTTATGTAGCTGCTGTTAAATAATGTGACAATCAAACGAACTCTTTAAGACTTTTATTTTCGGCTGATATTATGTAAATTGTTATGATATGTTATTAATAACCCATTAAGATAAAGTGCAACATCTGGGAAGCACAGCAGAGTTCACGATTATCCATCACGCCTGGGTCTGTTCCAAGATGAAGGACAAAATGTTCATGGAAAAACAGACACAGAGACTATGCTGGGGTGTCACTGATAACTACAAACTTTGGGTGATTGTTCTATTTTAAGCTTTTATCTTTTTATTTGTAGAATGCACATGCCAGCTGCACAGGTGGAGAGCTGCGCCCCTTAGCCCTTTCACAGCTTTCTGACGCAGCACTCCTACAGTGGAAACACTGGGGCCTTTATCACCATCATCACCACCCTCTAAGTGTCCTCAGCCTGGGGCCAGTTAGCTCTGCACTGCACACCATACAGGGCATGTGCATCGGGCTCAGGGTCACATGGATTTGACAGAATTTCAGTCTGCGGCTTGCTCAGCGCATTTGCAAAACAGACAGTGGCATCAAAGCCTGGAATTCAGACCAAAGCATTTGTCCCAGCGGTCACCAGCATTGTGCAATGAACAAGTGGGCCTGGAAGGTTCTGAGTCCCATAGCCCCTCTCCACGCGCACACACACCTCACAGAGTGAGGACCACAGCCCCTCTCCACACGCACACACACCTCACAGAGTGAGTCCCACAGCCCCTCTCCACGCGCACACACACCTCACAGAGTGAGGAACACAGCCCCTCTCCACACACCTCACAGAGTGAGGACCACAGCCCCTCTCCACGCGCACAAACACCTTACAGAGTGAGGACCACAGCCCCTCTCCACACACACACACCTCACAGAGTGAGGACCACAGCCCCTCTCCATGCGCACACACACCTCACAGAGTGAGGACCACAGCCCCTCTCCACACGCACACACACCTCACAGAGTGAGTCCCACAGCCCCTCTCCACGCGCACACACACCTCACAGAGTGAGGAACACAGCCCCTCTCCACACACCTCACAGAGTGAGGACCACAGCCCCTCTCCACGCGCACAAACACCTTACAGAGTGAGGACCACAGCCCCTCTCCACACACACACACCTCACAGAGTGAGGACCACAGCCCCTCTCCATGCGCACACACACCTCACAGAGTGAGTCCCACAGCCCCTCTCCACACGCACACACACCTCACAGAGTGAGGAACACAGCCCCTCTCCACACACCTCACAGAGTGAGGACCACAGCCCCTCTCCACGCGCACAAACACCTTACAGAGTGAGGACCACAGCCCCTCTCCACACACACACACCTCACAGAGTGAGGACCACAGCCCCTCTCCATGCGCACACACACCTCACAGAGTGAGTCCCACAGCCCCTCTCCACACGCACACACACCTCACAGAGTGAGGACCACAGCCCCTCTCCACACACACACACCTCACAGAGTGAGGACCACAGCCCCTCTCCAGGCGCACACACACCTCACAGAGTGAGTCCCACAGCCCCTCTCCACGCGCACACACACCTCACAGAGTGAGTCCCACAGCCCCTCTCCATGCGCACACACACCTCACAGAGTGAGTCCCACAGCCCCTCTCCACACGCACACACACCTCACAGAGTGAGGAACACAGCCCCTCTCCACACACCTCACAGAGTGAGGACCACAGCCCCTCTCCACGCGCACAAACACCTTACAGAGTGAGGACCACAGCCCCTCTCCACACACACACACCTCACAGAGTGAGGACCACAGCCCCTCTCCATGCGCACACACACCTCACAGAGTGAGTCCCACAGCCCCTCTCCACACGCACACACACCTCACAGAGTGAGGACCACAGCCCCTCTCCATGCGCACACACACCTCACAGAGTGAGTCCCACAGCCCCTCTCCACACACACACACATCTCACAGAGTGAGGACCACAGCCCCCCCCCACACACACCTCACAGAGTGAGTCCCACAGCCCCTCTCCACGCGCACAAACACCTCACAGAGTAAGGACCACAGCCCTCTCCACGCGCACACACACCTCACAGAGTGAGTCCCACAGCCCCTCTCCACGTGCACACACACCTCACAGAGTGAGGACCACAGCCCCTCTCCACACACACACACACCTCACAGAGTGAGGACCACAGCCCCTCTCCACACACACACACACATCTCACAGAGTGAGTCCCACAGCCCCTCTCCACACGCACACACACCTCACAGAGTGAGGACCACAGCCCCTCTCCACACACAAACACACACACACCTCACAGAGTGAGGACCACAGCCCCTCTCCAGGCGCACACACACCTCACAGAGTGAGGACCACAGCCCCTCTCCACACACACAGACACACACACACACCTCACAGAGTGAGGACCACCACAGCCCCTCTCCACACACACACCTCACAGAGTGAGCACCACAGCCCCTCTCCACACACTCTGGTGATATAGGTTTATAGACTCTTCAGGAACTGATGTTCTTTACAGCATGGCGCCGATCACTTACCACGGGTTGGTGAAAAATACTGACATGGTTTGTCACTTTCCTGCGTTTCTCCCCAGTCTTATAGTTCAGAAATAGTTCAAATGATAGGGACTTCAAAGAGGCAAATGATATAACTCACACAAAGACATAGACCTTATGGGAATCTAAGTAAAAGGAGAACAAATGATAACTTACAATGAAAACATAATCTACAGGGTTGAGGCAGAATGGTCTGGGGTAGTCGGGGTGGGGTGAGCTGGGATAGAAAGGCAGAGAGGAGGTAAGTCACTGTGTTGGTGTTGTGAAGGCCCCTGACAGAGGCAAGGGCAGGGGGTGCAGGTCTGCTGGGGAAGTGGAGCTCCTCATCTCTGTCCCGCGTTCGTGATGGGGGGGAGGAGCTGAGCACGGCGCGACCCTTCACTGGTCCGTGGGCGGGTCCTCCGGGGTGGCGGGGTTGTACAGTGCTGAGCGGATCTTCCGCAGGTTCTGCCGCACCCTCACAAACTCCAGCAGCTGCGGCTCCGGCTTCCTGCTGCTGCCCACAGGGTCCTCCCACTGAGCTCCAGGGAATCAGAAGAGCGCGGCTGAGAGGAGTCTGATACTGACCACCTCACCCTCCCCCACTGCTACGCCTGACCCATACACTGCTACTGCTACAAATAAAGAAACACATTTAGATCTAGGTACTAATGCTAACAGTAGATGTGGGTGAAACCTTTGTCCCAGGTGCGAACGCTAACAATAAACTGGCTGGTCTGCCACCTGTGCATGTGAGGGAGGGTGAGAGCAGCCTCACCTCCTGCTGTCTCTGCTGTCTTTTCAGCAGCACTTGCTCCAGGGGTGTACGGGCTTGCTCTCCTTCCTCCTTCTCCATCCTCTCCTTCCTCTTCCTCTCCAACACTAGCATCAGCTCCGGCCTGCTACACACCACCAAACCCCTTACAAACAGAGAGAGCCTGTTAGTGTACACTACCAAACCCCTTACAAACACAGATAGCCTGTTAGTGTACACTACCAAACCCCTTACAAACACAGATAGCCTGTTAGTGTACACTACCAAACTCCTCACAAACACAGAGCCTGTTAGTGTACACTACCAAACCCCTTACAAACACAGATGGCCTGTTAGTGTACACTACCAAACCCCTTACAAACACAGAGCATGTTGGTGTACACTACCAAACCCCTTACACACACAGATAGCCTGTAAGTGTACACTACCAAACCCCTTACAAACACAGATGGCCTGTTAGTGTACACTACCAAACCCCTTACAGACACAGATAGCCTGTGAGTGTACACTACCAAACCCCTTACACACACAGATAGCCTGTTAGTGTACACTACCAAACCCCTTACACACAGAGACAGCCTGTTAGTGTAAACTACCAAACCCCTTACACAGAAAGAGAGATTGTTATGTACACTACTAAACCCTTAACACAGAAAGAGAGATTGTTAGTGTACATTACTTAAACTCCTAACAGCCAGAGAGACTGCTAGTGAAAACTACGTAAAAACAAAAAAAGATTTATTTCAACCCACAATACCCCCATCAGAGTGAGAGACTTGGAAAATCTCAACTCACCCTGAAAAATCTACTCTATCTGAATTTGCTAATCACTAAAATCCACCCTTTGTGTCTTCTAAAAACATTTTAATCTCATACTGGAACCAAATTCATCCCCCTTTGCTGTATGTTTTTAGTGGATCTGAAATGATGAGGACATGAAATTGATGGATTTTGTATGTTTGACTGAAACTGTTCTGTGTGGCATGTTAGTCTAGCTCTGAAAGCGGAGTATAGTTTCCTCTGCGTTGCTGGGACTTCCTGAGTGCAGAGAGGATGTGCTTGTTTGTGGTGTACAGTTGCAGTCTGTGTGTGGACAAGTTCCCCATCTCAACACAAAAGATGAGAGAGACAGTCATTCATTTTTTATATCTGATTATGGAGGGAAACAGACAGGGAAAACAAAAGGAAAGCCTGTGATTTGGTTACAGACCTCAGTGTGAGAAAAACTAAGTGTGACACACAGGTTATACAGCACACGTTAATATCTCTATGGTCAAACACCACACAGCACACATTAATATCTCTATGGTCAAACGCCATACAGCACACGTTAATATCTCTATGGTCAAACACCACACAGCACACATTAATATCTCTATGGTCAAACACCATACAGCACACGTTAATATCTCTATGGTCAAACACCACACAGCACACATTAATATCTCTATGGTCAAACGCCATACAGCACACGTTAATATCTCTATGGTCAAACACCACACAGCACACATTAATATCTCTATGGTCAAACGCCTTACAAACACAGAGCATGTTGGTGTACACTACCAAACCCCTTACACACACAGATAGCCTGTAAGTGTACACTACCAAACCCCTTACAAACACAGATGGCCTGTTAGTGTACACTACCAAACCCCTTACAGACACAGATAGCCTGTGAGTGTACACTACCAAACCCCTTACACACACAGATAGCCTGTTAGTGATAGAGATATTAACGTGTGCTGTATGGCATTTGACCATAGAGGTATTAACGTGTGCTGTATGGCGTTTGACCATAGAGATATTAACATGTGCTGTATGGCGTTTGACCATAGAGATATTAATGTGTGCTGTATGGCATTTGACCATAGAGGTATTAACATGCGCTGTGTGGCGTTTGACCATAGAGATATTAACGTGTGCTGTATGGCGTTTGACCATAGAGATATTAATGTGTGCTGTGTGGTGTTTGACCATAGAGATATTAACGTGTGCTGTATGGCGTTTGACCATAGAGATATTAATGTGTGCTGTGTGGTGTTTGACCATAGAGATATTAACGTGTGCTGTATGGCGTTTGACCATAGAGATATTAATGTGTGCTGTGTGGTGTTTGACCATAGAGATATTAACGTGTGCTGTATGGCGTTTGACCATAGAGATATTAATGTGTGCTGTGTGGTGTTTGACCATAGAGATATTAACGTGTGCTGTATGGCGTTTGACCATAGAGATATTAATGTGTGCTGTGTGGTGTTTGACCATAGAGATATTAACGTGTGCTGTATGGCGTTTGACCATAGAGATATTAATGTGTGCTGTGTGGTGTTTGACCATAGAGATATTAACGTGTGCTGTATGGCGTTTGACCATAGAGATATTAATGTGTGCTGTGTGGTGTTTGACCATAGAGATATTAACGTGTGCTGTATGGCGTTTGACCATACAGATATTAATGTGTGCTGTGTGGTGTTTGACCATAGAGATATTAACGTGTGCTGTATGGCGTTTGACCATACAGATATTAATGTGTGCTGTGTGGTGTTTGACCATAGAGATATTAACGTGTGCTGTATGGCGTTTGACCATAGAGATATTAATGTGTGCTGTGTGGTGTTTGACCATAGAGATATTAACGTGTGCTGTATGGCGTTTGACCATAGAGATATTAATGTGTGCTGTGTGGTGTTTGACCATAGAGATATTAACGTGTGCTGTATGGCGTTTGACCATAGAGATATTAATGTGTGCTGTGTGGTGTTTGACCATAGAGATATTAACGTGTGCTGTATGGCGTTTGACCATAGAGATATTAATGTGTGCTGTGTGGTGTTTGACCATAGAGATATTAACGTGTGCTGTATGGCGTTTGACCATAGAGATATTAATGTGTGCTGTGTGGTGTTTGACCATAGAGATATTAACGTGTGCTGTATGGCGTTTGACCATACAGATATTAATGTGTGCTGTGTGGTGTTTGACCATAGAGATATTAACGTGTGCTGTATGGCGTTTGACCATACAGATATTAATGTGTGCTGTGTGGTGTTTGACCATAGAGATATTAACGTGTGCTGTATGGCGTTTGACCATAGAGATATTAATGTGTGCTGTGTGGTGTTTGACCATAGAGATATTAACGTGTGCTGTATGGCGTTTGACCATAGAGATATTAATGTGTGCTGTGTGGTGTTTGACCATAGAGATATTAACGTGTGCTGTATGGCGTTTGACCATAGAGATATTAATGTGTGCTGTGTGGTGTTTGACCATAGAGATATTAACGTGTGCTGTATGGCGTTTGACCATAGAGATATTAATGTGTGCTGTGTGGTGTTTGACCATAGAGATATTAACGTGTGCTGTATGGCGTTTGACCATAGAGATATTAATGTGTGCTGTGTGGTGTTTGACCATAGAGATATTAACGTGTGCTGTATGGCGTTTGACCATAGAGATATTAATGTGTGCTGTGTGGTGTTTGACCATAGAGATATTAACGTGTGCTGTATGGCGTTTGACCATAGAGATATTAATGTGTGCTGTGTGGTGTTTGACCATAGAGATATTAACGTGTGCTGTATGGCGTTTGACCATAGAGATATTAATGTGTGCTGTGTGGTGTTTGACCATAGAGATATTAACGTGTGCTGTATGGCGTTTGACCATAGAGATATTAATGTGTGCTGTGTGGTGTTTGACCATAGAGATATTAACGTGTGCTGTATGGCGTTTGACCATAGAGATATTAATGTGTGCTGTGTGGTGTTTGACCATAGAGATATTAACGTGTGCTGTATGGCGTTTGACCATAGAGATATTAATGTGTGCTGTGTGGTGTTTGACCATAGAGATATTAACGTGTGCTGTATGGCGTTTGACCATAGAGATATTAATGTGTGCTGTGTGGTGTTTGACCATAGAGATATTAACGTGTGCTGTATGGCGTTTGACCATAGAGATATTAATGTGTGCTGTGTGGTGTTTGACCATAGAGATATTAATGTGTGCTGTGTGGTGTTTGACCATAGAGATATTAACGTGTGCTGTATGGCGTTTGACCATAGAGATATTAACGTGTGCTGTATGGCGTTTGACCATAGAGATATTAACGTGTGCTGTATGGCGTTTGACCATAGAGATATTAATGTGTGCTGTGTGGTGTTTGACCATAGAGATATTAATGTGTGCTGTGTGGTGTTTGACCATAGAGATATTAACGTGTGCTGTATGGCGTTTGACCATAGAGATATTAACGTGTGCTGTATGGCGTTTGACCATAGAGATATTAACGTGTGCTGTATGGCGTTTGACCATAGAGATATTAACGTGTGCTGTGTGGTGTTTGACCATAGAGATATTAACGTGTGCTGTATGGCGTTTGACCATAGAGATATTAACGTGTGCTGTATGGCGTTTGACCATAGAGATATTAACGTGTGCTGTATGGCGTTTCACCATAGAGATATTAACGTGTGCTGTGTGGCGTTTGACCATAGAGATATTAACGTGTGCTGTATGGCGTTTGACCATAGAGATATTAACGTGTGCTGTATGGCGTTTGACCATAGAGATATTAACGTGTGCTGTATGGCGTTTGACCATAGAGATATTAACGTGTGCTGTATGGCGTTTGACCATAGAGATATTAATGTGTGCTGTGTGGTGTTTGACCATAGAGATATTAACGTGTGCTGTATGGCGTTTGACCATAGAGATATTAATGTGTGCTGTGTGGTGTTTGACCATAGAGATATTAATGTGTGCTGTGTGGTGTTTGACCATAGAGATATTAACGTGTGCTGTATGGCGTTTGACCATAGAGATATTAACGTGTGCTGTATGGCGTTTGACCATAGAGATATTAACGTGTGCTGTATGGCGTTTGACCATAGAGATATTAATGTGTGCTGTGTGGTGTTTGACCATAGAGATATTAATGTGTGCTGTGTGGTGTTTGACCATAGAGATATTAACGTGTGCTGTATGGCGTTTGACCATAGAGATATTAACGTGTGCTGTATGGCGTTTGACCATAGAGATATTAACGTGTGCTGTATGGCGTTTGACCATAGAGATATTAACGTGTGCTGTGTGGTGTTTGACCATAGAGATATTAACGTGTGCTGTATGGCGTTTGACCATAGAGATATTAACGTGTGCTGTATGGCGTTTGACCATAGAGATATTAACGTGTGCTGTATGGCGTTTGACCATAGAGATATTAACGTGTGCTGTGTGGCGTTTGACCATAGAGATATTAACGTGTGCTGTGTGGTGTTTGACCATAGAGATATTAACGTGTGCTGTATGGCGTTTGACCATAGAGATATTAACGTGTGCTGTATGGCGTTTGACCATAGAGATATTAACGTGTGCTGTATGGCGTTTGACCATAGAGATATTAATGTGTGCTGTGTGGCGTTTGACCATAGAGATATTAACGTGTGCTGTATGGCGTTTGACCATAGAGATATTAACGTGTGCTGTGTGGTGTTTGACCATAGAGATATTAACGTGTGCTGTATGGCGTTTGACCATAGAGATATTAATGTGTGCTGTGTGGTGTTTGACCATAGAGATATTAACGTGTGCTGTATGGCGTTTGACCATAGAGATATTAACATGTGCTGTATGGCGTTTGACCATAGAGATATTAATGTGTGCTGTATGGTGTTTGACCATAGAGATATTAACATGTGCTGTATGGCGTTTGACCATAGAGATATTAATGTGTGCTGTATGGTGTTTGACCATAGAGATATTAATGTGTGCTGTGTGGTGTTTGACCATAGAGATATTAATGTGTGCTGTGTGGTGTTTGACGATAGAGATATTAACGTGTGCTGTATGGCGTTTGACCATAGAGATATTAATGTGTGCTGTGTGGTGTTTGACCATAGAGATATTAACGTGTGCTGTATGGCGTTTGACCATAGAGATATTAATGTGTGCTGTGTGGTGTTTGACCGTAGAGATATTAATGTGTGCTGTATGGCGTTTGACCATAGAGATATTAATGTGTGCTGTGTGGTGTTTGACCATAGAGATATTAACGTGTGCTGTATGGCGTTTGACCATAGAGATATTAATGTGTGCTGTGTGGTGTTTGACCATAGAGATATTAACGTGTGCTGTATGGCGTTTGACCATAGAGATATTAATGTGTGCTGTGTGGTGTTTGACCATAGAGATATTAACGTGTGCTGTATGGCGTTTGACCATAGAGATATTAACGTGTGCTGTGTGGTGTTTGACCATAGAGATATTAACGTGTGCTGTATGGCGTTTGACCATAGAGATATTAATGTGTGCTGTGTGGTGTTTGACCATAGAGATATTAACGTGTGCTGTATGGCGTTTGACCATAGAGATATTAATGTGTGCTGTGTGGTGTTTGACCATAGAGATATTAATGTGTGCTGTATGGCGTTTGACCATAGAGATATTAATGTGTGCTGTGTGGTGTTTGACCATAGAGATATTAACGTGTGCTGTATGGCGTTTGACCATAGAGATATTAATGTGTGCTGTGTGGTGTTTGACCATAGAGATATTAACGTGTGCTGTATGGCGTTTGACCATAGAGATATTAACGTGTGCTGTATGGCGTTTGCTGAACTCTTACTTCCTGTGGGCCAGCAACAGCTCTTTGTGAAGCTCCTGGTGAGTGCGGGAAGCTTTCACAGGATTGGCTGGTGCTGCTCTGCCACCAGTGTCTGATTGGCCAGAATCACCTGCAATATACAGAGCAATCTGCTAAATTTGTTTGTCACACTCCCCTCTGCGCAGTCAGGGCCGCACACACTCCCCTCTGCGCAGTCAGGGCCGCACACACTCCCCTCTGCGCAGTCAGGGCCACACACACTCCCCTCTGCGCAGTCAGGGCCGCACACACTCCCCTCTGCGCAGTCAAGGCCGCACACACTCCCCTCTGCGCAGTCAGGGCCGCACACACTCCCCTCTGCGCAGTCAAGGCCACACACACTCCCCTCTGTGCAGTCAGGGCCACACACACTCCCCTCTGCGCAGTCAGGGCCGCACACACTCCCCTCTGCACAGTCAGGGCCGCACACACTCCCCTCTGCGAGTATTACCGGAGCTAATGACAGTGGGTGCACGCGTGCCGCCGGTGGCGCCTGCGCGGGTGTTGGCGGGGGTCTTGGGGAAGGAGGTGGTGGGGGTCATGGTGTGGATGGAATTGAGGGAGGTCAGCACCTGCAGCTTGGCCCTCAGCCAAAGCTCCTGCTGCACCCTGAGAGCCGCAGGATGCCGTGGAGATGGTGGAGAGCATGGAAACACAAAACAGCGGGCAGGGGCAGATTACATTTCTCTGTTGTGCAAATCCATAATTCATTTGCTTTATACAAAAAAAAGTTTTATACCAAAAAGCGGAGTCGTGATTGGGTGAACTTTCTCATTCACTAACATGCAAACGCAGCTACAGTGATGAGCAGCAGCGACAGTGCTAACAGTGAACCACAGATAACATCAGTAATAAAATATCCACATAATGTCAGTATGTTTCAAAGCCAAGGGAAACAAGTTGGCAAACAAGCCAAATTTCCATAACGTGAACTAACTTAATAGCATGAATAGGTGTAATTACACTGTGCACTAGCATAGTTTTACAATAATTAATTTGTAACAAAAACTAAATGTTTTAATTATAATATCATGCCACCTTTCCTCCCTTAAAATCTACACCAGGCAATAGCAGCTAACAACATGGGCTAATTATGATAAAGATCTGAAATGACCCTAGGTCAACATACAACATGACAGCCAAGCTCAGTGCAGCATTCTGTATAAACACGTAGGCTACACAACAGTTCTGGGATGGCAGTACAAGATCTTGCTACACAAACCACACGTTTTACAATAATTAAAAGGGTGACAAACCTGGCTTGAAGTTGTTGTTCTAGAGAAGAAGACATCTAAGCTAACTTCATTGAACTACGACAAGAAAGGTTGTTTTCACCTACCGGTGCAACGTGACACCCTCATAAATCAGCCGTCCGCTGAGTACCAACGTCCAGCTACTATCCGAGTTACCTGGCCGACACTGATACCGCGGCCGGATACCTGAGAAAGCGAGTATTGTCCTGTTAATTCCATTTGCCCGCACTTCCCAAACTACACCACAGGGGGGCAATAGATTACCACTAAAAAACTGCAATTGTGTTGACATGTCTTCGGTGCTGTATATTGCCTAAACAGGTCTGCATAGCCTCAAAATGGATCATATATGAACTTTTGTTCTTAAAAGGGCACCCCCTAAACAAAAAATAATATAATTAGGAGGACAGACAGGGGTTTGACACATAAAAACCAATGTTACATTTGGTTGTCAAATATGTTTAATAATGACAGTGACATCATTACAGAGGTACAGGGTAAGTACCAGCCAGAGTGTACACAACGTTCTAGAACAGTCAGGAACATTCTGCTCACATTTATTGAAAGGCACTTTAACTCAGAATACACGGAAAAGCAGAGAGTAATTAAAAGTGTTTTTTAATTTTGACATTTACTCATATTTGTATTTCATATTGTGATTCAGTCATTGCTTACATGGGGCAGGCAGTCACCCTTAAGCTGAATAGTGTTTTTTCCTCATCAGCAAAGTGTCTGCATCATAAAACAAAATGCCTGATCTAAAAGCTCCTCTAATATAATAAACATTTTTTTATATTTTTCTCCAATTTCCAAGTTGTATTTTTGGACAAGATGTTTTAGAGCCCTGATGATCTGTGTGACAGAGAATCATTGGGGTGTGTTTGTCCATGGGGGGGGGGGGGGGGGGGGGGGGGTTATGTCTCCATACAGCAGGGAGGGTTAGGGGCAGGGCTGGTAATTTGGTTTATTTGCACAATAACGGTATATTACATAGAAAGTGCTGAGAAAATGTAGGAGACAAAAGCAAGAAGAAATAACAGTGCGAGCATGCAGTCAGATGCGCTTGTTCAGGCTGCAGTCTTAGTCAAAGTCGCTCCGCCAGGCTGCCCTCGCTGTTGGCGTAGATGATAGAGGAGTTGAGTAGGCTACAGGGGAATCTGGTCTGCATGGAAAAGCAGGGAGGAGCAAGGAAGAGCAGGGAAGAGCAGAGAGGAGCAGGGAAGAGCAGGGAGGAGCAGGGAAGAGCTCTGACCACCATCCGACTGGCCATCACTTCCAGGAACAGCAGGAAAGCAGTAATCTCTTCCCTGACTGAGCAAGGAATGGACAGCTGTTTATATATGAACTTCATCTTCCTTGGACAGCAGTGTTACAGCACATAACACGGCCAGCCAAATGTTACAGCACATAACACGGCCAGCCAAATGTTACAGCACATAACACGGCCAGCCAAATGTTACAGCACGTAACACGGCCAGCCAAATGTTACAGCACATAACACGGCCAGCCAAATGTTACAGCACGTAACACGGCCAGCCAAATGTTACAGCAATTCAGCGTTACTTCATTTTCAGAATTATGCATTTTCAATGACCCATACCTCTGCTGGGGCATTTACAAGTTGAAACTGAAGGCATGAATCTGACTGATAAAACTGAATATACATTTGATATACATAATAAATTAAGATTTGTAGGACCAAAACCCAAACTACAATATCTGAAAAGCACAGGCTGAATGCATTAATTCAGTTTCGTAAGATGTTAAATACTTGTAAAAATGTCCATTTAAATTATAGATGAAATAAAGATTACAACAACAAGTCAGAGAGACACACTTCCTACGAGGGACTCTGTTACTCTAGTCGACCCAGCATATACTGTGTATCTTCTAATGACACCAGAACTGCGTCAAAATGAGCAAAACGAGCATTTCACCTTTAAATGCTCTTATTTCAACATCGCTTCCTCTTTAATTGCAAATGTGATAAAAGTGCATTGTGTACACTTTGAAGATTGGAAACACTTATGTTCTGCATGTAGGGTGAAATGCAATTTTACAAGCACCAATGGAAACGCCATGTACAACACAGTCCCCCGTCCCAGGAATAAGGACACCACTGGACACGTTTTTTAAAGTAGAATGTATTTATTGGATATACAAGTCACGGTTTAACGGTTTGTTTTAACAGTCTACGTAAGTTGAAACACCTGCGTGGCGAACAGAGGACATGAAACTCTGCTTTTACCAGCCTGCCACTGCGCCATGAGTAAGCCCCTTTAAACAAGCAGGGGCTCCATCCGTAAAGTCCAGACTCATGGCGCAATGATGAAAGACCGTATTGTATTGAAAAAATCATTTCTGTGAATAATTTATTTGACAAACGCAAATTTGTGTGCTATCGGTGTCAGGTCAAGGTCCATACTCTATCGTCCTGGAATGACACCGTTGCATCCATACAACTATTGCACTCTACTCGTGTAAAACTGGCATAACAGAGCTTTGCAACTAACACTTCAGCAGCTACTGAATAATAACCATTGTGCCATAAGTCTGGAGCAATAAAATAAAGCCCCTTTCCCCAACAAAATCAAATCGCAACTTGCATTCTGGCAACAGGGAACCAACTGTGTCCTTGGCCGGAGCCAAGAGAGAAATGGCTTTCAGGCCCAAATTTGCATAGTAGTTTTGCTTGTGGACAGATCGACAAGAATCCACAAAATATTGCACGAGTGAAATGGAGTAGCAAACCTACGACGCAGCTGAAGGAGTCGGTTAATCAGTGCCACTGCTTAGGAGAGTGGCGGCGCAGTGACTACATTTTCAGCACCTTGTATGTCCTATCGGAGCTCGGCAGCTGGGCAGTCCGAGGTTGCGGAGTTAGTTTGCGGTTAAAATACCCTGTGGTAGTTTGGCAGTGACTTTGGTGCGTGGGAAAATGATTTATGAAACGTCCTTCAACTAGCTGCTTCAGTGCTTGCCAGGATGTACCCAAAAAATCACTTCCATGCGTAAATAAGCCAGGGAAACTTTCACAATAATTTCAATGACATGTTTCTCGAGTAAGGTATCAAATGTATATCAAACAAAGTATCAGATGACCGCAAAACACAGGTATCTACTGAAGCATGCGTGGAGTGCGTGTAAGTACACTGGCGTTTCTTAGATAAACTCCTTTTATCAAGTGAAAGAATGTCATTCATCCCCACAAAAGGTAACCGGAGAGCAGCCCACAGCAGTATCCTGTCCATACTACATTATGCGGGGTCGCCTCCAGGTCAGTTCTGTACTGTGCGAACCTAAAAGGAATGTTGTTGGTGCAGTGCGTCTAACAGTGTAGCTTTTCATTTTTTGCAAGACAATAAACACCACAAGAAATGGGTTTGTCAGGTAGGGAGTACTCTAGTGCTGGAAGTAATTTGGTGAATACGTAGAATCTGAAATTCCTCCCACTTGAGGACATACAGCGGAAATTAGCACTGAGCGCAACGCGCTGATAAAACTTCCGAGCAGCAGAATTATCGACATTGAATTTGGTTTTGAGAGACACATTAGAGGATCAAAGATAAAAAAAAAAACACACTATGATCCATTTCAAAGCATTCACACTGTAACAGTCAGTATATATTAAAAATGGGTTGTTCTGTTGAAGCCCAAGGAAATATACACACAAAAAAATTCAAGGAAAAAAAATTTTAAAACATCAAACATCTTTTTTTTCCCAACTGTTGATACAATAGTTTAACCCAATTATGTTTGTTTAAAATCAACAAACAACAAAACGCAACAAAACTTAAGGCACTATTTCCATTCAATAAAACGGGTGGCATGACATATTCCCTTTACAATGCAGTCTGAGGTTCTGGCGTCCCGGCTGTTTGGACAGGGATTTACTGTGACCTGCCCAGACCTGGGTGCCACGGAGGGGTCACACACTCCCCTCCAATGACCGGTTCTGACCGGTCACTGGGCACATCTTTCAGAGCCAGCCACGAGTGGTAACATCTGCAGGGCTGTCGCCATCTAGTGGAGGAATGAATAACAGCAGCTCCTCAGTGAGGTATGGGAGCTCTGCTTTCCCCACAGTGTGACTGAACCTGAGGAGCACTGGAGGGCCTGTCAGCTCTTCCATTTTTCTGCTTATGACCTCTGGCCTCCAGAGGTGGGAACACTGACTAGAGGATTAGAGTGACACGAGAGTACCAATAACAGTCATGCCATAATACTCAAAACAACACATGAAGGAAAAAAAGAACACACACAAAAACAAGAGGCAGTACCATTTGTGCTTCATGTCCATTAACACCGGAAGGCTGCACACCCCCCGGCACTGTCAGGAAAACAGAATGAGCAGCCTGAGAATCAGAGGACGAGCTGAGAGAAAGCAGACCCTCCCTTCATGCCACTGCAAAACATCCCTCCCACTCAGCATAGGCCACTCCCATTCAGCCACAAGCCCCTCCTTTTCAGCATAGGCCCCTCCCAGTCAGCCTGGGCTGTCCCTGTTCCCACACACATGCACAGACACACGATCACGCACACAGACATGGCTGACCTTCACACAGCGAATAGAGAATACCGTCATACGGGATAGGCTGAACAGGCTACACAGGGTAACCGTGTAACAGTGCCCATTTTATCATTAACTTCCACAGGCTGCAGTTATGACTCAGCCAATCAGCTGCAGGCCACAATAGTGAGGTCATCAGGAGTGTCTCACAGCCCCTCCCATAGCAGTCCCAGCGGTGAGCACAGGCCCCTCCCCCTGCAGACTCACCAGTCAGGCCCGTTCCTTCAATGAAAAATCAACAGAATAATGAAAGTACTGGGGCTCCCCAGAGCTCCAGCTCCTACTGTGAGGTCACACCAGCCCGGGGGGCGGAGACCAGCTGGGGAGGGGGGGTGGTGGGGGTGGCGTTTTGTGCAGATCAACATGAACGACTTCATGGAGGAATGACAAGACGCTGAAGTGAGGGATGATGGGAAACGCTGAAGTGAGGGATCATGGGAGTGTAGTTTTTCCAGTCCAGTTTTAGATTATCGCTGGAAAAACAACCAGAAAGAAATAAAAAATTAGTATTCCACACTGAAAAAAAACAAAAGAAAAGCAAACCATGACAGGACATTTGATGAACATAGTGACATGGACACACACTGGGTGGGAGGGGGGTGGCCTTTTCAATATATGAGGGTAGTTTTGTAGATCATAAAATTTAAATATAAAAGACAAATCAATGTTAGTCATGTGCACCAACAGATGAAATCTGGCTGATCCATGCAGTCAGACAGGTCCAGCATTGTGCTTAGCGAAAGTACAAAATCACTCACAACACTCCTCAGAGAGACAGCGCTCTCAGGCAGAGCGGGGTAGATCATGTAAAATGTACATTTTTGAAGAGCTTTAGGCTTAGTTTAGGCTTGTAAGGTGTGTGGGGAAGTCTGCTGGCATTGGGAGTATTTGGGGCAGATTTGAGTGTTGGGGTATTTGGGGCAGATAAGAGTGTTGGGGTATTTGGGGCAGATTAGAGTGTTGGGGTAATCATGGCAGGATTAGGGGTGCTGATCCCTGAGGTAGGGTCTGGATGGGGGTGGAACAATAACGGAGGACGTACTGCCCCTGCAGGATAAACACTGCACTGCATCTCAGACCAGACCCCCAAGCCATCCCTGTTGGGGTTTGGGGGCAGGAGGTTAAAGGTTCGGATGTGTGTGTACTTGGGTTCTGTATTTGATGTGTGTTTGGGTTTTGAGTGTTTAGCATGTGTTTGGGTTTTGAGTGTTTAGCGTGTGTTTGGGTTCTGAGTGTTTAGCGTGTGTTTGGGCTCTGAGTGTTTAGCGTGTGTTTGGGTTCTGAGTGTTTAGCGTGTGTTTGGGTTCTGAGTGTTTAGCGTGTGTTTGGGTTCTGAGTGTTTAGCGTGTGTTTGGTTTCTGAGTGTTTAGCGTGTGTTTGGGTTCTGAGTGTTTAGCGTGTGTTTGGGTTCTGAGTGTTTAGCGTGTGTTTGGGTTCTGAGTGTTTAGCATGTGTTTTGGCTCTGAATGTTTAGCGTGTGTTTGGGTTCTGAGTGTTTAGCATGTGTTTGGTTTCTGAGTGCTTACCGTGTGTTTGGTTTCTGAGTGCTTAGCGTGTGTTTGGGTTCTGAGTGTTTTAGCGTGTGTTTGGGTTCTGAGTGTTTAGCGTGTGTTTTGGCTCTGAATGTTTAGCGTGCGTTTGGGTTCTGAGTGTTTAGCGTGCGTTTGGTTTCTGAGTGTTTAGCGTGCGTTTGGTTTCTGAGTGTTTAGCGTGTGTTTGGGCTCTGAGTGTTTAGCGTGTGTTTGGGTTCTGAGTGGTTAGTGTGTGCTACATGCACGCTGTTAGCTGTGCTCAGGGTCTGGGTGAAGGTTTCTTCGCAGGTAGGACCTGAAAGACCGGAGGCACTATTGGAGGTGGCCGGGGTTACTAAGAAGGGGGTGTGGCTCAAGGCACTGTCCAGTGAATGGGTCAGAGCCACCCTGGGGAGGAGGGGCCAGTCTGTTCCCCTGGAGGAGGGGGCAGAGTCACTGCTACTGCGGCTTCTGTTGATGGAGGAACTACAGGGGGTGGAGTCAGGGCAAAGCAGGGTGGGGTCGGAGCAGAGCTGGGCGGAGCTTACAGGGCTGGGATACAGGCTACGGGAGATGGCCCGGATGTGCGCTGCAGCAACTCCCCCACTCAGGGCCACGCCCTGCCCCCCTCCTGGCCGGGCAGGGCTCCCGCGAGGGCTGCCTCGGGGGCTCCGTGGGGCGCGGCCTGTCTTGACGGCACCCAGCTGCTTGGCGCGGGATCGGCGGGGACTGGAGCTGTTGCTATGGGGACCGTGCGGAGCCTCCAGGTCCTCCAGCCGCTGGGTGAGCGCCAGCTTCTGCTGGATGGCCATGCGAAGCAGCGAGTTCAGTGTCTTCTTCTCATCCTCTGCCGCTGCCAGCTGCCTCTGCATCTCATCCAGCTGTGTCACATACTGATCACACCTGCAGGGGGCAGACCAGAGCTCAGCCACAGCCATAAGACCACTCACCCACACAATGCTAACACCGAGCTCACCAACACAATGCTAATACCAAGCTTATTCACACAATGCTAACACTGAGCTCACCCACACAATGCTAACACCGAGCTCATTCACACAATGCTAACACCGAGCTCATTCACACAATGCTGACACCGAGCTCATTCACACAATGCTGACACCGAGCTCACCCACACAATGCTAACACCGAGCTCACCCACACAATGCTAACACCGAGCTCACCCACACAATGCTAACACCGAGCTCATTCACACAATGCTAACACTGAGCTCACCCACACAATACTGACACCGAGCTCATTCACACAATGCTAACCCCGAGCTCACCCACACAATGCTAACACCGAGCTCATTCACACAATGCTAACCCCGAGCTCACCCACACAATGCTAACACCGAGCTCACCCACACAATGCTAACCCCGAGCTCATTCACACAATGCTAACCCCGAGTTCATTCACACAATGCTAACACCGAGCTCATTCACACAATGCTAACACCGAGCTCATCCACACAATGCTAACACCGAGCTCATTCACACAATGCTAACACCGAGCTCACCCACACAATGCTAACACCGAGCTCATTCACACAATGCTAACACCGAGCTCACCCACACAATGCTAACACCGAGCTCATTCACACAATGCTAACACCGAGCTCACCCACACAATGCTAACACCGAGCTCATTCACACAATGCTAACCCCGAGCTCATTCACACAATGCTAACCCCGAGCTCACCCACACAATGCTAACACCGAGCTCATTCACACAATGCTAACCCCGAGCTCACCCACACAATGCTAACACGGGGCATATGATGGTAACTTTAGTGCACGAAACATTAACTACAGTAACACACAGAGGAAGTAGGGAGGCTGTGGTGTCACTGCATATACTGCAGAGGGCATTACTGCTCTGCAGCTGGAGGGAAGACCGTACCGCAGCACCCAGTTACACTAACAAACCACAATGAAATGACCACTCCACTCAAACCCCAATCACTAACAAATCACAATATAAGTGCCAGACTGTGGGTGGTCAGTGTGTGGTTTCCAGGGAAGCAGCAGAGGACAGATGGCAGGGGACAGACCTGCTGGCAAACATGACACGCAAAGAGGAGAAGGTGGCAGCGTCCTCCTTCAGCGCCTTCAGCTCGTTACGGAGCTTCACCATGGTCTCCGACACCAGGCTCTTCTCTGCCTCGTACTTCGTCTTCAGCTTCGTCAACGCCACCTCTGCAGCCTGAAACACGTTTTTCACTGTCAGCTTCACACGCATCTACAGTCACAGTCAGCTTCACACGCATCTACAGTCAGTCAGCTTCACATGCATCTACAGTCAGTCAGCTTCACATGCATCTACAGTCAGTCAGCTTCACACGCATCTAGTCACAGTCAGCTTTACACGCATCTACAGTCAGTCAGCTTCACACACATCTACAGTCAGTCAGGTTCACACGCATCTACAGTCAGTCAGGTTCACACGCATCTACAGTCAGTCAGCTTCACATGCATCTACAGTCAGTCAGCTTCACACGCATCTAGTCCTAGTCAGCTTCACACGCATCTACAGTCAGTCAGCTTCACATGCATCTACAGTCAGTCAGCTTCACATGCATCTACAGTCAGTCAGGTTCACACGCATCTACAGTCAGTCAGCTTCACACGCATCTACAGTCAGTCAGCTTCACACGCATCTACAGTCAGTCAGCTTCACATGCATCTACAGTCAGTCAGCTTCACACGCATCTAGTCCTAGTCAGCTTCACACGCATCTACAGTCAGTCAGCTTCACATGCATCTACAGTCAGTCAGCTTCACATGCATCTACAGTCAGTAAGCTTCACACACATCTACAGTCAGTCAGGTTCACACGCATCTACAGTCAGTCAGCTTCACACGCATCTACAGTCAGTCAGCTTCACACGCATCTACAGTCAGTCAGCTTCACAGTAGACTCATTCAAACAGCTGTTTGTATTGAAGACTTTTATAGCTAAGGGTAAATGCACTGCTCAAGGGTACAGCAGCACTGCCCTAGCTGGGAATCAAACCTGCAACCTCTAAGTTCCCAAGCCAATTCTACATAGTGCAGGTATTACATGCTGCTTAAGTTGTGATAATGATTTAACATACATTATGTGAGTAAGCCATGTGACAGGAAAGAGGGAGGGGAAGAGAGATGCAAGAGGCGGGGTCAGACCTAAGATTCACACTTGTGAGAATAGGATATATAACATACTTGCAAAGTCCTTCCAGTAACTCTTCGATATCATATGGGATCTGGTCTGGAGAAGGTGTTGATATTTGTTTCTTAGCTTCAACTTACTTTTTTAAGCTTACTTTTTTTAAGTCACCAGAAGTGACTTAAAAACAGGCAAAGCTTCTTTTGTTTTGGGATATTTTCCCCCTCCATAAAGTGGCTAACAGGTTGTGGTCACTATAAACAATACCTGTTACCTGTAAACACACAAGCCACCGCTGCGGGGCGGACAGCAGCACCAGCTCAGTTACAGGGCAGCATGAGGCTTTTGGTGCTTAAGCTCCTTACAGAAACTCCCCAGGCTTGCCTATTCCGGAACCTTCCACTCCTGCCAAATGAATGAGTCCATGGCCATTTTACACAGCTACTCTCATCTGCGATCTACACACACTGCTTCACTCAGGTTCCTCACTTTTCTTCATAAAAGACAACATCAAATGATTAAAATTATGACAATGATGAAAGATGCAATGCAGCCAGTGTTCAGCAGCAGACGGGACACAGTCCTGGAGAACAGGGCACACTATAAAGCACAAGGCCAGCACAGGGACAGACACGCGCTGCAGCTTTTTTTCCAGTTACCTGCCATTACCTGGTCTGATTTCTTTCTCGTTCCTCACTGGATCACATTGCTCTTTTTTTTTAATCACATTTGTTTTACATTTCTCTGTAGGACACAAACATGCCGGAGGCGCCTCAATTCAAAGGTTGTGTTTTCTGCCCTCCATGAAGATTCTGTTCAGAACATATTTCCTGTACATGCAAAATGAGGAAATATGACTATGTAAGCCTGCAAACCCCACGGCTCTCCAGGGCAGACCTTAGGATTCTACAGCACTCCGGACAGACAGGTGTAACCACCTTCATGGAAGCACAGCTGCTCAGCCCCCCAGGCAGGTGGCAGCTCCAGAAGAGCACCTGGCTGTGAGGGAGCGGCTGAAAGGGGGGGGCCAGCCACTGCTCCCATGCAGAAGCTGAACACAAACAGGAGTGCAGCGTGGGGCTGAACACAAACAGGAGCGCAGCATAGGGCTGAACACAAACAGGAGTGCGGCGTGGGGCTGAACACAAACAGGAGTGCAGTGTGGGGCTGAACACAAACAGGAGCGCAGCATAGGGCTGAACACAAACAGGAGTGCAGCATAGGGCTGAACACAAACAGGAGCGCAGCATAGGGCTGAACACAAACAGGAGTGCAGCGTGGGGCTGAACACAAACAGGAGTGCAGCATAGGGCTGAACACAAACAGGAGTGCAGCGTGTTGCTGAACACAAACAGGAGTGCGGCGTGGGGCTGAACACAAACAGGAGCGCAGCATAGGGCTGAACACAAACAGGAGCGCAGCATAGGGCTGAACACAAACAGGAGTGCAGCGTGGGGCTGAACACAAACAGGAGTGCAGCGTGTTGCTGAACACAAACAGGAGTGCAGCGTGGGGCTGAACACAAACAGGAGTGCAGCGTGGGGCTGAACACAAACAGGAGTGCAGCGTGGGGCTGAACACAAACAGGAGTGCAGCATAGGGCTGAACACAAACAGGAGTGCAGCATAGGGCTGAACACAAACAGGAGTGCAGCGTGGGGCTGAACACAAACAGGAGTGCAGCATAGGGCTGAACACAAACAGGAGTGCAGCATAGGGCTGAACACAAACAGGAGCGCAGCATAGGGCTGAACACAAACAGGAGTGCGGCGTGGGGCTGAACACAAACAGGAGTGCAGCGTGGGGCTGAACACAAACAGGAGTGCAGCATAGGGCTGAACACAAACAGGAGTGCAGCATAGGGCTGAACACAAACAGGAGTGCAGCGTGGGGCTGAACACAAACAGGAGTGCAGCATAGGGCTGAACACAAACAGGAGTGCGGAGTGGGGCTGAACACAAACAGGAGTGCAGCGTGTTGCTGAACACAAACAGGAGTGCGGAGTGGGGCTGAACACAAACAGGAGTGCGGCGTGGGGCTGAACACAAACAGGAGCGCAGCATAGGGCTGAACACAAACAGGAGTGCGGAGTGGGGCTGAACACAAACAGGAGTGCAGCGTGTTGCTGAACACAAACAGGAGTGCGGAGTGGGGCTGAACACAAACAGGAGTGCAGCGTGGGGCTGAACACAAACAGGAGCGCAGCATAGGGCTGAACACAAACAGGAGTGCAGCGTGGGGCTGAACACAAACAGGAGTGCGGCGTGGGGCTGAACACAAACAGGAGTGCGGCGTGGGCCTGAACACAAACAGGAGTGCGGAGTGGGGCTGAACACAAACAGGAGTGCGGCGTGGGGCTGAACACAAACAGGAGTGCGGCGTGGGCCTGAACACAAACAGGAGTGCGGCGTGGGGCTGAACACAAACAGGAGTGCGGCGTGGGGCTGAAGCCTGATCGCGAGGTCTGCCTGTTGTCAGGGTGCGGTGCTGTAATTTCATACACTCTGGCTGCCCTTAGTAACGCCACTCTGAGCCTCCAACAACAGATTTATTTCCTGTCTGCACCGTTTCAGGTGTCTGCCAGAGCGGAGGCCAGCGGTCGGCTCCCAAACAGCCCAAAGAGGCAACTCCCTTTGGCTGCACCTTGAACTCTCCCGTTTCCATCCCTCTGGTCTGCCTTCAGGTATGAGGTACAAGACTTTCCTGTTCGCCCTGTCGTCCAAAGGAGCCCAGTCCTTCCCTGATCTTAAATTCCAGTTAACTTCCATTCATTTTACCAAACAACCTTGCAAACGTATCTCTAGCACATACACAAACCACACTTACACAAATGTTAATAATATGGTGTTTATCATTTTATCATTTAGAAAAATAAGGCTTTATGTAATTGATAGCAGGAAGAGGCTAGCTCAACTACACATGAAGTATAATTACACCAAAAACAAAAACGTGAAATTTTCACGATGGCGTGGTACATATGGTCGGTATGTTTTGGCTGACCAACAGCAGCCAGGCCGCTGTAGCTTGGCTGGTCAGAGGTGGCTGGTTGCCATGGTTACCTGCTTGTTGGCTTTGAGTACGGTGCGCAGCGTGGCAATCTGCTCTCTCTTGGTGCTCAGCAGGGACTTGAGCTTAAGCACCTCCTCCAGCAGAGCCTCGGAGTCCCGATCTGCTTCAGTTGCTGCCACGTCCCGCCCCGAGAGAGGCGGCAGCGCACCCCGCTGCCTGCACAGGTCAACTGCCACCTGCACAGCACAAATGTTAGCATTACATTAGCCGCCTGTGTAACACAAGCATTAGCGTTACTTTAGCCGCCTGTGTAGCACAAACATTAGTGTTACATTAGCCGCCTGTGTAGCACAAACATTAGCATTACATTAGCCACCTGTGTAGCACAAACATTAGCATTACATTAGCCACCTGTGTAGCACAAACATTAGTGTTACATTCGCTGCCTGTGTAGCACAAACATTAATGTTACATTCGCTGCCTGTGTAGCACAAACATTAGTGTTACATTCGCTGCCTGTGTAGCACAAGTGTTAGGGTGACACACCCAGCAGCTGCTACATCTAGTGCCTTAAATGCTGTAAAATCAGCTCAAAACTCCCACACAGCAGGTCTCCCTGCATTCATAGCCCATCTTACCGAATAGATAATAGTTCTGATTAATCAGAGGGAAAACACAAATGACGCAGAATATTCCAGCAGCCCTGACGGTTCAGTGGGAGCGGATTACTCCGGACGGGCCCAAACCTGACGAGCAGATTACCCCGGCGGGCCCAAACCTGGCAAGCGGATTACCCCAACAGGCCCAAACTCGGCAAGCGGATTACCCCAACGGGCCCAAACCCGGCAAGCGGATTACTCCGGACGGGCCCAAACCCGGCAATCTGAAGGACGATTATTCTGCAGTTCAGCATGCTGTGTGTCAGTGTGGCCAAATCTCACACACTCCTCTAAGTGAGATAGACACACGTACTGAACACACGTTACAGCCTCCTCGGACCCTGACTCATGACCATGGGAAAGGAGGGGAAGTCTGCAGACTAATGAGAAGCTCGGACCCTGCGTTCCCAACACACTAACGATAGGAGAAAGGCTCAGCTATAGATAACGCTTCATCTGTCTGTATGCATCTCTTTTATATATTTTTGCTGATATTCTATCCTCCTCTGTTCTTCTGCATTACTCACTGACTGGTGTGTTCCCTATTTGCATTTCTTTTGAATGAGACAGGGTGAGTCGGAAGCAAAGGGCAGTGTAAAGCAGGGGCGCTCTGGTGGCTTGGCGATCGTACCTGCAGGTGCTTCATTTGGCTGCGTATGACGGCCACCAGGTTGCGCACGTTGGTGGGGTCGCGGAAGTCGAGCGTGGGGGAGCCAGGGCAGCTGCCCCCCCCAGGGCTGATGGGGGAGGAGTCTCCACTGCTGTCTGGCCCCGCCCCCTCCCCTGCCCCCTGCAGCATCTTCCCCAGCAGGTCCCCAGAGCGGCGCTTGCGCAGGTGGGGCCCCCTGCTGGCAGGGGCAGGCCGCGCGCCCTCACGGTAGTAGTCCAGCGTGACGCGGCTGGGCGTCAGGTTGTTGCAGACACAGATGTGGTGGTACAGGTTGGCCAGCTCCTCGGAGAAGGCCAGCAGCTCCTCCTGCGCCACACTCAGGTGGCCCTCCGAGTCGATTGCCACTTTGCGCGTGGCGCCGATCTCCTTCTCCAGCTCGCCAATGCGCTCCTGGTCCTGCCGGCTGGCTTTGATGCACTGCCGGATCTTCTCTGCCAGCTCCTGGGCCTCGCCACGCCAGCGCTCCTTCTCCTGGCGGTACCGGGCCTCCAGGGCAGCGTAACGTGCCCCCACCTCCTTCAGCTCCTCACGCAGCCGCAGCACCTCCCCGCTGGCGGCGCGCATGCGGCTCTCCAGCACCTCCGCCCCGTTCACCTCCAGCTCGTAGTACTCCCCCGCGGTGCTGCTGCCGTTCTCCAGCGCCCCCAGCTGGTCACCCTGGGCCTGCGGCACAGGCTGCTGGCTCTGCAGAGTCTCCAGCTGTTGAGAGAGCTGCCCCAGCCGCGCCTGCTGCTCTGACAGCGCCTCCCTGGTGGCCAGCAGCTGCCTCTGCAGGTCCTGCACCGTGGAGCCCAGAGCCGCCTTGTCCATCTCTGCCTGAGGGACACACAGACAGACACAAGTGAACATACATACACAAGAGGTCACAGCGTGAGCCCTGAGATTGGGTCCTCTTTGCACAGCCTGTTTTTAGCAGTCATTATCAGCCATCAGGTTCATAAGCGCCACCCTCACGAGGGGGGGGGAGAGGGTGTGTGAGGGAGTTATAAACCATGCACAGAGCCTCTCCACCTGCCCCCCGTAACCCCCCACCCCGTGCTGCTGAGGACTGAGTGACTGGCAGAATAAACCATGCACAGAGCCTCTCCACCTGCCCCCCGTAACCCCCCACCCCGTGCTGCTGAGGACTGAGTGACTGGCAGAATAAACCATGCACAGAGCCTCTCCACCTGCCCCTTGTAACCCCCCACCCTGTGCTGCTGAGGACTGAGTGACTGGCAGAATAAACCATGCACAGAGCCTCTCCACCTGCCCCCCGTAACCCCCCACCCCGTGCTGCTGAGGACTGAGTGACTGGCAGAATAAACCATGCACAGAGCCTCTCCACCTGCCCCCCGTAACCCCCCACCCCGTGCTGCTGAGGACTGAGTGACTGGCAGAATAAACCATGCACAGAGCCTCTCCACCTGCCCCTTGTAACCCCCCACCCTGTGCTGCTGAGGACTGAGTGACTGGCAGAATAAACCATGCACAGAGCCTCTCCACCTGCCCCCCGTAACCCCCCACCCCGTGCTGCTGAGGACTGAGTGACTGGCAGAATAAACCATGCACAGAGCCTCTCCACCTGCCCCCCGTAACCCCCCACCCCATGCTGCTGAGGACTGAGTGACTGGCAGAATCAGGCTTTAACAGGAGTCTCTCTCTCTCTCAGGGCGAGAGGTTCACCTCTCTGGGCGCAGGTTCAGTCTGTGCTCTAATGAGGCGAGTTTCATACAGGATGTGGCAGAGGGTGAGACTCAGACAGGAAGTGGCTCAGCAACCAGTCAAGCTACCCTCTGCCCTCACCAGAGGAACACAGCAAACCAAGCACTGGAGCAACACACGCACACGGAGAGGCTGAGGTGATTGGGTGGATTAGTAAACAAGCAGCTCGGCATGGTGATTTTGGGGATTACTGACAGTTAGGGTTAGGGAACAGGGGTTAGGGGCTAGGGGATGGGGTATGCTCTGTAGCTTCTGCTGGGAATGTTTGGCTTGGGTTGGGTTGGTGTGAAGGGAACAGTGTGTGTAGGTTAGGGGTGTAGGGGTCAGTGTGTGTAGGTTAGGGGTGTAGGGGAGAGTGTGTGTAAGTTAGGGGTGTAGGGGTCAGTGTGTGTAGGTTAGGGGTGTAGGGGTCAGCGTGTGTAGGTTAGGGGTGTAGGGGACAGCGTGTGTAGGTTAGGGGTGTAGGGGACAGCGTGTGTAGGTTAGGGGTGTAGGGGTCAGTGTGTGTAAGTTAGGGGTGTAGGGTACAGTGTGTGTAGGTTAGGGGTGTAGGGGTCAGCGTGTGTAGGTTGGGGGTGTAGGGTACAGTGTGTGTAAGTCAGGGGTTAAGGGTACAGTGTGTGTAGGTTAGGGGTGTAGGGGTCAGCGTGTGTAGGTTGGGGGTGTAGGGTACAGCGTGTGTAAGTTAGGGGTGTAGGGTACAGCGTGTGTAGGTTAGGGGTGTAGGGTACAGCGTGTGTAGGTTCGGGGTGTAGGGTACAGTGTTTGTAGGTTAGGGGTGTAAGGGACAGCGTGTGTAGGTTAGGGGTGTAGGGTACAGTGTTTGTAGGTTAGGGGTGTAGGGGTCAGCGTGTGTAGGTTAGGGGTGTAGGGTACAGCGTGTGTAGGTTAGGGGTGTAGGGTACAGTGTTTGTAGGTTAGGGGTGTAGGGGTCAGCGTGTGTAGGTTAGGGGTGTAGGGTACAGTATGTGTAGGTTAGGGGTGTAGGGTACAGTGTGTGTAAGTTAGGGGTGTAGGGGTCAGGGGATGGGGGTAACATACCTGCAGTAGCTGCTGTTGGAGCTTCTGGCTGTCTGACAGGTGCAGCTCACTGAGCAGGTCGGCCACGAGCCCTGGGGCGGGGGGCCGCAGGAAGGCGTCACTGCTGCGGGGGGTGGAGGAGCGCAGGTGCCCGTTGGGACGGCCTGGGTTGTAGCCGCTGTCCTGGTCCTCCGGACGGGCCTCGTCCTGGCTCTCCTCCAGCTGCTCCAGGTGTAGCTCCAGGTGAGCAGCTGAGCCGAAGGGGTTGGCAGCCAAAGAGGACAGCTCCCGCCTCAGGCTGTTCTTCTGCTCGCGCTCCTCCTTCAGCGCCTCCAGCGCCTCCTCCAGCTGGCGTCCCGTGATCTCGCGCAGCCGCCCTGCCTCCTCCAGCTGCGCCCGAAGCAGCTCCTGCTCCTCCTCCTTATGTGTCAACTCCAGCTTCACCGCCTCAAACTCCACCTGCAACACAACCACACCCAGAGCCTCAAACTCCACCTTCAACACAACCACACCAGAGCCTCAAACTCCACCTGCAACACAACCACACCCAGAGCCTCAAACTCCACCTTCAACACAACCACACCAGAGCCTCAAACTCCACCTGCAACACAACCACACCCAGAGCCTCAAACTCCACCTGCAACACAACCACACCCAGAGCCTCAAACTCCACCTGCAACACAACCACACCCAGAGCCTCAAACTCCACCTGCAACACAACCACACCCAGAGCCTCAAACTCCACCTGCAAAGACTAACCCTTGATAAAGGCTGAAACACCCTGGTTTCACAGTGACTGAATATGACTTTTCATCAAGCAGCTGGGCTGTTTTAGGCCTCGATGCTGCAGCTCTGCACTGAAGTGAGAAGCAGTGAGGATGTTTCCCCAAACGCTCACATAGCAACGTAAGCCCAACATGCACCATAACAGAGTCGAGGCGAGGGCTGCAGCGCGCCCCAGCGCTGTTACCGTGGCAGCGAGGGCTGTGGTTTGGTTCGGTGGCTCTTCCATGCTGTGCCCCTGCAGCTTTGCTCTCCTGCGCAGTCAGCAGGAGCCTAACCCAGCCTCACATGCTGCAGCACAGCCTCTGCGCCTGGGACATTATCGAGTTAGCCAGGGGAGGGACTGCAGGGCACGCTATGAGGCAAATTCAGTTATGGCGCCATCTGGGTAAACAAGTCCTCCCCGATTGTGCATTGTCACCTCGCCCCTCAGTGTGGCTATTGTAGTCAGCCGGCTGAGACTGCGAAGGGAACAAAAGGCACTTGTGTTCGATGGGATTTTGCAGAAGGAAAAAAACGATCATGAGACACCCGCAATGTTTCAGACTCTTATCCTGACAAACAAGCGTAAGAAGGGCAGGCTGTGTGAGCAGGACATGGAGAATCCACTGGAACCCACAGAGAGCGTTAGGGTTTTGTTAGGGTTAGGTTAGGAAGCCAACGCAGGCCGCCAGGGCCGACTCACTCCATTCACCGCACTGCTCATGCTTTGTAACAGTTTGGTAACGCACACACGGAAACAGCAATGATCTCTCTGGGCCAATCAGACTGCAGAGAATGCCTGCATAATCATTTGCATATTACCTGCTCTGCCTGCTTTGTTACTGCCCCCATAAACAGCACAGTGTCTTGGGACAGTGAAGCCATCACCTTGGGCAGCATTGAGCCTGTGGTAGCAGAGCAGCCAACTGTGCAAATGTGCTTTTGCTGTTTTCTGGGGCAGGGATCTGACCCACTGTGCAGTCCCTGGGCCCGTATAGGGGGGGGATGCTGGAGGTGCCTGCCAGATCCCAGGTGCCTGCCAGACCCCATCCAGCCCTGCCCAGCACTGCACAGTGCATCCGGCCCTCCCCAGCACTGCACAGTGCATCCGTCCCTACCCAGCACTGCACAGTGCATCCGTCCCTACCCAGCACTGCACAGTGCATCCGGCCCTCCCCAGCACTGCACAGTGCATCCGGCCCTCCCCAGCACTGCACAGTGCATCCGCCCCTACCCAGCACTGCACAGTGCATCTGGACCTGCCCAGCACTGCACAGTGCATCCGGCCCTGCCCAGCCCTGCACAGTGCATCCGGCCCTGCCCAGCACTGCACAGTGCATCCGGCCCTGCCCAGCACTGCACAGTGCATCCGCCCCTACCCAGCACTGCACAGTGCATCCGGCCCTGCCCAGCACTGCACAGTGCATCCGGCCCTGCCCAGCACTGCACAGTGCATCCGCCCCTACCCAGCACTGCACAGTGCATCCGGCCCTGCCCAGCACTGCACAGTGCATCCGGCCCTGCCCAGCACTGCACAGTGCATCCGGCCCTGCCCAGCACTGCACTCTACAGTAGTGCCAAAGTTAACTCCTTATTTATGCCGGTAGCCCATGAGAGATCAGGCTTTTAATTTAAGACACAAAACAGAGAGGAACACTGCTGGGTCTCAAATGATGTAATACAAACCCACGCTAAAATTAACAACACTATTTCTGCTGGCGAGCACACAGTAGGTTGACAGGCAGATATCTAAAAACACACAAAAAGGAGCCACAGACTGTGTGTGTGTGAGTGAATGTGTGTGTGAATGTATACAGAGTGAGTTTTCCTGTGTCAGACTGCATTTGCTTCATTTGCATTACATTCAAATTGATGTTGACCAAAGTACTAGTTGGGAAACAAGCAGTCAGGTGACTCCAGTATGACTTCTTTTAGCATGGCTACTTCAGCATAGCTGCTGTCACAGTGTGTGCTGGAGCATACACACAGCACACTGGCAGCAGGTTAAACCCAGCTCTGCTAAACATAGGCCTGAAATCAACAGTCACACCACTGATGTGTGCAGTGCAACGCAGTACGGCTGAAAACCTGCCCTAATTTGAGAATTCACCACACTAAAACAGGCGACTATCTGTGCTCCCAGCAGCAGGTCACTGCACTAAAACAGGTGAGTATCTGTGCTCCCAGCAGCAGGTCACTGCACTAAAACAGGTGAGTATCTGTGCTCCCAGCAGCAGGTCACTGCACTAAAACAGGTGAGTATCTGTGCTCCCAGCGGCAGGTCACTGCACTAAAACAGGTGAGTATCTGTGCTCCCAGCGGCAGGTCACTGCACTAAAACAGGTGAGTATCTGTGCTCCCAGCGGCAGGTCACTGCACTAAAACAGGTAAGTATCCATGCTTGCAACAGCAATATTCCCAGTCTTAGTGGGTGTAGATCACGCACTGAGAACACACCTACACCCACTGCCCCAAAGCCAAACACACACACACCCACGAGTGCATGCACACACACACACAGACACACACACGCGCCTGCATGCACACACGCCCACACACGCGCCTGCATGCACGCACACACGTGCCTGCATGCACACACGCGCGTGCGCACACACGCCCCCACATGCACACACACACACCCATCTCCAAAGCCTGCAGACTCCTTACCTACACTTGACAGAAACAGAAATGTCAAACGGCGAATGGGAAATGAGGACACAGTTACACAAGCAGAATGATGGTTATTGAAGATCAAACTTCTACTATAAATTAAAAACAATGTTGACTTATTAAATCTGTGCCGACAGGGCAGAGAATAATTGTTTTAATTAGATGTAAAACTTAATGAAAAATGTAACTTAATTATTTGTCTCTGTCCTCAGAAGTACAAATGTTACACAATTGGAAATTATTGTCTTAATTACTGAAAGTAATTTAGACTTAATTGTAATGTATAATTTAAAATGTTTAACAGGAAATATCTGTTTTGGAGAGGAAGTGAGGAAACAGGAAACTGACCTGGTTCTCCTTCAGATTGGAGACCTGTTTCTGCAAGGAGATGTTCTCCTCCTCAAGCTCACTGTTATCCTGCAGCTGCCGGAGCTCCCGAACCTTATACTCCTTCATTTCGCCCCGCAAATGCGTCTTCTCAGCCTCCAGCACGTCACAGTCCTGAGACAACACAGAGAGAGGAGAGAGAGACTCACTACTGCCCTACACAACACAGAGAGAGAGACTTACTACTGCCCTACACAACACAGAGAGAGAGACTCACTACTGCCCTACACAACACAGAGAGAGAGACTCACTACTGCCCTACACAACACAGAGAGAGAGACTCACTACTGCCCTACACAACACAGAGAGAGAGACTCACTACTGCCCTACACAACACAGAGAGAGAGACTTACTACTGCCCTACACAACAGAGAGAGAGAGAGACTCACTACTGCCCTACACAACACAGAGAGAGAGACTCACTACTGCCCTACACAACACAGAGAGAGAGAGAGAGAGACTCACTACTGCCCTACACAACACAGAGAGAGACTCACTACTGCCCTACACAACACAGAGACAGAGAGAGACTCGCTACTGCCCTACACAACACAGAGAGAGAGACTCACTACTGCCCTACACAACACAGAGAGAGAGACTCACTACTGCCCTACACAACAGAGAGAGAGAGAGAGAGAGAGAGAGAGACTCACTACTGCCCTACACAACACAGAGAGAGAGAGAGAGACTCACTACTGCCCTACACAACAGAGAGAGAGAGAGACTCACTACTGCCCTACAGAACAGAGAGAGAGAGAGAGAGAGAGAGACTCACTACTGCCCTACACAACACAGAGAGAGAGAGAGACTCACTACTGCCCTACACAACACAGAGAGAGAGAGACTCACTACTGCCCTACACAACAGAGAGAGAGAGAGAGAGAGACTCACTACTGCCCTACACAACAGAGACAGAGAGAGAGACTTACTACTGCCCTACACAACAGAGAGAGAGAGAGACTCACTACTGCCCTACACAACAGAGACAGAGAGACAGAGAGAGAGACTCACTACTGCCCTACACAACAGAGACAGAGAGAGAGACTCACTACTGCCCTACACAACAGAGAGAGAGAGAGACTCACTCCTGCCCTACACAACACAGAGAGAGACTCGCTACTGCCCTACACAACACAGAGAGAGAGACTCACTTCTGCCCTACACAACAGAGAGAGAGAGAGAGAGAGACTCACTACTGCCCTACACAACAGAGAGAGAGAGAGAGAGAGAGACTCACTACTGCCCTACACAACAGAGAGAGAGAGAGAGAGAGACTCACTACTGCCCTACACAACAGAGAGAGAGAGAGAGAGAGACTCACTACTGCCCTACACAACACAGAGAGAGAGAGAGAGAGAGAGACTTACTACTGCCCTACACAACAGAGAGAGAGAGACTCACTACTGCCCTACACAACACAGAGAGAGAGACTCACTCCTGCCCTACACAACACAGAGAGAGAGACTCACTACTGCCCTACACAACAGAGAGAGAGAGAGACTCACTCTTGCCCTACACAACACAGAGAGAGAGACTCACTACTGCCCTACACAACAGAGAGAGAGAGAGAGACTCACTACTGCCCTACACAACAGAGACAGAGAGAGAGACTCACTACTGCCCTACACAACAGAGAGAGAGAGAGACTCATTCCTGCCCAACACAACACAGAGAGAGACTCGCTACTGCCCTACACAACACAGAGACAGAGAGAGACTCGCTACTGCCCAACACAACACAGAGAGAGACTCGCTACTGCCCTACACAACACAGAGACAGAGAGAGACTCGCTACTGCCCTACACAACACAGAGAGAGACTCGCTACTGCCCTACACAACACAGAGAGAGAGACTCACTTCTGCCCTACACAACACAGAGAGAGAGACTCACTTCTGCCCTACACAACAGAGAGAGAGAGAGAGAGACTCACTACTGCCCTACACAACACAGAGAGAGAGACTCACTTCTGCCCTACACAACAGAGAGAGAGAGAGAGACTCACTACTGCCCTACACAACAGAGACAGAGAGAGAGACTCACTACTGCCCTACACAACAGAGAGAGAGAGAGACTCGCTACTGCCCAACACAACACAGAGAGAGACTCGCTACTGCCCTACACAACACAGAGAGAGACTCGCTACTGCCCTACACAACACAGAGAGAGACTCGCTACTGCCCTACACAACACAGAGACAGAGAGAGACTCGCTACTGCCCTACACAACACAGAGAGAGACTCGCTACTGCCCTACACAACACAGAGAGACAGACTCACTTCTGCCCTACACAACAGAGAGAGAGAGAGACTCACTACTGCCCTACACAACACAGAGAGAGAGACTCACTACTGCCCTACACAACAGAGAGAGAGAGAGACTCACTCCTGCCCTACACAACACAGAGAGAGACTCGCTACTGCCCTACACAACACAGAGAGAGAGACTCACTTCTGCCCTACACAACACAGAGAGAGAGACTCACTACTGCCCTACACAACAGAGAGAGAGAGAGAGAGACTCACTACTGCCCTACACAACACAGAGAGAGAGACTCACTACTGCCCTACACAACAGAGAGAGAGAGGGACTCACTCCTGCCCTACACAACACAGAGAGAGAGACTCACTACTGCCCTACACAACAGAGAGAGACTCGCTACTGCCCTACACAACACAGAGACAGAGAGAGACTCGCTACTGCCCTACACAACACAGAGAGAGACTCGCTACTGCCCTACACAACACAGAGACAGAGAGAGACTCGCTACTGCCCTACACAACACAGAGACAGAGAGAGACTCGCTACTGCCCTACACAACACAGAGACAGAGAGAGACTCGCTACTGCCCTACACAACAGAGAGAGAGACTCGCTACTGCCCTACACAACACAGAGAGAGAGACTCACTACTGCCCTACACAACAGAGAGAGAGACTCGCTACTGCCCTACACAACACAGAGACAGAGAGAGACTCGCTGCTGCCCTACACAACACAGAGAGAGACTCGCTACTGCCCTACACAACACAGAGAGAGAGACTCACTTCTGCCCTACACAACAGAGAGAGAGAGAGACTCACTCCTGCCCTACACAACACAGAGAGAGACTCACGACTGCCCTACACAACAGAGAGAGACTCACTACTGCAGTGAAGGGTAAATGAGTTGAGGTAGAGGTCTGTAAGGACCTGCTGAGGGATGGGAAAGCAGTGTGCCATTCCATACATGGAATGTGAACAATTTCCAATTTTATCAAATGCTTTAATATTTTCAGCAAAATACAGCAAGAACTGGCAAGAACTGTCATACATGTGCAGAAATCCTTTATTCCATTTGCAAACAGCCATAAACCTGCCAGTAACGCAGAGATACAGAACATGTGCTGCAGTGCTCACTGTCACTAAATAAGAGTGAATAAAATGTGGTTTGGGTGTTTGTGTGCATGTGTGTATATGTATTGTGTGCATATCGAGTGTGTATGTGCATCAGTGTGAGTGTGTGTGAGTACGTGTTAAACATACACTGAAAGTATCTGTGAGTCTAAGCGTGTGTGTGGGTTTGTAAATGTGTGTGCATGCATACCTTGCGTAGCTGTGCGGACAGCGCTGCGAGTCGCTCGCTCTCCGCCTGGGCATTGGCCTGGGTTATCCGGGCCTGGCGCAGCTCCGCCTGCAGCTCCTCCAGCCTCAGTGCCATGGCTGCCTCCTTATTGGCCGTCTCCTGCAGGAGACTCTCCTCCCTGCTCTCCCCGTCCGCTGCTGCCCGCTTCTGACTGCTCAGTGAATCCGCCAGCGCCTGGGGGAGGACAGGAGCTCAGCACTGGCACCCCAAAAGCCCCGTGCTCCAAACTCCCGGCACTTTTCAAAAGTCTTCAGGATGGACCAACTACTCTCCCCTGTCTGCAGGTTGCTAAGCTTACAGCTGCGATAATGATCCCCAGTGCCTGCTAAATCTGGTACTCACATTCCAGGGTTTATGAAACACAAAACTCAACCTCTTCACAGAGACCGGGACTTTGCACTCAGGATGACAGCTGTGCACCAGCTGGAAAGCTTCAGCCGTAATTTCAAGACAGAAGCTTCTGAAATGTGTGTCATGCTTCATGTTATCGTTACATAGTAGACTGGAGAGCTTCGGTCTACAGGCCCGCTATAGCTCTGAGATGCTAGGAGGCCCAGTTTGTTTCAGCATTTATTTAGAGCAAAATTTCATCTGAGAAATATCTGGACACACCACAGCTGTTGTTGAGCTTAATGATGAACCCAGTGAGCAAGCAGCCTCGCTGAGATCAGCCTCCAGGCAGTCTGTGGCCAAACAGAGAAGAGGCCTGCTCCCAGTCTGCCCGAGCTGTAGAGGGCAGTGTTACAGTCACTGAGTGCCTGCTCCAAGTCTGCCCGAGCTGTAGAGGGCAGTGTTACAGTCACCGAGTGGCTGAACAGTAGTGTTAACCCTGGCTAAGCACTAACCAGATGCAAGGGGAAGACATGCTCATTCTCCCCCACTCTCGGCAGCCCAGAGCCGGGCTTCACCTCACAGCTGCTCCACTGTGCGTGCTATCACTGGGTACCGCCACATGGATCACTTACAGTCACTAAAAATGCTAATATTTCTACTAACTTTGATCTCCATTAAGTTGAAATTAACAAAATGGCTAAAGTCATTAGCTTTACCTTTTCTACTTACATCTGCAACAAAATGTGAAGGTTTCTTTTTATATACAGCAATACAATCATCTAATAATCAATGACTAACAGAAGTACTATAATACTAATGAAGACTTGCTACAAGTCACTCCAGTCAACAACGTCTGCTTACTGTCAAACTGTAAAGATTATGAGGTTTGTACTGGGGTGTCACTTTAAGAAGTGAAAATTCTTTAGTTCAAAAGTTTATTGTGGTTAAATTATTATCTATTGTGAAAAGAAAATTGCGATAATATCGTCATACCTGGAATAGCATGCAACCCTACACTGCACTGAAGCTGTGAGTGTGTGAGTCTGTGAGTGTGTGTGTGTGTGTGTGTGTGTGTGTGAGAGAGTGTGTGTCTCCCACCTCTTTTAGCTGCTGCAGCTCCTGTTTGAGAGCCTCATGCTCCTCCTCCAGCTGGCTGTGTTTGCTCTTGAGGGAGGCGCTCTCCTCCAGCACAGCCAGCCCGTACCGTGCAGCCTGCAGCTTCTCCTCGTTAGCCTCCTGGAGCTCCAGGCTCAGCCGTTCCAGCTCCGCCCGCAGGGCCCCGCCACCGGGATCCCCATCCTCCAGCATGGTGCCCTCCTGCTGCCCGGTGCGTCAAACCCACGCAGCCTTCAGTCCCCCCGCCTGGCTCCCAGCATGGCCTCACTGCACACAATCACAAAACAACCATTTCAGTCCTGCAGATTTTGGCATGATGCATCTGAAACAAAATAAGTTATCTGTGGAATATAGGCTGGCAAAGGGCAGCTATTCAGCTGAGCAAAAACAGGAGGAGGGAGAACAGGGCTCTGGATTCACATGGGCCCAAGCCTGGCTCCTGCAGACTCACAGGTGCTCCAGGGCCCTACTCCTGCAAACTCACAGGTGCTCCAGGGTCCTACTCCTGCAGACTCACAGGTGCTCCAGGGACCTACTCCTGCAAACTCACAGGTGCTCCAGGGTCCTACTCCTGCAGACTCACAGGTGCTCCAGGGCCCTACTCCTGCAGACTCACAGGTACTCCAGGGCCCTACTCCTGCAGACTTACAGGTGCTCCATGGCCCTACTCCTGTAGACTTACAGGCCCTACTGTTGCTTTTTATTTTCACATCCTTTTAAAAATCAGCATCCAGGTCAGACCCAAGTGAGGAGGTGAGTTACCTGTGTGACCAGCTGCTTGAACTGAAGGAAAGAGAAGCAGCAGCCCCTACTGCTCTTCAGAACCAGAGGAACCATGTGTTAGAAAACTCGAGAGCACAAATATATAATCCTTAATGTTTATGAAATCCCACCAGTCACCAATCAAAGTCAAAAATCCTGAAATGTTAACATTTCACTGCCATCTGTAACTGCTGAAATTCAGTGAATCTCAGACTCAATTAGCAGACACTAGCTGTAACATAAATGACTGCTGGTTACATTGAAAGACAACATGATAAGCCTATTTCCTTATCTCGAAGGAGGACAGTTCATATCCGCCAGCCGCTGTCAGGTGCAACGCGGTGGTTGAGCACACAGGACAGCAACGAACAAAAGTGAAACGCTGTGCTAAAACGTGCTAATCCCGAGTCTAAAGACCTTCAGTATGCCACAATCCGATTAGCGATGCTTAATCCCGGCCACGTTTGGGGACGCCTCTTACGAATCAGAGCAGATGGAGAGGGGTGGAGCGTGGCGGAGTGGGATTTGGGATATCATCTTAACTGCAACTTTCTCCCAATTTGCTTGGCGATAACCTTTCTCAGACAATGTTCGTTTCAACTTTACAATCATTTACATGGCGACTAACACTGCTGTCAGTTTAACATGGTCGAAATTTCCTTGCTTGTCCATAATCCCATACACTCAAACTGTGCACAAGTTTTTACCAACTGAATGAGAAACGAGAGAAACATGGATCTTCCCCCAATTGAAATCTCCTGTATGGCGTGAGGGAACGCATTTCATGAGTGGGCGCAAACTCAAGTGGTTCTCTCCCGTTAGGATGCATGCTATGGTAGATGCGAGACACCGAGTGGTCGAAGCTTTTTAGGCCAATTAGGGCTGTATTAAGAAAATGAGATTACAGCACAAGAAGAGCCACCTCGACACGTGTGTCGCTCAGAGCTCCTGCAGAAATGAGCGCCAGTCTGGACTAAGGCCGACAGTGCCATGTGAGTCCTCAAGCGCTGCGTGTCCAGGTAAACATTACTGACCCGGTAGACGATACTGTCTGCATCCAGGCGCAGAGCCGAAACTGCCATTTTTAGCATTAGCAACATTTTTCCTTGTATGATAGCTATAACATTTCGCCTGGTCGCCAGAACGCCAATATACTTGGAAAAACTGTAAAACTGTCTCTTGATTAAATTGCACAAACCGAAGTGTTCTACATACAATGTAGCTAATGACGCTTGCAACATAATGCATAATCGGTTGTTCCAACATACTAATGAAAGAATGACATCTATTTTTCAGGAAAAAAGGAAATTAGATACCAAACTGCCCGCATCGACATTATAGCAACCAGAAAAGAGCATAACTAACATACATAACTGAATGAAATGGTCGTTTTTTGAATGGAGCTGATGTGTTTTCTTACTGAATTTGTTTTACAGTTAATGGTTTCAAGGTAAAACTAAGAATATACAGCTTAGCAAAAGAGTAATGTACTAGTTAGGTAACTACCCCCTCTAACAACTTCCGCAGCCGATTTTGCGAAGTATTGGAAATATTTAAAATGTGACACCGACTTTCCGCAAGCTGCAAGGAGATAATAAAGTTCCTACTGAAGTTAGCCAAGCAATATGATAAGCTACGTGGGTTAGTTAAATTAGCTAACCCACCCTTATTTCATTGGAAACATTGTAGGTAGATAATGCTAGCTCGCTAGCTAAGCAGAGTATACCTAAGTAAGGAAAGTTCCCATGAATGCAATGTCAGCAAAGTGCTCGGTCAGTGAAGTTGTATCGTTTTCCCGATAGCTACTAGCTAGCATTACGCTGAGAAAAAGCTTTCAAAAGACATCGGTATGTAACGTTATCTTAAGCGTATCGCTAACATGCAACCAAACTGCGAGAAGACACGCCGTGTGTGGCCTTGCTTGTGAGGGGTGAACCTGACAGATGTGGAGTTAGTGATGTCTGTGTCCGAACGTTAATCTGTAATTAGCTCAAGCAACACATTTAAAATGACTTCCGCGTCTGCCACATTTCCCCCACCGACGCCAAATACAGCGCTTAGCTCAATGCTACTGCTGTGAAGATGGCCAGCTAGTTATAATAAAGCTGGGATAAAATCGTAACATTAGCCAAACACTATTGTGTTTCCTATCTTACGAGCCACGCTGAGTCCAGTCAATTTAATTGAGTAATTAATGTTGTTAAGTTACCTACCTAGACTAGGTAAACCTGCTAATCACAGCAACAATCCACGCTAGTACCTACTGATAGTTACAGTACTACAGTGATTGTTACTGAACAGCAATAAAGTATGCAAGCGGACATTGCTACTGGCTAGCAAGACAAGCAAACCAACCAGCCATCACCAGGGTGGTGCCGCCGTAGCTAGCTAGCAACATATACAGCTGGCTACAGCTATCTAAACTTGTCTACACCGGCACAGACTCATCTCAAAGGTAACGAGTCAAACACAGACAAGCTGACCGACCAAGCTAGCTGATAAGTCAGTCTGGCTAAATATCAACGAAGATCATTGTTCCTTCTTGTTTTTGTTTGCCAGCTAGCCAGCTAGCCAGCCAGCCGGTCATAACATCATAAAAAGCATGACCAGACATCTTCAAAACAGTGACGTTCTCGCTACCGTTAGCTGGCGAGCTAGCTGTACCCGCTTCTTATCTTGTTCTGGATTCAGGTTCTGATCACTGTTTCAGCATTAACAGGTCTTGCGTATTTGTACGCAACCATTAGTTTCATATAAAACCCTTGTTGTACTTGTACATAACATTTCAAAAGTCAGCCCGGATGTAACTTACGAGTGTGCTTGAAATCCTTTCCAGCTTTCAAAGTCCTTGCGCGCCGAACAAGTGAGGAGGTTTCACAAAGACCAGACAGCTCCCCCCGCCGCTCCGCTGGCAACGTCAACTCCTGCTCATCGCGTCTGAGCGTCAAGCTGCGCACATTCGCTTGTCTGACATGGTTCATTTAAGATAACAAGATGGTCAAATTCATTGGTCCTGCAACATTATCAAAACCCCACTTATGATAAAGAACGACGAAGTCACTGCAGAACTCTCTAAGCCACCATCTTATTAGTATTTGATCAACACAGATCAACAGCTGAGACTGCGCAGATTTCTTGCCAGTAAAAGATCTGTGAGCGGGGATGCCTTGTCCTATCCACAGTGTCTACACAGCAGCCGATCCGCGTACTATACAATCAGGGGTAGACTGCGCAGTGCTGTTATAAAAAGAAGGCGTGCATTTTCGAATGCGCAGCAACATTTTATTGTTGAAAGGGGCAAGATAAGGTATCAAAAAAAATCATCATGCCCTCGAAAACTTGTGTTAAAGAAGTGTTCAAAGCGCAAAAAGTGTTCAAAGAACTCTGTTTGGAGAGTCTCAGTGATCTCGAAATCGTGTAATAAAAAGTTATTGCAAGTAATTTGATTAGTTTAAATGAACAAACTTGAAAAGGAACTGATTTAGCAGAGCAGCAGAGAAACTTTTCGAATATAGAGGGATGGGAGCATTTATAACATCTAACATATATATGGTGCATTTATGTGGTTTCATCAGTTAATTGGTGTGATTTAATTTGAGTTCAACAATTTTAAAAAGACACAAAGGAGCCACTGCTTCGTCTTTATGCAGTGTTTTGACAGATCAGCTTTATACACTTTTGTGCACAGATGTTCTACATTGAAAACAGCCTGAATATCTGGTGGGTTTTATGCTTTACATCTGGAACATGTTCATCTGAGAATCAGGTGGAGACGATTCATATCCTCCAATTTTTATTTTTTTACAGGACAGTTAATATTGACACACCTACATGCACGTGTGTTCACAGGCAAAAGCGTGCACTCGTAATGCAGATCCGTTTGAATTCTGAAGTCACTTCTGTAAGTAAAACATGAATAACAACGAATGTCTAAAATGCCATGCTACCCTTCCAGCACTGTGCTGATCACCCAGGACACAGGGTAAATAAAACACATGCCCAGGACACAGGGTAAATAAAACACATACCCAGGACACAGGGTAAATAAAACACATGCCCAGGACACAGGGTAAATAAAACACATACCCAGGACACAGGGTAAATAGAACACATACCCAGGACACAGGGTAAATAAAACACATACCCAGGACACAGGGTAAATAAAACACATACCCAGGACACAGGGTAAATAAAACACATACCCAGGACACAGGGTAAATAAAACACATACCCAGGACACAGGGTAAATAAAACACATACCCAGGACACAGGGTAAATAAAACACATACCCAGGACACAGGGTAAATAAAACACATACCCAGGACACAGGGTAAATAAAACACAAACCCAGGACACAGGGTAAATAAAACACATACCCAGGACACAGGGTAAATAAAACACATACCCAGGACACAGGGTAAATAAAACACATGCCTAGGACACAGGGTAAATAAAACACAAACCCAGGACACAGGGTAAATAGAACACATGCCCAGGACACAGGGTAAATAAAACACATACCCAGGACACAGGGTAAATAAAACACAAACCCAGGACACAGGGTAAATAGAACACATGCCCAGGACACAGGGTAAATAGAACACATGCCCAGGACACAGGGTAAATAAAACACATACCCAGGACACAGGGTAAATAGAACACATACCCAGGACACAGGGTAAATAGAACACATACCCAGGACACAGGGTAAATAAAACACATACCCAGGACACAGGGTAAATAAAACACATACCCAGGACACAGGGTAAATAAAACACATACCCAGGACACAGGGTAAATAAAACACATACCCAGGACACAGGGTAAATAGAACACATGCCCAGGACACAGGGTAAATAAAACACATACCCAGGACACAGGGTAAATAGAACACATGCCCAGGACACAGGGTAAATAGAACACATACCCAGGACACAGGGTAAATAAAACACAAACCCAGGACACAGGGTAAATAAAACACAAACCCAGGACACAGGGTAAATAGAACACATGCCCAGGACACAGGGTAAATAGAACACATACCCAGGACACAGGGTAAATAAAACACATACCCAGGACACAGGGTAAATAAAACACATGCCCAGGACACAGGGTAAATAAAACACATACCCAGGACACAGGGTAAATAAAACACATACCCAGGACACAGGGTAAATAGAACACATACCCAGGGCACTGGGTAAATAAAACACAGTAAGAGGTGATTAGAAAAAGACACACAGCCTGCTGCACCAGGCCAGCATGAGGCTGGACTCCCAGCATGCAACGAACACTGTCACTTCTTATTTGTATGCAGTCCAGCATAATCGCAGTGTTTTAATGACAATGTTTACAATAGTTATTTTCTTCCTCTTACCATCCTAAAACCACAGCTTCCCATGTGCGCTGTAAATGGATCCAGAACACAACCACCCTTTTTTTCCCCTCAGGAAAATGTTTAAAAGATGTGTGTGTGACTCACCACAATCACAAGAACAAGATGCTTTCATATCTTTCCATCGCAAGCTTAGCTATCACTGAGTGGACTGTGCAGAGATAGGCTGGATGTCTCTTGCATGTTCCTCTGTGTAGTCTGTCTGTCTTACACCGCTGGTCAATGTTACTGTCCCCTGACACTATGGCAGAGGTGAATGTGTAGAAACTTATCTTGAATTCAACAGAGGTAAAACAGTTCAGTTTCTCAGACTTAAAGTAATCATCATCACCACATTTAAAAACATCACAGCAGAGGGCACAGTTGTTTAAAAACTGTGGTATAGTTTCTTCAACAAAAACAACCAAAAGCACCTAATATTCTTGTGATATGCTTTTCAGTTGTCCCATTGTTTTTCTTTTACTTAACTCTAAAAATTTGGTTGACCTAATCTGGTTAAAACAGTATTTTGGCTTACATTTATGTTGAGGATTTTGATATCTTAAATATTTTGAAACACATCTTCACTACTTGATGGTCATAACTGACACTTTTCAGGGGCTCAGATTGGGGGTTGATTTTAGGAACAATAATGGCCACAAAATGGAGACACACAGATATAAACACAAGCACAGAGGCTAAATGTACCTAGCCTAATTGTATGTCACATCAAAATTTCGGCTTCATCCGAGTCAAAAAAATGTTTTGGCAACCTTTTATGCCTCTCTATACCTGGACAGAAGAATGAACACGCAGTCTGATGAGTCACCCGTTTCATCCGTCCAACATGTTCTCATCACGCAGTTTGCCTCAAACAAACTGAGGGGAAGTAAAGTCTCCAGCAAAGAGGAAGTGGACATCTTTTATTGTAGGTCAAACGTGTAAAGTTGTTGTACAGACAGTCCTGTCCCCTCAAAACAAAGACAGCATAAAGCACCGTATTCTCTGTCTCCTGCTGTGACCATGAGGGGTGCACAGAGGCGTCATTATCTGTCTCTGTATCTGTGTTCGCACAGAAGGCTGGAAGCAGCCATGGTTCATATGGGAAGTCATGGTAAATCAGGCAAATGTTACATTTTGTAACCTAGTATTCACTGGCAATGCATTTTTTGTACTTTCAAAGCATGAAATTGATAAAATTTTGGCATGTAATTATGGCATTTATTTCCACATCCTCATACTGTACTTTTCATATCTCTCTAAGTTTTTACTTTTAATATAAACTAAGTTTTATGAACTGTCTGAACGCCACCACCCCCTTTAATTAGGGGATATTAAACAATCAGAAACTGAAGAAAATGCTTCATGAATCGAGAAAAAAGATAATGTTAAGATTCTGTTTTGCATTGCAAATAGAAACTATTTAAAGTAAAATTATATAGAAAATTACCCATCAGTTCAAGGGGATAACCTTAAATTCCAATGATGCTGTATTCGCATTTGTTGATGTGTTAATTGCAGTTTGCTAGGGAAACATGAATTACTACTTTGCAACAGTAATTAGCCTGTAGCTAAATAAATGCTATTGTTCAGCAATCGTTTCCAGCGTGCTGCTTTACCACATGGTAAACGAGTGGTGTATCCTATTGCTTCAAAATCTTACAATGGGCGAAACAAATAAAAAAAACAACCAATTAAAGCTGCTAACTAAATAGAGCTTATGGAATCATGGAAAGAGGAGCAGCTGGCTGGTGTCGTTACACTAGTCTTCTGAAGACACCAGAGGTGAAGAGCTAAGCTTCAAACGCCCACCACCGAATGAGTACAAGGCCATGCATTTAAGTCGATAGGCCGACCATTTGAGGCATTTCAGCTTGTGGGTTTGGTGAAGTCGGGTGCAAATGAAATCTTTACTACTCTACTGCCCTAGATGAGCGTGCTGCTTTGGAAATAAAAGGACAGAGAGTGCCAAGTGCTGAAGAGAGAGAGGAAAGCAGAGTGGAAGATGCAGAGTCAGTGGGAAGATTGGAGAGGGAGTCGAGGGGCTGAAGGGAAGCAGTGACTCTGGAAGCGAGAAAAGAGGGTGAAACAGCGGATGTTAAGGCAGACTGTAACACAGGGGGAGGGTGGAGGGGAGGCAGGATGGGGAGTAAGAGGAAGGGAGAAGGAAATGAAGTGGTAGTCTGACTGATGTAGAGGGGTCACCGTGAGGTTCGAGGATGAGCAGTTCCTCAGGATGACAAGGTCAAGAACATTGCCGCACTTGTGGGCTGGAGGAGAGTGCAGCAGGGAGAGATCGAAGGAGTGGAGTAAGGGTAGGAAGGCAGCAGACTGGAAGGCTTCCAGGTGGATGTTGAAGTCTCCCAAAATGATTAGTGGGGTGCCGTCTTCAGGGAAGTAGCTGAGCAGAGTGTACACTTCATCAAGAAAGTTTCCAAGGGGCCCTGGAGGACGGCAGAGAACAACAATATAGAGCTTAATGGGATACTGAATGAAGACAGAGTGATATTCAATATTTGTCACAAGTGAAATCATCTTCAGGACGTTTGCCAACGCTGCGATTTATTGGTCTTTTCATTCACCTGCTGATTACAGCAACAATTCTTGACAAGATTTGCTCCCACGTTAAAATGTTTTCAATCTGGCTGCATGCAGCCCAACACCACCTGGTCTTTATTCTTCTGCTTTGGCAAATATTTGCTAGAACCATGTAGCTACATAAATGCTATTGTTCAGCAATCATTTCCAATGTGCTGCTTTACCACATCCTGAAAGAACGGCGGTAAAGCATGGAGGAAATATCTATTTTTTGTAATAGATATATTTTCTAATAGTGCTAATAATCACAATTGTATTACTATTAATATTAAAATATTTACAATAATAAATTGTGCTTTTTATGAATATTTTCTGAGTGAATAATCAAAATATATATTATAATTATTATAATTATTATCAAATTATTCATTATATTTTAATATTAATATAATAAAATTGTGATTATTAGCTCAGAAAAAATAGATATTTCCATCATGATTCATTGATGCCTTTATAAAAAATGAATATCAACCCAGAAACTGCTATTTTGACACACCAAAACACCAATCAGTTGGAAAAACTATTTGATTTGTCCAAGCTACAGGCCCTCAAATGTGGTGCCACAATCATTTTTCCCTATACAATAGGTATAATTGGCAACTCTGGAGGTCAGTTATCTGTACAGTAGAATGAGCTGATCTTGAGGTTTCTGACAGCTGGGCACTCCTCCTGAATGAATCAGTCAGTTTTGCACAAACTATTTGATATGCCTGAGCTACAGGCTCTCAAATATTGTGCTGCTAGCAGTTCTTCTCTAAACAATATGAATGACTGAATTTTGATTGTAAATTAATTTTTAACAAATGCATGTACAATAAGAAATGAAAATATAGGCAAGTTTTACATAAATTTTATTCGTTTTCGTTTGTCATTGAAATATGAGTAAATAATACCTTTAAGGGAAGCTTAGATAAGAATCGTATGAAATAAACATATAATTTGCAACAAGGCATAAAATAATCCAGAAATTTAACAATCTCGAGAGATAAACAAATGTAAAAAGAAAGAAATATCAGGTCAGAAAATACTTGGAAAGGCAAGATTGTTCGTCTGTGTCAGCCGTTTCAGTGAGAGCAGCTATTGTAATCTCTTATGTATTTGCGCACCACAATTTTAAGCGGTGATAGCTTAACCATCATTTTCCGAACTGGCGATAGCTTGACAGCAGTGAGACCATAGCATTTAATGTCATTGGGTGCGTTTGTAATTTGATTCCTACTACCAGCCGTGACACCACTAACTTGGTACTGAGTCTACATTTTTCCCTCTGTCTCCATTAAACCTGTTTGTAATTTTTTTCTGTGTGGGAGTATGTATGTTAATACCTAAAAGTTAATGTAACGCAGCCCTTCCTGTCATTTACGCGCTCTAGTGCTCCCTGGAGGTGAAAGACATGCACCATATGTCCTATTTGTACGATAATTCCTTTTGAGGACCCCGATGTGGCAAACACAAGCATACAACTTAAGTTTCTAAAATGTTTCAACAAGTTTACATATTTATATCTTCTGTAATGTCTGTTGTGCGTTATTGTTGCAAGACTGTTGTGCGTCTATAGTATATCTGAAATATGAATGCCTCGCCTCTAAACTTCTCAGGAACGCGACGCAGCACAGAGGTGGGATCGGAACTGGTTTCACAAGTATGTGCACATAACAGCTCAGCTCTTCGTCTCTCCAGAATGGACACTAGTCATCTAGATGTTCGCATTGCGCATGTCTAAAAACATCCGCTTCCGCAAGTCCTGTACTCTCGCGAGAGCATAGGCCAGAGCGCGGGGCGCTGGGGCATCCTTCACAGGCGCAGTTTGCAGCACATTTAGTTGAGTCTGATATGGTGTGTAACTGTTCAGTGAAAACATGAAAGTCGTTACGTGGAACATAAACGGCATAAGGACTTTCAAAGGCGGAATTAAAAAAGCTTTGGACTTGTTCGATGCAGACATAGTGTGTTTTCAAGAGACAAAAGTGACAAGTAAGTTAAGGAATCGTATCATTCATGTCTAACACCATAACTATCTATCTTAAGCCAGCTTCGCTATCTTCAGGAGCAGCCTGCAGTCTGACTTGGCGATGATCTCTTATAGATGATTAGGCCTATGTTTGTTTTATAGTATGAATCATGAATGAACAATCTCTGACTTGCTTCATTGCCTAGCGGTTGCATGGTTGTTGTTTGTTTACCACATGTGACAGGAGACCTGCTGGATGAGAGAACTGCAATAGTGGACGGGTACAACTCTTACTTCAGCTTCAGCCGAGGCCGGAGCGGGTACTCGGGTGAGACGGGACGGGGTACTCACTGTAGAGCTAGCAACATGCACGCTAACGTTACTGTTGACATTTCTGAGGAGGTGCACCTCTAATATACCAGTTTAACGGGAAGTATTGTTTATTGTCTGTATGTCGTGCGATTGTAGTGTCTTGAAAGAGAGGAGAGTAGTGAAAGGTGTCGTGACACCAGAAATGGGTGGAGCTACATTTAGTTGTCAATCACGAAATTTTTTTAGCCAAAGAAAATGTTTTTAAATAAAACACTGATTATTTTCTTATCACTATGTAACAGTTCAACTATTGTGTTGTGTTGAAGTATTTTCAAGGCACATTCTGCATTTTTTCTTCTATCAGAAACATTAATTTGACGTTACAAGGTACATAGTCATTATAAGTAACATTTGTGTCTGCCTTTAAAAAGGGGTAGCAACATTCTGCAAAGATGGTGCCATGCCTGTAGCTGCAGAAGAGGGTCTGACTGGCCTCCTGACCAATCACAGCAATGCTGTGGGATGCTATGGCGACCAGGGTGATTTCTCCACAGAGGAGCTGCAGATGCTGGATAATGAAGGCAGAGCGGTTATAACGCAGCACAGAGTGATGTAAGCAGAGCGGTTACAATGCAGCACAGAGTGATGTAAACAGAGCGTTAATAACGCAGCACAGAGTGATGTGAGCAGAGCTGTTATAATGCAGCACAGAGTGATGTAAGCAGAGCGGTTATAACGCAGCACAGAGTGATGTAAGCAGAGCGGTTATGACGCAGCACAGAGTGATGTAAACAAAGCGGTTATAACGCAGCACAGAGTGATGTAAGCAGAGCGGTTATGACGCAGCACAGAGTGATGTAAACAGAGCGGTTATAACGCAGCACAGAGTGATGTAAGCAGAGCGGTTATGACGCAGCACAGAGTGATGTAAGCAGAGCGGTTATCACGCAGCACAGAGTGATGTAAGCAGAGCGGTTATAACGCAGCACAGAGTGATGTAAACAGAGGTTATAACGCAGCACAGAGTGATGTAAGCACAGCGGTTATAACACAGCGTAGAGTGATGTACCTGTGTGTTCTGTTCAGGTGTGACCACCAGGAGAAAACTCTAACAGTCATGAATGTGTACTGCCCACGCGCTGACCCAGAGAAACCGGAACGCAAACTCTTCAAACTGCAGTTCTACAGACTACTACAGACCCGTGCTGAGGCCATACTACAAGCCGGGGGGTGAGTGAGAGTGAGTGAGAGAGAGAGAGAGAGAGAAAGAGAGAGAGAGAGAGTGTGTGTGTGTGTGTGTGTGTGAAATAGATGGATAGATGAATGATTTTAACATTTTTACATAACACATGACCCATAGAGACTGAAGCATCCTGGAACAAACAGCAGTAGTTTGAGAGGTTGCCCTTTGTCTGTCTGCAGTCATGTGATTGTGCTGGGGGATGTAAACACCTCGCATAAGCCTATAGACCACTGCGACCCTGATGACATCGTAAGTGTGCTTCATCCACAGGACCACTGCTCTGTGTCTGCATTTTCATCTTCTTATTAATCATTTTGCCATATTTTCCCATAGTCATCATTTTGCCATATGTTTCCCATATTCATCATTTTGCCACATTATTTACAGGAAAATTTTGAGGACAATCCAGGCAGGAAATGGCTGAACAATTTCCTGTTTGAGAAGAATGAGGGGGAGGAGCTTGAGGAGTCAGGGTCAGCGAGCCCTGGGTCTGGTGGTGGGAAATTCATAGACGTATTTCGATGTTTCCACCCTGGCCGGCAGAACGCGTTCACATGCTGGTCTACGCTCACAGGCGCACGGCAGACCAACTATGGCACACGCATCGACTACATCCTGGCAGACCGGTCTCTGGCCGAGGGCCACTTCCTGTCTGCAGACATCATGCCAGAGGTGGAGGGGTCAGACCACTGTCCCGTGCAGGGCGCCCTGCTGTGTGCCCCCCTGGCCGGGCACCGGGCCCCCCGACTCTGCACACGCCTCATGCCCGAATTTGCTGGCCGCCAGCAGAAGCTGTCCCGCTTCCTGGTGCGGGTGGAGCCGCAGGGGCCCCAGGCCTCCGAGGAGACCCTGCCTGGCTCGCAGGAGCTGGGGGAGATCCGGGAAAACATCCAGCCGTCTGGAGCTGGGAACGGCACCAGGAACGCTGCTGGCAGGAAGAGGGCTTCTGTGGAGGACGGAGCTCCCGGAGGCAAGAGGAGCAAAGTAGGCAGGGACGGCGGGCCCCCCCAGGGGAACCTGCTGGCTTTCTTTAAGCCCAAACCCAGGGGGCCAGAACAGGAAGGCAGGGCGATGCTGTCCCAGGACGTTCCAGAGAGGGATGGGGGAAATGGAGGCGTTCCTGAGGGCGGGGCCTGGCCGAACAGGGAGGAGTCACAGTGTAACATTGCAGGGGGTGGGCTTGTGGAGGAGAATGGTCTCCCAGGTGACAGGGCAGTGAGTGAGGATGGGGCAAAAGGCAGCGAGGGTGGGGCACAGGGCAGTTTTGACAGGGTCCGGGGTACTGAGGGCAGGGCACAGGGCAGTGAGGGCGGGGCACGGGTGTTTTGGAAGACAGTGCTGCGGGGGCTGCCCCCTGCCCCTCTCTGCTCCGTGCACCAGGAGCCCTGCGTGCTCCGCACCGTCCGCAAGGCGGGGCCAAACCTCGGCCGCCAGTTCTTTGTCTGCGCCCGCCCCCAAGGACACACCTCCAACCCACAGGCGCGTTGCAACTTCTTCAGCTGGGTGGACAAGGGCAAGAGCTAATGCAGCTTGGCAGCCTTCAGGACTGGACAGTCACTGACTCAGAGAACCTCACAGCCCTCTGCCAGCCTGAGGTCAGTAGGACCGTCACTGACTCAGAGAACCTCGCAGCCCTCTGCCAGCCTGAGGTCAGCAGGACCGTCACTGACTCAGAGAACCTCACAGCCCCCTCTGCCAGCCTGAGGTCAGCAGGACCGTCACTGACTCAGAGAACCTCACAGCCCCCTCTGCCAGCCTGAGGTCAACAGGACCGTCACTGACTCAGAGAACCTCACAGGCTGTGCACTCTCCTCAGCAGCAGGCTGGATAAGGGCCATTCAGAGAGATTTTCTGTGCAGAGATTCATTCAGTGTCTGGTTGTATTAGAACCTCTGAAGGCCTGCAAAGCCATGGTCACGGTCTGTGTGAGAGTTCTTTAACTAAACATGACATTTAGACTATGTTGGTAAATGTTTGTGGGTTTTTGGTGTGTGTGTCACAGGAAACAGTGTAAAAGTGCTGCTAGTGGCTCAGAGACGTGGTCTTCACAGAGTAGGACAAACGGCCAGGGGCTGCATACTGAGACCCAACCTCCACACTCATTAATGGCACACGCTTCAACCACCTTTCACACATAAAATGCACAGCAATGTTTCTATATGAACAGTGTGCAAAACTGCAACAGAACCTGAACTTCTGGGTCCAGCACTAAAGAAAAGTTTGTTCTTATCTCAAACTATATTCTATATCCTTACATATTTAATCTTGATGGGTTTTAATTCTTCCCTTTGACATTTTGAGCTCTCGGTTTTGGTAAATTTTCATAACCATAAAATATTGGTGATTTTTAATGTGTTTCTTTGGAATCTTTGGTCTCAGTATTGTTTGCCAAAGTCTATATAATCTATAACTCTGCTGACCACTTCTGTACATCTGTAACCAGTCCAGAGTCTCTGACCTTATATGGTGCTGTTAAAAGGAAGGGTTCATGCTGTAGCCAGACAGAGTTCCATTCTTTCACACATTCCAGTGTCACCTGCAGTGCGTATGTGTGTGAAAATACAACATATTTTATTGTACCTTTATTAGCTATGAATAAAGAATACAGTTGTTTAGGGTTCTATACTGTATCCAGTGTGCTGTTTTCTGTCTGTTCTGCCTACATACATTGAGTGTCACATTAAAAAATATGTTTAAGTTTGCTGTGAACAGGAATCGGCACCATTGCAGGTACAGTTAGCTACACAACTGACATTCCAGCAGGATCCAGCTAAGCCAGAACAGGCTGCCGGAGATGGATGAGCTTGATGCTTTTAACCAGCTCATCCCCTGCTCCTCTTCTGCAAGCCAGAGCCAAATGCTGCCTCACCAGGCTGGGCATCCAACCATGGCAAGTAACGGTATCACTGGGACTCAAGCACCAAATATAAAATAAAGGAAAGAGCAGGCTGAGCATTAGTGTGCAGAATAAAGTAGTATATTTGTGGAAATTGCGGTAGGAATTACATTTAGGCAATGACAGTATGTGTGTTTTTGTAACACGGCATGCAGATGAAGGGGGAATGTATTTAGCAGTGAGTTTGAATAGAGGTACACACATGGGAAGGGGACTGTTTTGGCAGTAAGTGTAGGTGCAGAGGTAGTCACATGGGAAGTGGGACTGTATTTGGCAGTGAGTGTAGGCATTGGTACTGTGTGGTTTGTTCGGTTGAGTGAGGCGGCGGTGGGCTGGTTAATCTATGACATCACTGCAGTGTGGCAGTTTGCTTCATTGCCATTATTCATTTAATTTTACAGCTGAACATATTACTAACACAGCGGGTGGCAAGCGGACACAGTAAGGGTTTCATTCAGGTTGCTCTGATCTTTACCGTCAGTCGACTCACTGAGCGAGTAGCCCAGTGATGTGATTCCAGAGGCCTTTTTTTTTTTATGTATCATTGGGTTAATTGCTGACTGGTCTCACCCACTTTGGCTCCTGTTTTGTCATTTTTATCCATCTGGGAAACGGAACAAATGATTTAAAGACAGACAATTCACTCACTCCAGAGCTTTGACGCTGCTCTATCGCTGTATAAGACAGGTAGAAAGGAACTTTGAGTTTGAGTTGCAAGTCACTCTGGGTAATAGCATCTGCAAAATGGCCATAATGTAAGGGGAAAATGAACAGCATATCCTGAATCCACCTGTTCTGATCTGCCAGTTATGAATTGGGTTTTTTATATGGCAGCTACTGTATGTAGTGCAAGAGAAAAAATACTTCTCTTTCTGAACACTGGGTGGTGGTATTTCTGTAAAATCATCCTGTGAAGGATGGCTTTTACCTGGGGACGTGTGCTGATTTTCCCCTGAGTCATTTCCATTTCTTTGAAAATACACCATTATGTCACCAGAAAATGTATATTTTATTTCACATCAAAAACAATGAATGAATTATGGTGGACTACATCTGTTTTGACCAAGAGTAATTTATAACTAATGCCCCTGGCACACAAACTATGTATGTCTTGTGAACATTCATCCATTGATGTGTGAATGAAAGTTAGCCTGTTTGTGATGCAATGGCATGCTTGCTTACCTGCCCAATGTTCTCTCTCTCAGCAGCTGATGGCTGATTACATGTTCAGGAGGAAGGGGGGCTGTGCAGCCAAAGCAGACGTGCAGCAGCAGGAAAAATCAGCCAGTTTCACAACGCTACACAAGCACAGCCTTTGCTACAACCTGCAAACTTCAGCTTTCCGTATCTGCTAAATGAATGTAATGTAATGTTGATCTGTTCAGCTATATCAGAATAAAGTGGCTGCAAACTCAGTTGCATCATCCTTTAGGCCACTGCCAAGCAACCAATGTCATCCCAGTATTTGCATGTGGGGCGGAGTCTGGGCCACCACTTATTGGTTGATGCAAATCCATTCATTACTGATAGTTTGGCGGGGGGGAGGGGTTAGCACACAGAGTAACGCTTTATGCCACTGCCTACAAGCAGACCGTCTTTTGGGGCCAAAGGGGAGGTATGCTTTTCTGCAACGAGGACGACAGAAGTGCAAGTCTTTTCTCTCCTGAGACCCTCACATAAAACAAAAACCATGTATCTATGTTTTTGCTTTGCTTTCAGCTCACCAGCACTGATAACTGATATCCACAGGAACACTTCTGCTCGTTTCAGTAACTGACTAGCAGTTGTGGTGTAACGGCCCTGGGCAGTTTCAGAGTTTCTGACAACAGTTTGAGTTCCAACAACACTTATTGCATTCACTTCTACTGACACAGAAAGTCCTGTCTGCCATGAGAGGAACTCTGAGTGAGTCTGTGTTTGTGTGCATTACATCACATGAAACATGAGCCACTCTGTAAGTCCGCCCCTTCCTCTCATGTGCGCGTTATTCTTTCTTTCTTTCTTTCCCAGTCCTACTGTGACCTGCTGGTCCAGCCTGCTCCTCCTTCTTCCTTCTTTCAGGGACTAAAACCCCACAGCAACTCCAAAGCCATAAAAAGCAGAGGTATCGCACTGGAGAGCCCGCGGCAGCCTGTATGGGAGGAGAGGTGAGTGACAGTTGGCGGTGTGTGGTGGGGCCAGGTGTGCGGCTCATGGCGGCACTCTGGACAGCGAGTGAACGCTCATTTATGTCTGTATTGTGCCTACAGCACCCTGCACCATGCTCTCTCTCTGTTATAATGTCCAGTCATTTGTAAAATGGTCCACTTATATGAACAATCTTTCATTGTCTGTGTCTCTGCTAGGTCCGAAGTGAAAAGCACATGTCGCTGTCAGTGGATTTCTATTTTATGGTTAAATTTTAACACGTCAGCAGTCATACAAGCACTGAAATTCTTCCCCATCGTTCTCATAAGCAAACACAGGCAGAGCCCAGGTTAACTACGTCTCTGTAATACAATTAGATAGCTTGTTCAAACGCTTAGCTAGGCTAGCTCTGGCTAGTGATTTAGCTAACTAGCATAGTGAAAATGAATGGAGTTACGAATATTGAAATATGCTAGGAATTGACAGATGGTTGCCAAGTTTGAGCATTTTCCCCAAAAGGAAAGGTCCATGGGTAAAACTGAAGATAAAGCTGGGAGAGAGTCAACACTAGATGGGGGGATGGAGGATTTTATGAGGAGTTATAGGAGGAGAAATTTGTAAAGGAGTCCTGTTTGAATGAGGGATTTTTAAGAAATATTAATAGGGGAATTTTAAAGTTTCTGGCAACACTGGATAGACAATGACTGTGTTTGTTTGTCGTAAAGGAGAGGCAGCAAGGTCATATTTGCGCTGTTTCCAGGCTCTTAACTCCCAGGAAATTCTCAGAGAAGTGGGGTAAGTGTGACACGTGGTCCGAGGCAATGATGCTAAGCGTTTACACACGCTCATCAGCTGAGACCCAAACAGCCTGAGTCGGAACTGCAACCAAACCTCTCTGTTTCGTTCAGTAAATTTGGGTATAACTGCTTATTCAGAAGGTTTGGCAGCGTAAGCATTATGAATGAAACCCTTTTGAAAGTTGATTTTTGGCGCCGGGATTGTGTATTTCTCCAGTGTGAGGGCCGATGTTTTGGCAGCCGGCTCGTAGGGAGGGAACCCTCTGCCACTGATAAGGTCTGAACGCGCCATTTTTCTGTGGGCTTGAGCCCTGAGCTGCGCTGGGTGCACTACAGCCTGTCTCTCACACAGCACTTCCTGGAATGGAGGAACTGCAGAGCGCTTGCTTTAGATAAGAGCACCTCGAGGGCGTGCAGGCTCAGACTCGTATCTCAGCCACTCCACAGCTCCACTTTCACATTCCCAGCCAAACTAGTTGACTCACCACGGCAACCGCCCGTCCGGAGGAGAGCCGTAGGCATGTGACACCTCCAATAAATGTGATGACAATCTTGCTTCTTTACACACTGCCTGTGTCATTGGAAGATGATTAAGTGGCCACTAGAGGGTGTTGAGACCAACAAACTTAACCGGCTTAACCCCCTTGGGAGGCTGGGCCAGTGTGGGCCTCTGGGTGCAGCAGCTGGAAGAACAGCCTGTAGCAAGGCCTTGAGGGAGCAGCTTACCCTCTGAGCCTCCAGCTGGCAGGTGTGATCTCCAGGGTCACGGGCTGGACCTTCTCCTCAGACATGAAAACAACTACATTATATGTTAGACGACAAGTGATTGGACAGCGTGCAGTGGATCCCGAGGGCTGTGGTTTGGTTTGGCACACTCACACACGCTACACAGTGAAGAGCATGCCAATATTTCAGTGTGTCATTCAAACTTCAAAAAGAACGCTACTCACTTAGCCTGGGATCTTGACCTTAATTAAGTATTTGTCACTTGCACTACTTTATATGAGTGTGGGAGTTGCAAAAGATAAACAAGGAAGTCAGCAAAGGAAAAAGTCAATATTTGCTTGAATGACTTGTAGTTAAGAACAGTTGTCAGCGAGGCAGAGGAAAATATGCAGCCCAAAAAGTATTCTTGGCCTTCACTTCCCAGCAGATAGTACTGTGTTGTTTCTTTGCACAATGATTGTGTAACGTTCTGAGAGCTAATACGATATGCATTTATCAGTGGAAATAAAGTAAAATAAATATTCAAATCTGAATCCGAGCTTGAGTTGAGTTTAATTTTGTGTAGCCGTATTTTCGTAATCGTCTCTTAAGATACACACTGCAGTAAATATATCATGCTTCCTGCTGTCACACGTTCTGAGCATTTCTTTTCCGTTTCCAAGTCGCATTTGAGGCCACTAAGACGTCATCAGCCTTTTTTGTTCAATAAACTTTTAAACTCAGCTTTTACCGCTTAGCTTTAAGTATGGCTCCAGAACAATCAATAGAAACAACCGACCCCGCAGTGCTGGCGCTTTTCCGTGCTGGTTCCGCCGGGGCCGTCCAGGGTCTGAGGGGGACATTTTTCCCGCTTTCCGGAACAATTCATGCGCACAAAACTTCAGCACAGTCACTGGGAGCGACCGCTGGACCATAGAGTAAGTTACAGTGGCGTTTTAATTATCTTGTTTAACTGGAAATCTGTCAAGTGCTCTTTACAAATACAGTGTATAGTATACATATAAATACACATTATATCCATAGCTTTCATTAACGTGACCAGATACGGACATCCATAATGCTGGGTAACGTTACCCACTATCTGTACTGCCTGGCAAATCCAGGTAACTAACATTATTCTGTGGAATAAATAGGGTTAGTTATCAGTCATGCAAACGCATGACATACAGACGCCTACAGTTATATTCAAACGTAACTTAATAATATTACGATTTCACAACTGTAATTTTATTGCCTAGTTTATCTCTTAGCTTTTGCATATTTCAGAACAAACCCGCTTAATTGCTTGCTAGACGGCTGTCTAGGAAACTAGCCAGCATGCTAGTTAATACAGTAATGACAGTAGCGAGCTATCTAACATTTAACCACTGTCAAAGGTACCTATCCAGCCAACCTGGGACTTTTATCCTGTGTTGCGTTTACTGGCTTGCTTATCGTAATTCTTAATTATTATTCTTGTCATTGTTTAGATTAAACTGGTTAGTTTCCTTGTTGTCGTCGCTCTGTAATGTCAGGCCGGGCGCATGGGGAATGCACGATGTGGAATTTGCACGCCTGGGCTTCCTGTTCTTGAGAGGGTGCTGAAGAGAGGTCAACAAATTTGGGCGAGTTTGGGGTGAGAAAATGGGGAAATCGCAGGATTAGGAATAAGGGCAGGAGTAGTCTATGGCGTGTGAGGAATCTGTGCGGTGTCTGTTGAATGTGGCTTCTGAAGTTTGTGGCGTTTCAGTTCCAGACTTCCACACATCATGAACCAGGCTGCACCCTGCAAGCCTGGCTGTCCTCTGTCCATGCTTGTCCCGGCCGATGCAAGACTGTACCAGCTATCTTTGGGCGTTTTGGGCTTCTCACAGTGTTTGTGTGGTGACGACCTTGCATTTGCATAATATCTTCTTTTAGTACGTGTTCAAGCGCACGTTTGGAAATGTCTTATAGAAACCGTGAATGACCAACGGATTTGGATATGTGGGTGTGGGCACTCCGCTGGCCAATCAGAGGGCTGATCCTCGTTGCAGTTAGTGAATAGTTTGTTGTTGGCAATGCGCTGCTGTGGCAGAGTGAACCCCGCGGGCGCCGCACATGCCCCGCCCGGGGGCAACACAGACCCCAAACACCAGATCACAACCGCCATTGATAATAGTAATAATTATTCCACTACTAATAGCATAGACCTTATTGTAGTACTAATATTCATGATTGTTATAATAACTGTAATTATGATAGCAGGTGTGGACAGCCATTTTGAGCGCATGTAAAGGGTGATAGGAGCAGAACCTATGCCTGTGCAGGAGTTGTGGACTCACCCCCCCCCCACACACACACACTCACACACACAAATACACACAAATACACACACACTCACTCACACACACAAATACACACACATTTGTGATGGCAGTGAGGCGCTTCCAATCACTCGCCCACAGACGCTACAGAGGAGCAAGAGGTGTGTGACACCAGCCCCTACTACAGTAACCCCCCCACACAGGTCACTCCAGGGCAGCATGGCTGGGTTATCAGCATGCATGGCTGGGTCACTCCAGGGCAGCATGGCTGGGTTATCAGCATGCATGGCTGGGTCATTCACTTTCATTTGGTAGAGACATTATTTTATGTAAATGAAGAAGGAAGGAAATGAAGCAACAGCTTACTAACTGAGAGGAGGGTTGGATAGCAGCCTAATACATATCATTAAACACAATTATGACTTTAAAATTCATCAGGAATGTGTCTGAGTCCAGTGATACTTGCTGTGTAACCAGGAGTGATCAGAGGACAGATCTGTAGCGTTACGTTCAGCAGAGACCAATGGAGTCAGCACCACTGAGAGCGCAGCAGGCAGCTGGGAACAATGCCAGGGAATTATTTTATTTGTATGAAATAGTTATGAGTGGTTGCCATGTGTGCAGTTGCTATCTCCTGAGCCTGGGGGCAGGGTTTGGTGGGTGGGACAGCCTAATGATAACAACATTCAATTCATGTGACAGAAAAGGGGGTAAGAAGTATTTGAACAGAATGGGTCATGTGAAGCAGACAGGCATGGATGCAGGGGTCGCGTGTGTTGTGTGTTAGCTGCTCCCATCATCCTCCTGCGCACCATGCTCTGTAGCACCGAGGGTGAGTGTTGGGGGGGCACTGTGCTCAGGCTTCTCTTATTAACCTCCTCCGTTACACTGAAGCTGCTCAGTCAGCCAGTCACATGGCTGAGAGAGGGGGCCGCAGCAGCGTTCAGCTGGGCAGAAATGGCTCCATAATTACCCTGTAATTGAGTTTGTCTGTTTTTATTGGTGGCAGGGCCCACTGAGAACGGTGAGCTGCCTGTTGCATAAGCTGCGACTCTCATCACGCGATACTCTTCTCATGCACCTGTACATGCAGCATCTGCAGCTGTGTATGCATGATCTATGGCTGCCAGGCGAAGCACAGCTGTGTAAAAACTGAACTTATTTCTTGCAGTTGCATCTGTAACGGAGACATGGTCTTACATCTGAGGCCAGACTGCAGCAAATGGAACCATTAGAGCAGCAGCAGGCCGTTGTGCTTAGTCTGTCCCATACAGTGCCATTGGGTCTGGTTTGTGACAGTGTCCCATACAGTGCCATTGGGTCTGGTCTGTGACAGTGACCCATACAGTGCCATTGGGTCTGGTTTGTGACAGTGTCCCATACAGTGCCATTGGGTCTGGTCTGTGACAGTGACCCATACAGTGCCATTGGGTCTGGTCTGTGACAGTGTCCCATACAGTGCCATTGGGTCTGGTCTGTGGCAGTGACAGACAGGCCGCTGGCCGCTGGCTCAATGCCTATTAGGGCCTGCAGCCAACTGCAGGCGCATGGCAGCTGCCAGCGCAGTGCATGCAGTAGTGCAACAGCCCCAGGGCTGGGGACCCCAGCAGACCCTGTGTCTCTGCAGCACCAGGGCTGGGGACCCCAGCAGACCCTGTGTCTCTCCAGCACCAGGGCTGGGGACCCCAGCAGACCCTGTGTCTCTCCAGCACCAGGGCTGGGGACCCCAGCAGACCCTGTGTCTCTCCAGCACCAGGGCTGGGGACCCCAGCAGACCCTGTGTCTCTCCAGCACCAGGGCTGGGGACCCCAGCAGACCCTGTGTCTCTCCAGCACCAGGGCTGGGGACCCCTGATGTAAAGTAAGTTGGTTATACACAGTGGTGCTGCCCTAGAGGGATACAGTGCACGTGTTTCTGGATACATGCGCATGCAGGAACAGCACTTATCCCTGTTGCACCTGGACGGTCATTCTGTCTGCTTCCCAGCTTCATCAGTGTGTGAGGAAGCTGCTTGGTTTGCTGAAGCTGCTCTGATTGAGCTCATGTGACAGCCTCAGAGTCGCTCAGTCAGAGCACTGTAATGAGCATGTGCGTTCTGCATGGCGCTTTGCTGTAGCGTGTTTTGTGTTAGTGCTGGCTCTGACCTGCCGTGCTCGATGCGCGTGAGTAACCTTAAAAAAGCACTTATCTCATAAGCTAATTAACAACTCACTGGCAAACAGAGGCTTCCTGCTGCAAGCCCTCCGAGTTTCACGCCTCACGCATCACCCTCAGTCACATCTTACACTCCTAACAGCTGACTCTCACTCTGGAGTTCTGTCAGGATCCATTCTCATAATTGCCCTTTCAGCTGAGAGGAAGGAGACATTCCAGCTGTAATCTAAGAAAAGAAACTCTCTGGAGCCCCATAAGCTAACATTTCCAGCACGCTGAAAGTGCTCCTCTGTCAGTAACACACTCAGAGTGCTGCTCCTCTGTCAGTAACACACTCAGAGTGCTGCTCCGTCAGTAACACACTCAGAGTGCTGCTCCATCAGTAACACACTCAGAGTGTTGCTCCGTCAGTAACACACTCAAAGTGCTGCTCCTCTGTCAGTAATAAACTCTCAGAGTGCTGCTCCTCTGTCAGTAACACACTCAGAGTGCTGCTCCTCTGTCAGTAACACACTCAGAGTGTTGCTCTGTCAGTAACACACTCAGAGTGCTGCTCCTCTGTTAGTAACACACTCAGAATGCGGCTCCGTCAGTAACACACTCAGAGTGCTGCTCTCTCGGGAACAGCACTGAAAGTCCCACATTCTGCACAGCAGCAGAGAAAGGGTTAATTATGGGTGTTCCTCCATGCTGGCTGTCTCTCTTGCTGCTGTTTGCACTGAGTGCTCTCTCTCCCCCCCTTCTCTCTCTCCCCTCCTTCTGTACCTCCCTCTCTCTCTCCCCCTCCCTCTCTTTCCCAGGCAGTCTCACTGAGTCCTAAGGCGTTTAAGAGAAAAAAACTGACTGGCTGGATGTCAACAAGGCAACAGTGAAGGCAAGAGCTGCGTGGATTTACTGAGGATTTTCTGCTGAAATACGCTGAAGGAGGAAAGTTGGGAGCTAAGGTCCCTGGACAGGCTGAGGCTGAGTGGGGTGAGTATGTGGGACAGAAGCAGGGCGGTTTGAGCGTCCTCTTCTCCTCGGCAGAAGGACCTGTTAAGCAGAGAGCAGATCTGTCACCACGGCGCAGTCTTGCATCAGACAGGAGCGTGCCGCGTCAGAGTGAGAGGGCAGGCAGCTGAGCGTGCTCAGGTTATATATCAATAAAACACAGTTATAGCCGGCATATGAGTATTTATACACATTCTGTCTCTGCATACACACTGTTTGTCTCTCTGTCTATCACTCTACACACATATACAAAGCTAAACAAGAGCATGGGGTATGCCTGTCTACATCCCCCTATGTGTAAGTGTGTTAGTGTCGCATGACCACTGAGTGTCAGTGTGTGTATGTGTGTATATGTGTGTGTGTTTGTGTGAGCATGTGTGCGTGTGAGTGAGTGTGTGTGCGAGGCTGTAGTTTCTGTGTGAGTGCCTGCAGAGTTTGTATGTGTAGCTGCGTGCGTGTGTGTGACTGTGTGCATATGTACATGTCTAAGAGTGTGTGTGAATGTATGCATGCGCATATGTAAGGTGAGTGCGTGTGTGTATGTGTGTGCCTGTATGTTTGTAAGTGTGAGTGTGTGTATGTTTGAGTGTGTATGAGTGTGTATGTTTGTGTGTGTGTTTGTATGTGTGTGCCTGTATGTTTGTAAGTGTGAGTGTGTGTATGTTTGAGTGTGTATGAGTGTGTATGTTTGAATGTGTGTGTGTATGTGTGTGCCTGTATGTTTGTAAATGTGAGTGTGTGTATGTTTGAGTGTGTGTGAGTGAGTATCTGTGTGTGTGTGTGTGTGTGTGTGCCTGTATGTTTGTAAGTGTGAGTGTGTGTATGTTTGAGTGTGTATGAGTGTGTATGTTTGTGTGTGTGTATGTGTGTGCCTGTATGTTTGTAAGTGTGAGTGTGTGTATGTTTGAGTGTGTGTGAGTGTGTATGTGTGTGTGTGTGTGTATGTGTGTGCCTGTATGTTTGTAAGTGTGAGTGTGTGTATGTTTGAGTGTGTGTGAGTGTGTATGTTTGTGTGTGTGTGTATGTGTGTGCCTGTATGTTTGTAAGTGTGAGTGTGTGTATGTTTGAGTGTGTGTGAGTGAGTATCTGTGAGTGTGTGTGTGTATGTGTGTGCCTGTATGTTTGTAAGTGTGAGTGTGTGTATGTTTGAGTGTGTGTGAGTGAGTATCTGTGAGTGTGTGTGTGTATATGTACAGTGGGGTCCAAAAATCTGAGACCACACTGAACATTTTTTTCCAAACCTTTTTCATGTAAACCTGGAAATAATCAGAAAGGTTTAGGATTTTGGAACATTTAAAACAAATAAAAGTCATGAAATGTAAAATGAAGAAATATTGAAGGTTCTGCACAATGTCTAGGTCAAATTTAAGCAAACGTGTGGCACTGACCCTGTCATTCCCCTTGTAGAAAAAGTCAGACCCCATCGAACATTTATCGGGGCACTTAAAGGCCAAGAAAGTTTTGTGCACCTAAAGACCATGTGATAACATGTATCATCAGGGTTTGCACATACCTGTGGAGGCCATGCCAGCTCCAGTGCCCCTGTCAATAAAGCAAAAGGGGGATATACTGAAAACTAAGGCATCCTGGAAATTCATCTACATTTTTCAAAGATACAACCTTTCACTCAAATTGTTAATATAATTTTTAATTAAACAATTGTATTAAATTGTAAAAGAATGCAAAACAGAAGCTCTTCCACTTGCGGTCTCAGACTTTTGGACCCCACTGTATGTGTCTGTGATTAACATGGCTTTGGAGTTACAGCCATATTGTATGTGTGGCAGCACAACACAAATTACACAGCATGTGAAACACTGAGCCCAACCTGTTGAAAGCGTTATCACTGTGGCTGGCTGCAGCCTAGCAGCCAGACGGCTGTCAGTCACACATCCACCTAATTGTGAATGTCCCTGTGACTGCACAGTGCTGTCTGTCATTATGCCTCTTTCTCAGGTATATCGGTCCAGCTCAAACCAGTGGTTGAAACAGTTTTTCATACGTCTTAGATATTTTACTGCTGTCCAACCAGCTGTGCAAGACTGCTTGTTAGCCTGCTCACTCATGGTTATTTAATGGTGGTTACTATTGGTCTTAATGCCTGAGTTCATTGAGGTGTATTGATTACAGGTGCTAATGGCCTCATTCAGGTGTATTGCTTACGGATGGTAATGCTATAAGCTCATTCAGATGCAAATGCTAACTCATATGAGCCAATATAAATGTTGCAATCACAGATTCTACTGATCCTAACTGTAACAGCTCCTTCCAGCATTCTGCCTGTCATCACAGGCCTGGGTTTGAGGACAGAGCAGCAGCACAGCCAGCTCTGAGCTCCATGCTTTTTTCTTTTCCTTTTTTTTGCTCAGGCAGATATCTTGAGAACTTTAATAATGTCCTATTGTTGATGTAGAAGGGAACATTGTGAAAAGTAAATATTTAAGGAAAAAACAAACTGCTCACATGCGTTTACTCTGCATGGCCAAATCAGCCAGTGACGCCGAGATGCGCCTCCCCCTCTGAATCCAAGCATGATGTCTTCACTGTGTATGAGTTGCGTGCGGTGATCAGCGCAGATCGCTGTCTTTAACTGCAGTGCATGTCATTCAGACTAGTTTCTCAGCAAACTTCACTCTCTTTTGTTACGTGTGTGAGGGTGTGCAGGTGTGGAGTGTGCTGTAAAAATGTACACCAACCACAGGCTCCCAGGCCTGCCGGAGCAACAGGCTCCTGTGCACAAACCGAGAGGGGCTTTCCCAAGCTCACATGCCTCCTAACTGAACTGGAATGCATTGGAGTATAGTTTTTTAATATTGTTTTTATTTAAATTAATCTATGTAACCTGAACAGCAAGGCCAAGCTGACCAGAACAATAGAGTAGGGTTAGGGTTAGGGTTGCTGTACAGTAGAGTAGGGTAAAGGTTAGTAATGGCAGGGGTGAGTGTGAGTGACATAGAGTATTGTCACACAGTATAACAGTGATATACACATGCACACTGTCTCACACACACACACACACACACACAAAGTGTAACAGTTATATATCACACTGTTTAACCTCACTGACAGTGTGGGAGGGGCAGAAATGCTGAAGGTAGAAAGCATGTTAAACCGGGACATTTGCCCACATATGAAAAGGATGGTGTTTACTATTATTCTAATGTGTGTATATTTATATGTACATTCACACATACATAGAGAAGGAGGAGTGTGTTCCGCCTCCGCACTGTTATTGCTGGTGTAAGTGCAGGTGTGTAAATAGCACTGCTAACCATCGCCAAGCAAAACAAACGCACCCCACAGCCACACAAACACACCCCACAGTCACACATGTGTATGAATGTGTGCATGCGTGAGTGTGTGAGTGTGTACGTGTGTGTGAGTACGTGTGTGTGTGTGAATGTGTGAGTGTGTGAATGTGTGAGTGTGTGTGAGTGCGTGTGTGTGTGTGAATGTGTGAGTGTGTGAGTGTGTACGTGTGTGTGAGTGCGTGTGTGTGAGTGTGTACGTGTGTGTGAGTGCGTGTGTGTGAGTGTGTGAGTGTGTACGTGTGTGTGAGTGCGTGTGTGTGAGTGTGTGAGTGTGTACGTGTGTGTTTCCAGTTTTGTGTAATTAGGTCCATATGTGGTGCTGTGCCAATGTTTTCCTCTACAGTGTTGCATCACTTCTAGGAAAAGCAATCATGCGTCTCTGTGCTGAGCAGAGCAGATCAGAAACGCCGATACACTGCAGGATAAGTGTGTGTGCGTGTGAGTGTGTGTGTATGTGTGAATGTGTGTGTTGTGTTTGTGAGTGTGTGTGTGTTTGTGTGTGTGAGTGTGTGTGTACATGTGTGTGAGTGTGTGTGCGTGTGTGTGTGAGTGCGTGTGTGTGCGTGTGTGTGTGTGTGTGTGTGTGTGTGTGTGTGTGTGTGTGTGAGTGCGTGTGTGTGTGTGTGTGAGAGTGTGTGTGTGTGCGCGCATGTGTGTGAGTACGTGTGTGTGTGTGAATGTGTGAGTGTGTGTGTGAGTGTGTGTGTGTGTGTGTGTGAGTGCGTGTGTGAGTGTGTGTGTGTGTGTGTGTGTATGTGCGTGTGTGTGTGCGTGTGTGTGGGTGTGTGAGTGCGTGCGTGTGTGTGAGTGTGTGTGTGTAAGTGTGTTGTTGCCCTGCATTAGCTCTGGATGGTGAAAGATATGTTGATAAAGTCACAGGGTTGGTGCCACTTAAGGTGAGGAGCCCTTTGCTCTAAGTTCATTCTGCGTTTCATCCAGCAACTGTACAAGTCACAGAAATGGCCCTAATCATAATTAGACGATATTCAGTTTGCCAAATGGAATCTGATGCTGTTTGGCCCATCTCTAATGTCAGAAGGTACAGCCCAGGGAAATGGCGCTAGCAGGACAGGAGTTTCTTGTATCTGGCACTGTGCTGAGGATTTCCACATCGGCTCAGACAAGCTAATCCCCCTAAGAGCTGTTGGGCTCCGTATTACCGCCATCATTTATTCAGCCCTGGTGCTGGAGAGACACAGGGTCTGCTGGGGTCCCCAGCCCTGGTGCTGAAGAGACCCAGGGTCTGCTGGGGTCTCGAGCCCTGGTGCTGGAGAGACACAGGGTCTGCTGGGGTCTCGAGCCCTGGTGCTGCAGAGACACAGGGTCTGCTGGGGTCCCCAGCCCTGGTGCTGGAGAGACACAGGGTCTGCTGGGGTCTCGAGCCCTGGTGCTGGAGAGACACAGGGTCTGCTGGGGTCCCCAGCCCTGGTGCTGCAGAGACACAGGGTCTGCTGGGGTCCCCAGCCCTGGTGCTGGAGAGACACAGGGTCTGCTGGGGTCTCGAGCCCTGGTGCTGGAGAGACACAGGGTCTGCTGGGGTGCCCAGCCCTGGTGCTGGAGAGACACAGGGTCTGCTGGGGTCTCGAGCCCTGGTGCTGGAGAGACACAGGGTCTGCTGGGGTCCCCAGCCCTGGTGCTGGAGAGACACAGGGTCTGCTGGGGTCCCCAGCCCTGGTGCTGCAGAGACACAGGGTCTGCTGGGGTCTCGAGCCCTGGTGCTGGAGAGACACAGTGTCTGCTGGGGTCCCCAGCCCTGGTGCTGGAGAGACACAGGGTCTGCTGGGGTCCCCAGCCCTGGTGCTGGAGAGACACAGGGTCTGCTGGGGTCCCCAGCCCTGGTGCTGCAGAGACACAGGGTCTACTGGGGTCCCCAGCCCTGGTGCTGGAGAGACACAGGGTCTGCTGGGGTCCCCAGCCCTGGTGCTGGAGAGACACATGGTCTGCTGGGATCCCCAGCCCTGGTGCTGCAGAGAAACCCCTGCATCCTGCGCTCTTATGCTTCTGTCCTGCAGATGCTGGGGGCCACTGCTCTCTCATTAAGACACCTTTAGCATGAATATTGAAGACTGGAAGGTGAATATCATATTTTTTGCAGTTCAGCTCCTGTTGCATATGTGTATTTAAAGTGCTATTGGCACATATTTTTCCATGTATATTCTGTCGTTGGATGAATTCATGGTACTGTGGTCAGTGGACTTTCACACAGGGAGGACAAAACTGACTCGGGTTAGGGGGTATTTAGGGCCAAACTCAACCTCGTAACATCTTGTTCCAGCTTCCTGCTAGCAATCCAGCTTTAAACCTTAAGGGATTAGAAGTGTGTGTGTGTGTGCGCGCGTGTGTGCGCGTGCGTGTGTGTAAACATGCGGTGTCAGTAATTCCCTTATAGCATGACACAGACCTTTGGTGTGGGTGTCAAGCAGTGGATTATGGAAGGAGAGTGATGGCGCAGTTTAGTGCAGTCGGGCTGTGGGGGAGACGCTCCCTCTGTGTCTATTGGCTGATAAATCCTCACCACGGGATCAGAGTGGTCCACAGTACTGCAGTTACTGATGCTGGCAGCTGTAGGACATGAGCTTGATTAAGGCTTGGCCAGCTGATCACAAGGCAGAAAAACAGAACTCAGTTATCCAACATGGAGCTGTGGGAAGCTGACTGTATCACAAAAAAACAATTATAAGTGCAGTACTAGCCTTTTGTAAATGTATGTGGACAGAATGAAATGGCGTGTGGTAATTTAGCGCAGATGGGAGGTTGGCAAGTAATGATGAGAACAGGCCACAAGTCTAACCGTGTGTGTCCTGACTGATAAACACTGCGGCATGCACCACTTTTAACTAAGGAACTCTTTACAGAGCGTTTGTGTTTGTGATAATAAAAAACACTTGATAGCTCACAGATTGTCTGAGCTCCTCTACAAAAAAAGTTTCACAAAGCAGAGTGATGTCAGCACACAGGATCTCAGCATTACCCCGGGTTATGACCAGGTGCATGCTGGGAAATGAGTTCCTGACACTCAGGGCAGCATGGTGCTCATGTAGTCATTGAGGAACATGTTCTGCAGACAGATGTAGCACACAGGGAAAACTAAGAAAGATAAAGTCAAAGTGGGCAGAGTAACCGTGAGTGAAAGTAACAGTGAGTGAGAGTAACAGTGAGTGAGAGTAACTGTGAGCGAGAGTAACAGTGAGTGAGAGTAACCGTGAGCGAGAGTAACAGTGAGTGAGAGTAACCGTGAGCGAGAGTAACAGTGAGTGAGAGTAACAGTGAGTGAGAGCAACAGTGAGGGACAGAAGGTGCTGATTGCCCCTGCTTGGTTCCTCTGATCGTCCCTAACCCTAACCCTTCTCCTCCTCACAGCAACCCAAAGAAAGCCCTGAAAAACTTTCACAGCTCATCCTACTGAGAGAGAGACGTCCGTCTGTTTCAGCCCCCGAGCAGGATGGAACTACAGAAACTCGCCAACGGCCACCATGGCAGCGACCTGAGCCCAGAGAAGATCATGCTGGAGGATGGGTACATCTCCTGTGCAGCACAGAGTGCAGGGCACAGAGTGCAGGGCACAGAGCGCAAGGCACAGAGCGCAAGGCACAGAGTGCAGGGCACAGAGCGCAAGGGACAGGACACAGAGTGATCAGTGAACAGAGCGTAGGGTACAGAGCGCAGGACACAGAGTGATCAGTGAATAGAGCGTAGGGCACAGAGTGTAGGGTACAGAGCGCAGGACACAGAGTGATCAGTGAATAGAGCGAAGGCACAGAGCGCAGGACACAGAGTGATCAGTGAATAGAGCGTAGGGCACAGAGCGTAGGTTGCAGGACACAGGGCGTATGGTGCAGGGCACAGAGCATAGGGCGCAGAGTGCAGGGCACGGAGTGATCAGTGAATAGAGCGTGGCAGCGGTAGCGGGTGAGAGGGGTGGGTGGGACACTGGCAGGGGGTGGGTGTCTGTGCCCCTCTGGTCAGGGCACTGCAGAGTAAACATATTGCATCATGTGCTGCACATCTGAATGCAGAGTGAAGGTGTGTGCTCTCTGTCTGCTGCAGGTTCGATGGTGTTGAAAACGTGGCTGCGGAGTGTGAGGAGTTTCTTCCACATAAGAGTGACGGGAAGAAACAGCCACAGTTCACAGATGTAAGTACAGATCACACAGTGATAGCACAAGATCAGCTCATAGATCACACAGTGATAGCACAGGATCAGCTCACGGATCATACTGTGTTAGCACAAGATCAGCTCATAGATCGCACTGTGTAAGCACAGGATCAGCTCATAGATCACACTGTGATAGCACAGGATCAGCTCATAGATCACACAGTGTTAGCACAGGATCAGCTCATAGATTACACAGTGATAGCACAGGATCAGCTCATAGATCGCACTGTGTTAGCACAGGATCAGCTCATAGATCACACAGTGATAGCACAGGATCAGCTCACAGATCATACTGTGTTAGCACAGGATCAGCTCATAGATCACACAGTGATAGCACAGGATCAGCTCATAGATCACACTGTGTTAGCACAGGATCATCTCATAGATCACACAGTGATAGCACAGGATCAGCTCATAGATTGCACTGTGATAGCATAGGATCAGTTCATAGATCACACTGTGTTAGCACAGGATCAGCTCATAGATCACACTGTGTTAGCACAGGATCAGCTCATAGATCGCACTGTGTTAGCACAAGATCAGCTCATAGATCGCACTTTGTTAGCACAGGATCAGCTCATAGATCACACTGTGATAGCACAGGATCAGCTCACAGATCATACTGTGTTAGCACAAGATCAGCTCATAGATCACACAGTGATAGCACAGGATCAGCTCATAGATCGCACTGTGTTAGCACAAGATCAGCTCATAGATCACACTGTGTTAGCACAGGATCAGCTCATAGATCACACTGTGATAGCACAGGATCAGCTCATAGATCACACAGTGTTAGCACAGGATCAGCTCATAGATCGCACTGTGTTAGCACAGGATCAGCTCATAGATTGCACTGTGATAGCATAGGATCAGTTCATAGATCACACAGTGTCAGCACAGGATCAACACAGAAATCACAACCCATTCCTTGTACTGAGTAGAACGACAGTACATATTCAAGCATAATCTGTGCTGAAATGAACCTGATAGTCCCTTTGCCGGTGATTTTATTGATATAGATGTTGAGAAAGCCGCACATCCCTTAAATAAGTGTGGAATGTCTCTCATGCTGCTGCCTGGTTCACTTGAGGAAACCCCACCCCAAGAGACAAGATCATGTGACTACTACTATACTCCGGCCACCCTCCCACAGGAGAAACACTGGATTATTTCAATGTTCATTCAGAATGTTTTACATGCCTAATTTTACCAAGGCCAGCAAAGCCAGAGTCTTACTTAAACGACTGTCTAGTTTATTGGTGGAAATGATAGGTGTTAGTGATAGTGTTTATCATGATCTGGCTAGTGTGCTTTCAGACTCTGTTATCTGGGCCCTCATTAAGTGCTGGATAAGGGCTGCCTGCTGCGCTGCTTGGGCCTGTTTCTGCCCGTCTGTTCCCTTATGTCAGTGCAGCTCTTTTTCCTGCCACAGTTTTCAGAGGATTCAGAGCCTCTAGATGAGTGTGTGTTGATATAAATAAGAAATTTACAGAAATAAAAGTAAACCTACTCACTGCTGAAGAATGCTCCCAGCCCAGCAGGACTACACCTGCCTGCCTCACCTGGACAAACCTGTTTGCTGGAGAAATTGCGCACATAGTGTCCTTCTCCAGTAAAAAAAAAACATTACCCTGTAAAACACACACACTCTCCTGTAATACACTCTCCCCTGTAAAACACAGATACTCTCCTTAAAATACACACTGTCCTGTAAAACAGACACTCTCCTGTAAAACACGCACACTGTCCTTTAAAACGTACACACACTCTCCTGTAAAACACACACACACTCTCCTTTAAAATGTACACACACTCTCCTGTAAAACACACACACACTCTCCTTTAAAATGTACACACACTCTCCTGTAAAACACAAACACTCTCCTGTAATACACTCTCCCCTGTAAAACACAGATACTCTCCTTAAAATACACACTTTCCTGTAAAACACACAATCTCCTGTAAAACACGCACACTGTCCTGTAAAACACACACACTGTCCTGTAGAACAGACACTCTCCTTTAAAACGTACACACACTCTCCTGTAAAACACACACACACTCTCCTTTAAAATGTACACACACTCTCCTGTAAAACACACACACAGACACATGCTCTCCCCTGTAGAACACACAGATTCTCCTGTAAAACACACCCTAGCACACACACTGTGCTGTAAAACACACCCTAGCACACGCACACTCTCCTGTAAAACACTCACACTGTAAAATGTGTGATGGAAGCTGCTGGTCTCTCCACTCTGCAGTCACGCAGTTGAGCTCACTCACACACAGGACCTAGAGGAGACACCTCATGCACGGCTTTGTGCAGGCAGACTGCAGGTACCTGGTTGGCCAGCAGGGAGCACTGGAAAGCAGTGAGGCATAGGACATCCTGTTGACTGAATCCCTCCATCCCTGGGCCTTCCCCCTCTCTCTCTAAACATGCACATATTTTTGAAAATTGTATTTTTGAAACATTTGAGTTGTTATAAATGGCTTACTAACACCAGTGAAGCTTCAAAACTGGGAGAAAACAAAAAAGGATTTAAAAAACAAAAACAGAAACCTGACCCCCCCCCCCCCCCCCAACTCTCTCTTCAGTTTGAGGGAAAGACGTCCTTTGGAATGTCTGTCTTCAACCTCAGCAACGCCATCATGGGCAGTGGAATTCTGGGATTGGCGTACGCCATGTCCAACACTGGCATAATCCTCTTCCTGTGAGTATCTCAGCAGGCTCTTTCCCTCTCTCAGTCCTCCAGTATCCGAGACCACCACCTGAGTTAAATTGTTTTAAGTCTGTCTCTGTATGATATTTGGAAGAGAACAGATCATGACCAATAACTCTCTAACCCGCTCATCTAACTGCCCGCTACTCACATTATTTTCATGGGTGCCATGTCTCTTCCTGCAAGCTCTTATAGTGAAGATTATTGTGATGTCACTTCCTGTGAGCTGTTGTAGTGAGGTTCTGTAGTGCTGGATGTCTATGGGCTCTGTGTTAGCCATGTGCTAGAGACTGGGAGGCCTGGAGGGGTCTGTTTATGGAATCAGATAGGTGAGACACCAGTGGCATGCTCGTTCCACTGATTAGATTGTCAGGATGTCTGTAAAGGTGCTGCAGGTTAAACATGGCAGGCCGCACCACAGAGACTGTGAATTAGAGGCAGGTATGTGTGTATTGTGTGCGCTGGCCTCAGTGCGGTGTGAGGTAGAGTTGTATTCTGTGTGTGATTCTGGAGGAGCTCACTGAAAGTGAGCGCAGTCCAGCTGGACGTGTCCTGTGGGGAGTGTGGGGGGGCAGGATGTTCAGAATGAAGTTATGACCAGGGTTTGACGGTAAATAAGACTGAACTCAGTCACACTGTCTGCATTATCTGTGTATAAGGACATGTTGCTGCCAAAGTAAATATATGTGTCCCAGAGTGCATTACCATCAGAGGAGAGCATGCTCAATAGAGCAGCGTATGTGTCCCAGAGTGCATTACCATCAGAGGAGAGCATGCTCAATAGAGCAGCGTATGTGTCCCAGAGTGCATTACCATCAGAGGAGAGCATGCTCAATAGAGCAGCGTATGTGTCCCAGAGTGCATTACCATCAGAGGAGAGCATGCTCAATAGAGCAGCGTATGTGTCCCAGAGTGCATTACCATCAGAGGAGAGCATGCTCAATAGAGCAGCGTATGTGTCCCAGAGTGCATTACCATCAGAGGAGAGCATGCTCAATAGAGCAGTGTCTCCCTCAGCACACGCACTCCCCGACCTCACTGTGCCTGGAGGAATCTGCAGCTGATGAGCAGCAAAGGGACCTGAGAGCAGCACAGGGGCCTGACAGCACAGTGGCCTGAGAGCAGCACAGGGGTCTGAGAGCAGCACAGGGGCTCAGAGAGCAGCACAGGGGCCTGAGAGCAGCACAGGGGCTCAGAGAGCAGCACAGTGGCCTGAGAGCAGCACAGGGGTCTGAGAGCAGCACAGTGGCCTGAGAGCAGCACAGGGGCTCAGAGAGCAGCACAGTGGCCTGAGAGCAGCACAGGGGCTCAGAGCAGCACAGTGGCCTGAGAGCAGCACAGGGGTCTGAGAGCAGCACAGTGGCCTGAGAGCAGCACAGGGGTCTGAGAGCAGCACAGTGGCCTGAGAGCAGCACAGGGGCTCAGAGAGCAGCACAGTGGCCTGAGAGCAGCACAGGGGCTCAGAGAGCAGCACAGGGGCCTGAGAGCAGCACAGGGGTCTGAGAGCAGCACAGGGGTCTGAGAGCAGCACAGGGGCCTGAGAGCAGCACAGGGGCCTGAGGCTCAGAGAGGCGTCTCCAGCCATTCGGGATCAATTAGAGCACTGCATGACTCCAGATTCAATATATTCCCAATATGGTTAAGGAATTAGCCTGTTCCTTTGGGGTGTATTTATAGCGGTGCAGCAGCTCTCATGAGATGTGTCAGCCAGCCAAACAGCGGTGTGTTCCAGTGCCAGGGAGGATGCCGACAAAGGGAGTGTGCTAACCCAGGTGCTAAACCAAGGGAGTGTGCTAACCAAGGAAGTGCGCTAACCCAGGTGCTAAACCAAGGGAGCGTGCTAACCCAGGTACTAAACCAAGGGAGTGCGCTAACCCAGGTGCTAAACCAAGGGAGTGCGCTAACCCAGGTACTAAACCAAGGGAGTGCACTAACCCAGGTACTAAACCAAGGGAGTGCGCTAACCCAGGTACTAAACCAAGGGAGTGTGCTAACCCAGGTACTAAACCAAGGGAGTGCGCTAACCCAGGTGCTAAACCAAGGGAGTGTGCTAACCCAGGTGCTAAACCAAGGGAATGTGCTAACCCAGGTACTAAACCAAGGGAGTGCGCTAACCGAAGTACTAAACCAGGGGAGTGTGCTAAGCCAGGTGCTAAACCAAGGGAGTGCGCTAACCCAGGTGCTAAACAAAGGGAGCGTGCTAACCGAGGTGCTAAACCAAGGAAGTGCGCTAACCCAGGTACTAAACCAAGGGAGTGCGCTGACCGAGGTACTAAACCAAGGGAGTGTGCTAATCCAGGTACTAAACCAAGGGAGTGCGCTAACGCAGCTCTCTGTCAGCGCACTCTGAGCTCACTCTGCCATTCTCTGATGATGAAGGAAACCCTTGAGACTGGGTCACTCGCCTGGCTCTGCCCTGCGCTTTACTGTGTATGGCTTATGGAGTGGAGCCTGTTGCTACATCTGAAGGCCAGTTCCATACGCTCCTGCATATACATGTGCTTATCGTTTCATACGTACATTAAAATGCTCTCTGAGATGTCAACCATCATTTCAGAGGGGTGTGCGTGTACGTGTGTACTTTGTGTGTTCTGTGTGCGCATGCATGTGAGTGTGCGTGCGTCTGCGCATGTGTGCGTGTGTGCCTGCCTGTGCGCATGTGTCCGTGCTTGTGAGTGTGTTTGTGTGTGTGTGTCTGGTGGAGTATGGAAAGCCACTGAGCTGTATGTAGCTTAAATCAGATTTGAACTGCTATAAATAGCAGGGAATTGGCAGATGAAGTGCAGGCTCGGTGGCGTATCAGAACCCTGTGTGGGCTCAAGCCCTGCCCCCTCCTACCACCATCTGTTGCAGTAATGAGATTATAGGATTGGCTGGAGTTTTAGGTACAGAGAGCAGGGAGGTAACTCTGCTACCCTCCACATTACACTGTGGGACACAAACTGGTCCGTGCGACCTGGAGCAAGCTCATGGCATAGAGCAGATTTGGGTCAGCAGATCTCTGCCCAATTAAATTTACTCAGGGTTAAGTAGTTAAGCAGCAGGCAAGAGCAGTGGTCAGGCCCTTAATTACTGCAATCACTACCCTGGCTAAATGCTAACAGCTACTGCACTAGACTAATCTGTATTCATTACCAGCAAAGTTAACAAGTACTCACCTCCATTTCAGTGGTAACGTGGTGAATCAGAGCAGGTAGCCAATCAGATGTGGGGATAGGGTGGCCAATCAGATGCGGGGATAGGATGGCCAGTGAGATGTAGGGCCTGAAAAAAATGCAGTGAAAGTCAGGACCACAGTCTAATTCCTCACCTAAGGGATGCCACTTCCTGCAGAGCAGTGTCCCCATCACTGTACTATGGAGGTTCTCTGGAACAGAAGAAAGACTGCCCTCCACTGGCCCAACAACACCTCTTTGTCTGATATGACAATGGTATGACAGTGTGACAGTAGGAGGGTACAGGGTGGTGTGGCTGCTTAGCTTCAGCAGTGTGACAGTAGGAGGGTACAGTGTGTTGTGGCTGCTTAGCTTCAGCAGTGTGACAGTAGGAGGGTACAGAGTGGTGTGGCTGCTTAGCTTCAGCAGTGTGACAGTAGGAGGGTACAGGATGGTGTGGCTGCTTAGCTTCAGCAGTGTGACAGTAGGAGGGTACAGGGTGGTGTGGCTGCTTAGCCTCAGCAGTGTGACAGTAGGAGGGTACAGGGTGGTGTGGCTGCTTAGCTTCAGCAGTGTGACAGTAGGAGGGTACAGAGTGGTGTGGCTGCTTAGCTTCAGCAGTGTGACAGTAGGAGGGTACAGGGTGGTGTGGCTGCTTAGCTTCAGCAGTGTGACAGTAGGAGGGTACAGGGTGGTGTGGCTGCTTAGCTTCAGCAGTGTGACAGTAGGAGGGTACAGGGTGGTGTGTGCTTAGCTTCAGCAGTGTGACAGTAGAAGGGTACAGGGTGGTGTGGCTGCTTAGCTTCAGCAGTGTGACAGTCGAAGACTGTGTGAGCGTGTTGGGTGTGTTATTGTGAAACAGATGGTGTGAGTGTGTTATTCTGAAACAGAGACGGTGTGAGTGTGTAATTGTGAAACAGAGACGGTGTGAGTGTGTTATTGTGAAACACAGATCGTGTGAGTGTGTTATTGTGAAACAGAGAGACAGTGTTAGTGTGTAATTGTGAAACAGAGATGGTATGAGAGTGTAATTGTGAAACAGAGACGGTGTGAGTGTGTTATTGTGAAACAGACGGTGTGAGAGTGTAATTGTGAAACAGAGACGGTGTGAGTGTGTTATTGTGAAAGAGACGGTGTGAGTGTGTTATTGTAAAACAGAGACGGTATGAGTGTGTAATTGTGAAACAGAGACGGTGTGAGTGTGTTATTGTGAAGCAGATGGTGTGAGTGTAATTGTGAAACAGAGACGGTGTGAGTGTGTAATTGTGAAACAGAGGCGGTGTGAGTGTGTTATTGTGAACAGAGATGGTGTGAGTGTGTTATTGTGAAACAGAGAGGGTGTGAGTGTGTAATTGTGAAACAGAGACGGTGTGAGTGTGTTATTGTGAAACAGAGATGGTGTGAGAGTGTTCTTGTGAAACTGATGGTGTAAGTGTGTTATTGTGAAACAGAGACAGTGTGAGAGTGTTATTGTGAAACAGAGATGGTGTGAGTGTGTAATTGTGAAACAGACGGTGTGAGTGTGTTATTGTGAAACAGAGACAGTGTGAGTGTGTAATTGTGAAACATAGACGGTGTGAGAGTGTAATTGTGAAACAGAGATGGTGTGAGTGTGTAATTGTGAAACAGAGACAGTGAGAGTGTGTTATTGTGAAACAGAGAGACAGTGTGAGTGTGTAATTGTGAAACAGCCGGAGTGAGTGTGTTATTGTGAAACAGATGGTGTGAGTGTGTAATTGTGAAACAGAGATGGTGTGAGTGTGTAATTGTGAAACAGAGATGGTGTGAGTGTGTTATTGTGAAACAGAGATGGTGTGAGTGTGTTATTGTGAAACAGAGACGGTGTGAGTGTGTTATTGTGAAACAGAGATGGTGTGAGTGTGTAATTGTGAAACAGAGACAGTGTGAGTGTGTTATTGTGAAACAGAGAGAGACAGCGTGAGTGTGTAATTGTGAAACAGCCGGAGTGAGTGTGTTATTGTGAAACAGATGGTGTGAGTGTGTAATTGTGAAACAGAGACGGTGTGAGTGTGTTATTGTGAAACAGAGATGGTGTGAGTGTGTTATTGTGAAACAGAGACGGTGTGAGTGTGTTATTGTGAAACAGAGACGGTGTGAGTGTGTTATTGTGAAACAGAGATGGTGTGAGTGTGTAATTGTGAAACAGAGACGGTGTGAGTGTGTTATTGTGAAACAGAGATGGTGTGAGTGTGTAATTGTGAAACAGAGATGGTGTGAGTGTGTTATTGTGAAACAGAGACGGTGTGAGTGTGTTATTGTGAAACAGAGATGGTGTGAGTGTGTAATTGTGAAACTGATGGTGTAAGTGTGTTATTGTGAAACAGAGACAGTGTGAGTGTGTTATTGTGAAACAGAGAGACAGTGTGAGTGTGTAATTGTGAAACAGCCGGAGTGAGTGTGTTATTGTGAAACAGATGGTGTGAGTGTGTAATTGTGAAACAGAGATGGTGTGAGTGTGTAATTGTGAAACAGAGATGGTGTGAGTGTGTTATTGTGAAACAGAGACGGTGTGAGTGTGTTATTGTGAAACAGAGATGGTGTGAGTGTGTTATTGTGAAACAGAGACGGTGTGAGTGTGTTATTGTGAAACAGAGATGGTGTGAGTGTGTTATTGTGAAACAGAGACGGTGTGAGTGTGTTATTGTGAAACAGAGATGGTGTGAGTGTGTTATTGTGAAACAGAGACGGTGTGAGTGTGTTATTGTGAAACAGAGACGGTGTGAGTGTGTTATTGTGAAACAGAGATGGTGTGAGTGTGTAATTGTGAAACAGAGACGGTGTGAGTGTGTTATTGTGAAACAGAGACGGTGTGAGTGTGTAATTGTGAAACAGAGACGGTGTGAGTGTGTTTTCGTGAAACAGATGGTGTGAATGTGTAATTGTGAAACAGATGGTGTGAGTGTGTAATTGTGAAACAGAGACGGTGTGAGTGTGTTATTGTGAAACAGAGACGGTGTGAGCCTGACGGTTCCCTTGTGTCTCTGCAGGATCCTCTTGACGTTCATCGCCATCCTGTCAGCGTACTCCATTCACCTGCTGCTGAAGAGTGCTGGAGTTGTAGGTAGGCAAGCTCATGCTCGCACCTTGCTTTGGGTCCTAGAAAGTTGTGAAAATGTGTTCTTGTGATTTTGCCTTCTGAAAAAATATGTCAAAGATTTGCAGTGTTGCTGGAAATTTGGGGTACACCCATGTTTGGGGTACACCCATGTTTGACTGGACATTTAAAATTGAGTCAAAATGACCAAAAAAATCACATTCATATTTTTCCAAAATGAAAAACGTTTTCTTTGCAAACGCCACACAGGAGCAGTGTTTTTGGTGGTTATTTGTGGTATTTTTAGGTATCCGTGCATACGAGCAGTTGGGGAACCGAGCTTTTGGCCGTCCAGGGAAAGTGCTGGCTGCAGTGATCATCACTCTGCACAACATTGGGGGTGAGTGAGGCTGCGTAACCATGGTTGCATGGGTCACTGTAGTGACAGTAGCATGACATCAGAATTGCCAGGGGAATCAAGACGTTGGTCTGCCAAGACCTGAAATATTCCCTGCCAGGACCTGTGAAAACAGGAAAAATTTATCATTTTAAATAATAAGTTTTGTAAATTCAGTTGTAAAATGAAAAGTGCCCATTCCAGACAATGTGCATGATTGTGTTGGTAAAATATTTCTTAATGGCAATTGTGTTGTGATTAATTGCACATATTCTTAAAGAGAATGAAGGCATTTCAATAAATCTCACCTTTTGACAAATCATTCTCCTCTGTTAGGACCTGTGGCGCAATTGTCCTGAAAATCTGCTTTCAGAGTTTCAGTGTCACCCTGCAGCACTGCACATATGAAAGAATTCCATAAAGCATCTTCCCTGTTGAAATTATGCAGACAATTTTGAATTTCTTTTGTCTTCAGTTTTAGCCAGTATGCACATCGTGTTTTGTGTTCACAGCGATGTCCAGCTACCTCTTCATAGTGAAGTATGAGCTGCCCTTAGTCATACAGGCCTTCCTGGGAAAGTCCACCAGCAGCGGGTAAGGTGTCATGGTCTGCCCTGATTATGAGTCTGCTTTGGCATGACATGGAGCCGCAGTAGTGAGGAGCTGAGTTTGATTGTGAATTGAATGGCTGCAGAATGCAGGGTTACAGTTTGAACAGCAGCTTTGTGCCCTCTCTGCTCTGAGTCACCGCAGTGACGGACAGGAAGCACTTCAGTGTGGTCATTCGGATGATTTTAGGGAGCGCAGTAGCCTGGTCTCTGTCCTGGAGTCTGTGAGGGGGACTGAGCTGCCCTGGGCAGGAATTGCTGTCATGTATGATGAGCACAGTGTTTGTTTTACAGAGAGTGGTACCTGCAGGGTAATGACCTGTGTGTGTTACAGAGAGTGGTACGTGAGTCTAATGACCTGTGTGTGTTACAGAGAGTGGTACCTGCAGGGTAATGACCTGTGTGTGTTACAGAGAGTGGTACCTGCAGGGTAATGACCTGTGTGTGTTACAGAGAGTGGTACGTGAGTCTAATGACCTGTGTGTGTTACAGAGAGTGGTACCTGCAGGGTAATGACCTGTGTGTGTTACAGAGAGTGGTACCTGCAGGGTAATGACCTGTGTGTGTTACAGAGAGTGGTACGTGAGTCTAATGACCTGTGTGTGTTACAGAGAGTGGCCCCTGCAGGGTAATGACCTGTGTGTGTTACAGAGAGTGGTACCTGCAGGGTAATGACCTGTGTGTGTTACAGAGAGTGGTACATGAGTCTAATGACCTGTGTGTTTTACAGAGAGTGGTACCTGCAGGGTAATGACCTGTGTGTGTTACAGAGAGTGGTACCTGCAGGGTAATGACCTGTGTGTGTTACAGAGAGTGGTACGTGAGTCTAATGACCTGTGTGTGTTACAGAGAGTGGTACCTGCAGGGTAATGACCTGTGTGTGTTACAGAGAGTGGTACCTGCAGGGTAATGACCTGTGTGTGTTACAGAGAGTGGTACGTGAGTCTAATGACCTGTGTGTGTTACAGAGAGTGGTACCTGCAAGGCAATTACCTGATCATCATTGTCAGCATTCTGATCATTCTGCCCCTGGCGCTCATGCGGCAGCTCGGTATGTCCACCATTATTCCTCCGTCTCTGTATCCCACTATCCTCTCTTTCACTGCTATTGTCCTGTATCTCCAGTTTTTCTCTTGCATGTTGTAGCAGTTTGTCTCCCGTGTGTGTGTTGCAGTTTCTCTTGTGTTGTAGCAAATTGTTTCTTGTGTGTTGTAGCAGTTTGTCTCCTGTGAGTTGCAGGTGTGTGTGTCACAGTTGTGTGTTGTTGCAGTGTGTGTTTAACCCTCTTGTCTCTGATACTCACAGGGTACCTGGGCTACACCAGCGGCTTCTCTCTTACCTGCATGGTGTTCTTCCTGATATCGGTGAGCAACTCATCACAGGAGGCCAAAAACAGGAAAAAGAAATATGGGAAGATGTTTCTGCATGGCTTTTAAAGTGGGGTTCTGCTGAAAGGGAGGCACAGAAGGCAGTGCAATGCCAGCTAGCCTTTGTCTGTGTGAAGATTGACTGCACACTGTCCACAAGTGAAAGTTTGCAGGCATTGTTCTCTCTGGTAGTAGAGTGACTGTAGCTTGGAGCTTATGTAGTGCAGAGTTAAAACAGCTTTCTGTCCTCACCCCCTTTCTGTGTCTCCTAGGTGATCTACAAGAAGTACAACATCCCGTGTCCTCTAGAGGGCAGTGTTGCTAGTAACCACAGTGAGAGCCACCCTGAGGACTGCGAGTATAAGCTATTCACCATCAACCAACAGGTCAATGAACACTACCACACACACACACACCCACACACAAACACACACACATTCACACACACACACACACACACACACACTCGAACACACGCACACACACACACACACACACACTCGCACTCACACACGCACACATGCACGCACACTCTACATGCGTGTCATAGTGACCCTGTGCTTGTACTCATGTGGTCTCTCAGACAGCTTACACCATCCCCATCCTGGCCTTTGCCTTTGTGTGCCACCCTGAGGTGCTGCCCATCTACACTGAGCTACGCAAGTAAGTATGCCGCGGTCACCATAGCAACCCAAGACCTTCCGCCACAGTCACCCTACAGCAGCGGTCACCATAGCAACCCAAGACAGTCCGCCACAGGCACCCTAGAGACCAATCGCAGGGCCCATGGGAGTGTCCTGCACTTGTTTTCCAGTTAAACCCCCTAACCCTGCGTCTGGCTGCAGAGCACGTACAGTGAGGAAGCTGCTGTTTGGAGTTCATTTCTGATTTAATCATTCACCTCTTCAGTGTATTATCAGCTGTGGGCTGCCTTTCATTAACATGTGTCTTATACGTAGTCCCAAATAAAATGTTGATTTTTTAAATTCATAAGTATGGTGTGTTGATGAACTCAGCAGTATCCAAATGGTATGAGTGCGTGTATATATGTGCATGTGTATGTGTGAGTATGTGTGTGTGTGTGTGTGTATATATGTGCATGTGTATGTGTGAGTATGTGTGTGTGTGTATATATGTGCATGTGTATGTGTGAGTATGTGTGTGTGCGTGTGAGAGAGATCCCTCATTCACGTTCCCAATCATGGTCATTTTCCATCAATCATGTTTGTCTGTCTGTCCATCTCCATGGTCCATCTCCATGTGACCCCTCCATGGTCACATCAGCCCCTCTAAGAAGCGCATGCAGACAGTGGCCAACATCTCCATCCTGGCCATGTTCGTCATGTACCTGCTCACCGCCATCTTTGGCTACCTCACCTTCTACGGTAAGACAACACCAGGGTGTCTTTACTGTCAGGTGAAGACAATGGGTTTAGTTGACAAATGAGGGCTGTTTGTCCCCATCTGGTGGCAGCAAACATGCATGCAGGACTGTTCCATCACTGAACACTGTCCGTGCTGGGCTGAGGCCTGAACAGCCAAGCCCTCCTTCAGTTTGCCAGAACATTCCAGAGCACTGTGGTGTTCCCCTGCAGTGCTGCTTGCCAGTCCACTGTCATCCCAGCCATGTTCCCATATTGCCAGTCCACTGTCATCCCACTCATCCCAGCCGTGTTCCCGTATGGTTTGGCGTGGAGGTTGTTAGTCACAGTGCACTGATGAACCAAAAAAAAAACTGATCAAATTTTAAATACTCTTGTGGCAGGTGTTAGCATGAGAGTGAATCAGGCTTTAGTGGGAATGAATCAGGCTGTGGTTTTGGGTTCAGTGAGTGACAGAATTTTACTGTAACTGGGTGAGTGACTCAGCCCTGCTGTGACTGAGTGACTGGGTGAGTGACTCAGCCCTGCTGTGACTGAGTGACTGGGTGAGTGACTCAGCCCTGCGGTGACTGAGTGACTGGGTGAGTGACTCAGCCCTGCTGTGACTGAGTGACTGGGTGAGTGACTCAGCCCTGCTGTGACTGAGTGACTGGATGAGTGACTCAGCCCTGCTGTGACTGAGTGACTGGGTGAGCGACTCAGCCCTGCGGTGACTGAGTGACTGGGTGAGCGACTCAGCCCTGCTGTGACTGAGTGACTGGGTGAGTGACTCAGCCCTGCGGTGACTGAGTGACTGGGTGAGTGACTCAGCCCTGCGGTGACTGGGTGACTGAGTGAATGACGGGGGTGTGTTGTGGTTTCTCGTTGCAGGGAACGTGGAGTCAGAGCTGCTGCACACTTACAGCCAGGAGGACCCTTTGGACACCCTGGTTCTGTGCGTGAGACTGGCTGTGCTGGTGGCTGTCACCCTGACCGTCCCTGTCGTCCTGTTCCCTGTAAGACATGCTGCTTGACACATGCGCACACACACACACACACACACACACAAACACACACGTTCACACACACAAACACTGACAGCGCTGCTCCTCTCTGCAGATCCGTAGAGCAGTGCTCCAGCTGCTGTTTCCAGAGAAACCGTTCCACTGGGCACGCCACATCGGCATCGCCGTCTCCCTGCTCTTCATTGTTAACCTGCTCGTCATCTTCGTCCCCAACATAAGAGACATCTTCGGCATCATTGGTGAGAGTTTCCTGCCCTCCTCATGTAAACCATGTAAACGCCTGCAGCGGTTCTCTCTCTCTGCCATAAACAGGCTAAAGACTGCTCAGTGAAGTCATTCCTGGGTCTTAGAGCTCCCCCATGGCTTAATGTTTTGTCGTTATTTGTGCTGCCAGTTAATGTTGTGGTTTGTTCTGTGCGCTGTTTCTGCGTCATCCTTTCGCGCCGAGGCTCAGATTAACTTTCAGATCCCTTTCCCGCTGCCGCACTGCCTGCTGGGAGATAGAGTTGGATCTCATCACCCCTATTCTTTTTTCTCTCACGCCCCCCCCCCCCCCCCCCCCCCCCCCCCACTACAGGGGCCACATCCGCCCCCAGTCTGATCTTCATCCTGCCTGGAATATTCTACATCCGTATCATTCCCGAAGAGATGGAGGCACTTAAATCCCGGCCCAAGATCCAGGTAGGCCCTGCCAACTCTGTGCATCACACAGCTCCACAGAGTTCCAGTTTTTACTCTTTCATTTCATTTTCATTTGCAAACCAGACAACTGTCAGCTACAGTGCTGGACTTAGTAGAAGTAAGAGAGAAGTAAGAGAGAAAAACTTGCATGGTTTCTAAGGGTACGGAAGTCCCACTCTTAAGTTAATGCGTGTGTCTGTTTGTAAGCAGCGCTTTGTTAATGCGTGTGTGTGTTTGCAGGCGGCGCTCTGTTAAGTTAATGTGTGTGTGTTTGTGAGTGGCGCTCTGTTAAGTTAATGCGTGTGTGTGTTTGCCGGCGGCGCTCTGTTAAGTTAATGCGTTTGTGTGTTTGCAGGCGGCATGCTTCGCTGGCCTGGGATTCGCCTTCATGGTGATGAGTCTTTCATTCATCATTCTGGACTGGGTTTTTGGAGAGAGCCGGAGTGGAGGCGGCCATTAACACACGGCAACCAATCGGATCCCAACTCAACGCATCAAGCCCCAGTCCCCGCCCCTTAACCTTTCACTAGCCCAATAAGCCACCAGTGTAACGCTGACTCCACCCAGCCCCTGGACCCTCCACTGTCCCCCATCCCACCTCCCCTTTGAGAAGAGGAGAGTAAGTGCTGGCTTAGCCAACACCTGCCTGCCACGCTCAAATCACACAAGACCCCCAGTGTTTCCATGGGCAACGGCTCCACGGCTGAGGCTGCCTGTGTTAATGTGGCAGAGAGGGAGGCTGCCAAAAATCCTGCCAGAAATCAACCAATCAGGGGAAAGAGTTCAGATTTTTAGAGCACACATTTATTCCAGTCTCTCCATCACTGCCAAAACCATCAGTCTCACACTTTCTCTCTGCTCTGCTCCCACTCAATCCCACCAGCACCCCACATGATTTCACTTGCCCTGCACACTTCAGTACTATGCTGGCCCTGTGCACTCCAGCACTATGCTAGCCCTGTACACCCCAGGGTTATGCAAGCCCTACACACTCCAGTACTATGCTAGCCCTGCGCACCCAAGCGCTATGCTAGCCCTGCACACTCCAGCACTATGCTAGCCCTGCGCACTCCAGCACTATGCTAGCCCTGTGCACTCCAGAGGATTGCTAGCCCTGCCCACGCTAGCGCTACGCTAGCCCTGTGCACACCAGTGCTACACTGTGGCCTGTGGGTGACAAACACACCCCCTGTCCTGGCAGGGCTGGGGATGGGAAAGCTTCCTGTGCTTCTCCTCGTGTTCCACGGTCTGTTGAACGGGGCTGGACACTGTTGTGGGTCGGTCACACTTCAGAGGTGGACAGCTCCAGCCTGGGATGCCAAAAATATCACAAAAATAAAATGCTGTTTCTAAAGTACATTCACCTCCCCAAACATGCAAATGACCTACCCTCAGTACATGGAGATGGGGAAAATGCGGCTGAAAATTATGTATTTAATATTAAAAAAAGATGCGTAATTTATCCTGCAACTTGAAATGGATTTTTAAATTATTTTATTCCATTTATATTTATATTGCGGAGAAAAGCAAATGTGAAATTCCTTAAATTTCTCCGTCTCCCTTCTTCAAAAAACTGACCATGAGTAGTTGTAGTCTCAGTGCCATTTATCAGATTGAAATGTGAGTACAACCATATCAGTATCAGCAAAACTGTAAATGAAATCTGTATTTCCTGTAGGCTGGTCTGCACAGCCTCAAACTGCAGAATGTGATTGGTTAGCTCTAAGCCAGCTGACGGTTTACAGTTTCTGTTGGTTGATTAAATATTCCTATACAGTCAAGTATGACCAAAAAGGTGTATGAACTTATGAAAAGGTGTTTGTTGTTATCAAATGTTTTTGTCATTTTGAATGTGCAGTGAGGTTTGAGCTCTCCCGGGCACTGGGAGCTACGCTTCCATCACAGTTTCAGTTTGCAGCTAAAAGAAGCAGCAAGGTCTTGTTGCTTTGGGTAGAGGTGGATTTCCGTAGGCGTTGTCGCACCGGGAATGGAGAGAGGTGATTTGTGACACCAGAGCACAGTAGTAGGGACTGAGTTAGGATACTTAAAACTGGTAGGGGCTGAGTTAGGGTACTCAAAACTGGTAGGGGCTGAGTTAGGGTACTTAAAACTGGTAGGGGCTGAGTTAGGGTACTCAAAACTGGTAGGGGCTGAATTAGGGTACTCAAAACTGGTAGGGGCTGAGTTAGATAAACTGAAGCTGGTGGAGGTGTAGCTGCTGAGGGCTCTTATTCTCTCCTGTGCTGTTTCACTTGCTGATGATCAGGGAGAAAAAGAAAAAGGAAAAAAGGACCAATTTTCCCATTGTTAAAAATGGCCTTGAACTGAAAGTCCAAACCAATATTTTTATTAATATGTTCTCATGCAAACATATCTCTTCTTGATATTTTAAACATGAAGATTTTAAGATTTTTATTCCTTGTTTGATTTTTTTTTGTAAAATATTTTTATTGTTTAGAAGAAAAGCACCTCAATAGAATGTTTTCTCCAAACATTGCACCCATATTACATATGTATTTCAATATGAAGAGTATTGTAATTAGAGAAACAGAAATAGTTTTTTGTACTTGACCAAAGCAGGAACATTTTGGTGAGCATTTGAACAACCAAGTGCTGGTTTAGGGTTTCAGCCGGAGAGAAATGGGGCCATAATCACAGACAGGTCAGAGAAACCGTGACTTTTTCCATTTGTAAAACAAATAGTGTTTGTGAAGGTGAAAGACATGCTCTCTTTTTAAATAAAGATGAATAAATGTCCTCTCTCCTCTCTTCATTATCACTTGTCAATATTTGTATTGGTAATTAAGTGATAGCTGGTATGAGTAATTCTGTTCATCCTTCAGTGTTTCTGTTGTGCATTTCTTTGTTTGAAATATGTGCCATTTCAGCTGCCAAACAAAAGAAAAAATGTGCAGGTTGGAGCAGCTATAGATGATGGAAGGATGCACTTTTGTCCCATACAGTACTGGACGGCGATACCACAACAGCAGAAAGTAAAACCACCAAACAGGAAAATGAAGTGATACTCTTCTCTGTAATCATGTCTTTTATGTATAATGTCCTGCTGGTTTGTGATTCATTAGAAATTCTGCAGGTACACTTGACCTCCGTATCCACTGTATGTCAGAGGTCAAAGGTGAAGTATGCCTGCTCTAACTGTGCATGCGGCCTGTTCAGGGACTGTGTGGCTGGAAACAGTAGCCTTATGAGGGGGAAGGAAGGCGGTAGAAGCTCAACTTTCAACATGGGACACTGCAATGATGTAACAGAGTACCAACAGGCAGCAAGCTCACAACAAGGACACCCAAAGTACCAGAGTAAAGCAGACAATTAAACTAAGAGACACACCAGCATGGAAACAGTGACGGTACCACTCATCAACATTTCACAAAAGGTTTCACCCTGCAGGGCACTGCCTGGCCACATGGGGGCAGTATAGCACATGATTGGCCTGTTGTGGTCATGATGTAGTCTTATGCTTCACCAGTTTGGCCCCTGTGCTATAGAAATGACCCCCCTTCCTTCTCTAAACGGCTAAATCACACTGGCCACCAGTATAGCTGCAGCTTTAATCCTGATTCAATAGTTCATTTCTGTCTCATTTCTTAAGAAAACGTCATTATTTCAAAACATTATTTCCTTTAGACTATTAATTTCATAATGGTGCTCTCCCACAAGATATATTTCTGAATGGTGTTTCCCAAGGGTGGCTTTTGGCTGAAAAATGTTAGGTGGAAGCACTCCGATTGGCTAAAACAGCTTCATGCGGGCAATCTGATTTGCCAAGAATATTCCCTGTTGGGGTAGGGCGACATACTGCCCTCCCAGGGACAAAAGCAAGCAAAAGCACTGTGTGTATGAGCATGTGTGTGTGCATGTATGCGCATGTGTGTGTGTGTGTGTGTGTGTTTTAACAAGTTGTATAATGCACATTAACAGTCAGATCTTTTATTATATTAACTTGCAGCTCACAAGATGTTTGTATTTTCCTCAAATAATTTGTTCCTAAAGAAGTAACTATACTAAAAAGATTGACCCTGTTATTACTGGTTACAGCTACGTGTATTTGCATTGAATGGTTATAATAGTAATTAGTGACAGCAGCAGGAGCTAAATGTGTCACAGTGGCAGTAAATCACAGAGAGAGGAGTGGCAGTAGTTGCAGCTGCAGAGGTAAAAGGCCTAATAGGAGGAGCTGCAGCCACAACAGCATCTATATCAGTGGCAGTGGCTTAATTAGAGGACACAAAGTTTTGCAGAAGTTGCACACTTGAAAGCAAAAAGCAGAAGTGCGCAGCATAGCTGATCAGCTCAACAGCAAAAGGAGAAATTGACTGTGGTCGTCCGTTTCCTGTTCTGGGGCCTGCTGCAGCGCCAACATCATTTCAAACACGGAAGTGAAAGCTTCACTCCTTCTCTGGTGTGATCGCTCTCTCTCAGAGGGAGAAGGAACGCACAAAGTCTTTTTTCTCATTTGGAAGTATTCCCCCATCCGGGTGTGTGTGCTTTAAGCTTCTGGGGACACCATGAGTCGGGGATCCAAGGCCAAAACCCAGGAGAACAGGCCCAGCTTGCTGCTCAGTGGGCCAGAGAACGACCGTCTCCTTGACCTGCTGGGGCGCAGGTGTGTCGTAAGTGGAGGGCTTTCTGAGTGTTGGGGGTGGGGGAGGGGGTGGTTTTGGTGGTTATTGGCCCAGACTGGCAGGGACACAATGCTCTGGGACGGTTGCCAGGGGACAGGAGCAGGGCCTCGGTCCAAACCCAGAGGACTGAACTCAGCTGGGCCCCAGGGTTAGGGTCCACTGGCTGCGCTGCCCTGTCAGCCTTCATGCTCCTGCACCCTCAGCTTCCTGCTGTCTGAGATCCTTTATATTAATAAATACACGTTAAATGTGTGCTGTGGTGATGGATTACATAACCAGCATGTGGATGGCTCTCTGGTACAGAGTAATCCAAGTCTAAGACCTAAGAAAATGCACAGCCCCATTACTGTATAGTTTATTACGTGTAGTAGAATGTTTTGACGATTACAGTAGTCTATAAAAAAGTGCTGCTGCATGAAAGCTTGGTTTTGAGTTGCAGTGAACACAGTAATGTCTCACGTCTAGACAGTTATGAGTCAGTGTGCTCTTCTGAGCAGGGTACAGTCACAAAACCCACTCCAGGTGTGCAGAAACATTTCCACATCACAGGGAAGAACATGTGGGTCCAGGCTGGGTTTGAGATGGCTCTGGGGTGGCCATTCTAACCTCCTGGCTCTTTCAGCTTTGCTACCATGTGCTGTGAGAAAACAAAGATCACCTTCGTTAAGACAGCATTCATTGACGCTGACATTTCATAGCAAATTGTTCGTAAATGAAATGATAAATTGTTAATAGACAACTATTTAAAATGTACCAACATTACTTATGTCATGTAAATTGCTTATTACTACTTAAAACACACAGTGAATGAAGAAATAAATCATTAATGCAATTAATACTATACACATAGTTTCACTTTTTAAAGTTAGCAGGCCTCGGAGATGGAAGTCTCAAGGCTTGGGTAGAAAGCCAAATGAACGAATCTGTGATGGAGAAGACTCGGGTAAATTTGTTCATTTTAAAGATTCATTCAAGAAGATTTGTGCATTGGAGAACTGCCCCTCACCAAAGACAAAGTCAGCTTTAATGTCATAACATTGTTCTTCAAAATGTGGCAATGTATGAAATTCTTGTGCAGAGAGACTCCATTTCTTTATGGTATTAAATAATTATTAGTATTTTTTATTATAATTATTATTATACTTAAAGATCATTAATATGATCATAATACAAGGCTGGACAGCAAGTTAGCCATTTAGGATTCGGATTGCCTTCAGGAAGAAACTGTCCTTGAGTCTGGTGGTCCTGGATACTACCTTTTTCCAGATGGAAGCAGCTGAAAAGGTCATGTGCTGGATGGCGAGAGTACTGAATTACCGAGAGGGCTTTCGTCCGGGAGCGCTAGTTGAATTGGTGTTTCATAGAGGGGAGCTGTAGAAATTTCTCAGGCTATTAGGACGCACGCCAGACCTTTTAGCTTCAGGAAGTAGAGTCTCTACTGAGCCTTTTTTTTTTTTTTTTTACCACATTGCTGATGGGTCTTCAGTGATAAGGGTGCAGAGGAATTTGAAAGCCCTGACCTCTGTACAGCCGTGTTATTGATCATAACGGGGAGGTGATCACCTTTCAACCGCCTGTAGTCTACGAATGTAGTCACTAATGGCTATTACAGAGCCATGTTTAATGAGCATAGGTTTTAAACTATACTATATATTCTTTCTCATTGAGACTTTTGGTATTGAAATTACGATCGCAGTTTCTGAGGCACGAAGTCTCCACAAAGCACTTTTCCCAGAGTCAGAGCTGTAACCAGAAACTACAACTATTAGGTGACAAACTGTGGAGGACCCAGGATCAGTAAGCACTGGCTAACATGCTGTAAGCAGAGTGGCGATAGCTAACAGCAAGCTTACATATCCCAGGAAGCTGGTACAATCTGAAAGATAAAGGGAAGTTGGCATGAGATAACTTTAAACAAGAAGCTGTCACAAGCTAACATTTGGGTCAAGTTAGTGCCAGGAAATATATGGGGGGAACCTCGTGCTTGGTAGTACAGGTCTGTAGTGGGTATCCGGTGCTAACAACTAGCCAGAAGCTAGAACTACCATATAACAAGAACTAGGTGCACGCTAAAATGTATTGGGCAGATAGCAATAGTTACCATATGTAGCGGGAAAGTAATGATACCTAACACTTAAGAGAACCAGGAGCTACATAGCTAACATAAGCGGGAAGCTGACACTAACCATTTTGTAGGCCTGCTGTAGGACGTTGGTACTAGCTAACAAGAAGGGAGGCGCTAGCAAGCATACACATCATATCTGCACAGCACATCGCAGCAAACGTTTTGTTCTAAGCAGGATGCAAGTCAATACAGAGGGCCGCGGGTGTTTCCTAACATGCAGCTGGAGGCTCTCACTGTAATCTGAAATGGTTACCTAGCATTAGCAAACGTGAGCGGGAAGCTGATGCTGTCATAGATTGAGGATGCAGACCTCGGCTGCGTTCCAACACTTTTTCCCGTCTCCTCCTTTCCTCCGCTCATTTCCTCCTCTCCTTTCCTACCCTGGAAATATGTGGAGGAAAGGAGGAGAGGACGAAATGTGAGTATTGGAAAGCACTCCTGAGTGACAGGGAGCAGGAAGCGGTGGCACGGCCAGTTGCAGCTCAGTGCAGTGTATTGTAGAATGTGTTAGCCTTGGACCCGCAGCGAGAGGACCCCCGGGTTTACCCTCTGAAAGATGGATGGCAGTGTACAGTGAAGTTATCTTTACTTATGTGTATTTTTACTTTTAAGTGTAAAACTAGAATTCTGTCGTTTTAGAGGACAAATAAAAGTAACGAATGTCTGTACACCTGAAATATTTAACTTCTGAACTATGTACTTTCATAATTTTAAGATGTAGCCTATAGATGTAATGATACCAAAACAGAGTTTGGTTTAGGACTAGATCTTTGCATTTTCCAGTGTTAATAGAAGTATTATAATGCGGTTTTGTTTAATAGCCTACTCGAATTAAAGCATCCTGCCATCGGTTTTTTTCTATGAGTAACAGGCCCCTGTTCTGGAAAGCAGACTGCTGAGTGGCTTTAATCAGCCTACAGTTTTTCGTTGCTGTGGATGCAGGTATATTCATAGAATGTAATCGACCCTTTTCTAAGCGGAAACCTGTTGGATGATTATTGAAAAATAAATCCTCATGCCTGGGTCCTGCATGAGCATGTCAGGTTTATTTTGCAGTGGTCATAGCCGGCTGCTTGTACATTATCCCTTAGCTACTTAAACTCGTTTCAAAAGAAATTTGGAACGTTTCATACGGGTGGGCAGAAGCAAAGATAAAATAACAGAGGTCTCTGCATTACTCAAAACGCATAATGTAACATTCGGGCTAGTTGACATAGCAGTCTTACCATACAAATAAAACGAAACGGGGTCCTCTCGCTGCTGCTCCAAGGGTACGGCCGGACACTATCAGATATATTGCGAACCATTGTCACAAACTCTTTCATGTGAAACATGTTCTGTTTCAAAATATATATTTTTAGAAGAAGAGAACATTCACACACACTCTATTCACCAATGCAAATGTTCCAGCACCTCTTTTCAGGACTGACACAGGCAGCTGGCTGGGAAACAGTTCAACATTTTATCTTATTTTCACATTTAGCCCCTTCAGTTAGTACCTCGCCCAACAAGGCGTGAGTTTCCCTTTCTGCATTTGATCATGTAGCGTTTATCACTCGTACACTAGATCATGAGCAGAGCAGCGAAGGGTATTTTAACAGACTCCACAGTGTTGTGTAGTTGGACGATGGTTCTATTTAGACCTGTTCCTGTTTTGCAGTTTGTGGTTTGGTTTAATGCTTTCATTACGGCCATGTGTGCTTTGCAGGAGGGTGCTGATGGAGCAGTGTTCTGTGTGTGTGAAATTCACGCGCCCTGACCAGAGCGCATTTCCCACATAGAAACTGAAGCGTGTAACTGCAGCCCATAGTCAGTATATTACAGTATATGCGTTAGCCTGTCCCAGCGCAGACGTACTCAAACGCTCAGGGCTGCGTTAGACTGTCCCAGCTCAGATCACCTTTGTTCCCTTAGGTACCCACGCCGTACTGCAGTAAATGTCCAGCTGCATACATGGATAATATAAGCTTGCAAGATATAAACCTGGATAAGACACATGCCTGAAATGTCAAGGCTGTAGTGCGCTCGCATGACAACCGAAGTCTGAACAGGCCTATTGTGTGCTAACATGAGAACTGTGCATGGGGTTATTGTGTGCTAGTTGGTAGCTGCTTGTCTCTACATATTCTACTGAAAAGGGACCGGAAGTTCTTTCTTAAGCGCTTCCTGTGTTGCTAAAATTAGTGATTGTGTTGAGTTCCTCTTCTAAAACGCATGCAGAAAAAACAGAATAAACTAACTGTTCTTCCTGCGCTCCGCTCTCTGAGGCTGGAATATTAATCATATGAAATTAACATATGATCAATAATTTGAAGTTAGCAGTAGCACCAGTTAGCATAGTTCATCTACCAATCATAATTCAGAGGCCCAAAGAGGCTCAAAGACTGGTAGCTCCTTATCTTATACCAATGTCACACCAGCATCTATCTGTCAGAAGTTGTACACGCACTTCCATGTTAGGCAACATTAGGTGGCACTTTTACTCTCATTGTAATTCATCTTGTACATAAATAAACAAATTATTCCAAAAATACGATGAAACCTGCAGATGTCAAGCAGCTTAAAGGAGTTTAAAAATACAGAGGTCATGGGTTTCCCGTGTCTGTACTGGCCACTTTCCACTGAGGCCTTTGCAGATTTTGCCACAAGATTTACATACAAAAATAACCCCTCATAGTTTTATGCTTACTGAACAAAA
>JAFBMS010000377.1:0-37500 GCA_019788955.1 Albula glossodonta
TCACTCTCACACACACTCACTCACTCTCACACACACACACACCGTCCGAGACAGGAGCAATGGAGGAAAAGCTGTAAGATGAAATAATAAAAACAGAAAGTTGAAACATTGGCCACCCCTCCCCATCCTGCAGAGAGCATGTGCGGTCTCCATGTCCGTCTGGAGGCTTTGCATCAGCATGTGTCTGCACAGGCCCGTTCCGTGCCCATGTTTAATTAATCACCTGCAAATCTTGTATTGACGTGTATTGACGCAGGCCTTTGTCAACATTGTACTTCATGTTCTTAATGGAGTTTCCTTTAAAAACTTTAACACACTCAAAGGCTATAAAGGACGGTGAATAATTCAGCCAGTTTTGCAGAGTTAGCCAATTTAAGCACAAATAATCTTTGTGCACAAGCATCTCTAAAGTATAGAATAAGATGAAATAATGGCCATCAGGCAGTCTGTTTTTGTCACACTAGTGCACTGAGATGACTCTGCTCTCTGTAATTTGCTCTTTGTCTTCACATTCATTTAGCAGAAATCCTGAGGTTCATCAAGCAAAAAACTAAATAAGCTTTTTTTCCCCAGTCAGGGGCGCTGACTGCTCTCCCCGTCAGCTCTGCTCTGTGCTGCGTGTCTAAAATCCTCCTGAGTTTTGGCGATGGCGCCCTGTGACTGAACCGTTCTGTCTTGTGTTCTTGCAGGGACAACCTCATCTCTGAACACCACGCTGCCTTCCAATAGTGCCTGGTCATCCATGCGTGCCTCCAACTATCCCAGCGCCCTCGGCGGCTCTGCGCCGGGCCCCTCAGGTCAGCACGCCATGCCGCGCTGGCCCACGGGGTCCATCGACCGTACCCCAACGCCCCCCCACCCCCATCTGCCTTTTCACTTAAGCTTCATTTGTATAATGCTTTTAACAGCAGCACTTCCACTGTCACAAAGCAGTGACATGCATGCCCCACGTCTGCTTAGCATAATCAACTGTAAGTTGCTTTGGGTAAAAGCTTCAGGTAAATATTAACTTTATTTCATCTAATGTCTTGTGTTCCCCCTTCCCTGCAGCCAGAAGCGGAGGCTCCAAATCGTCGTGGTCCCCTGGTACGGTCCCTAGCACTTCCCTGGCCCATGAGCTGTGGAAGGTGCCCCTGCCCCCCCAGAAAGCTGCCCCTGGCCCGTCCCGCCCGCCCCCTGGCCTCACCAGCCAGAAGCAGCCCTCGTCCTGGGACAGCGCCCCCCTGCGTCTGGGCGGCTGGGGCACCTCTGACTCCAGATACACCCCCGGTGAGTGCCACATCGCCACCTCTCTGTGTGGAGGGGAATAACGCTGCTCGTGCTTTAATGCTGACTCTGCAATCAGCAGTGATCCACAGGACCTCAGTTATTGTAACCCATTTTGTTTTTACTTTTATTAGTTTTATTCGGTTTGGCGTGAATGTCAGAGTCATGTCGTATCCCCGTTTTGCCCTCAGGTTCCAGTTGGGGTGACAGCAGCTCAGGGAGAGCGACTAATTGGCTCGTCCTGAAGAACCTGACTCCGCAGGTGAGTGCAGAGGACCCACTGGTCTCCTCCGTCTCCTTTTGCACTGCAGCTGCGGGGAACGTACCACGTGCAAGACGTTCAGGCTTCACACTCTTGCACAGGGTGTTCAGCTACTCTCTGAGAACACCACTACTCATTCATACAGCTGGGTATTTGAGAGTCTGACAGCTGCAAATCAAACCCACAGCCACTGAGCCTGATTCCCTAAGCACTGTACAATACGGTCATCACTGCGTTTGCATTATTTTAGTATGTAAATAATGTCAGTGCAGTGATATTGAACACTGATACCCCGGTTTATGCACAGAACAGCAGGTGAGGGTGACCAGTTGCACACAGGCTCATTGTTTCTTGTTTTTTGTAAATCTGGTTTGTGAGAGCACCATGTGACCTGCATATATCTCTCTGTGTGTGTCTGTCTGTCTGTCTGTCTGTCTCCCTCCCTCCCTCCTCCCCCAGATCGACGGCTCCACTCTGCGAACACTCTGCATGCAGCACGGTCCACTGATAACATTCCACCTGAACCTGCCGCACGGCAACGCTGTCGTGTGCTACAGCTCCAGGGAGGAGGCGGCCAAGGCCCAGAAGTCTCTGCACATGTAAGTGTGAATGACTGACCCAGCTGCCAATCAGCCACATCTCATTACAGGTTAAGGCGGGGTCTGACACACCCACTTTTGTGATGCAGCCAATCAGCTGCTACTTTGTTTCAAAGGCCTGACACTTCCTCCAGCTATATATTTCATCCTGTAGCTGGGAAACGGTGGCCCCCCTCCACCCAGTTTTACTGCCTGGTTCTTAAGAAAAAGTTCTCCAATAACCAGAAACAATGAGTGGTTGTGTCATAATTGACGGAACGCATCTGTTAAACTGCAGGATACAATGTGTTCGCTGGACAGTGACATGGTGTGTAGCGGAGGGCATTAAGTGTTTGTTTTTCGCTGGTTTTGGGTGCATATTAGGATCCCGTTTTTCCTGCCCTAGTGAATATACTGGCAGAGTGGGGTTCTGAGGGAAAGGAGGACTCCTTATCCCGCTGAGGGGATCAGCCCTTCTCATGCCTTTTTTCTTTGTGCATTTCAGGTGCGTTTTAGGGAACACTACTATCCTGGCCGAGTTTGCCAGTGAGGAGGAGATCAGCCGTTTCTTTGCACAAGGTCAGTCTATGGCCCCTGCCTCTACCGCCACCTCTCCCAGCTGGCAGGGCCTGGGAACCGGCCAAAACCGGATCGGAACCATTGAGGGCTCCCATTCTTTCCCATCGCGCACCGACCCCAACCCCCCCCACTGGAGCGGGGGCGGGGACCTCCACGGTAGCTCCTCCCTCTGGCCCACACCCACCTATCCCACCAGCCTATGGGGGAGCCCCGGCGGGGGTGAGGGGCGGGGCATCAGCAGCCCGTCCCCAATCAACTCCTTCCTTCCTGTCGATCATTTGACAGGGGGTGGAGACACCATGTAGTAGTACAACTTTCACCTTCTGACTTAAAGAACATTTGACCTCAGCGCGTGTAATGAATAGTAATTCAGTATAAGACAAGAAAAACAAAATGGCACTAGTACTTTTTTCAGCTACACAAGAAGAAAAAAAACAACTTATATATATATACACATACAAAAATGTACAGGGTCAACCTGTGGAAACAAGTTACGTTCTTTCTGCACATTTTCCACTCTATTTTAGCCCAAAACATATCAGTTTTAATACTTGAATCATGCTGGCCAATATTATAATGTGAAAAGGATATATTTACACTTCCAGGTAGTGCTCTTTGTGTGTGGAAAAAAAATGCTTCAAATGAGCTCATTTAATGTTTATTCATCATGTATATTTGAATTCCATTTATTTTTTTTTTGTTTTATTGCGTTTGTTTGCTGACAGTGTTGGAGTATTGGAGCTTTTTTAACTTTGCACTGAATGTGTTTTTTTTTCTCAATGTAACCTGCAATATAGAGGGAGACTTGAGTTCCCAGTGTAGTTGTTTACTCAAGGATGTTCTTAAATAACTGCGTGTGCGCTCTGCTAGGCCTTGACGTACGCCCTACCATATCCTGGTATCGCGAGATCAAGAACATGATACAGATGCCCGACTTGGGGTCATTTGAGGATTATAAAAAGATAAAACAAAAGTATTGCACCAATTATGATTTTGTTGTGTTTGAAAACTAAAGAGTTGAACAGCGTTAAGAGACTGTAGCATCAGCTGTGACATGTATGCCTCTCCTACAGACGGGAGAACTGCACTTTGAATCAGGCTTTCGTTGAGTTCGGAGGTGCCACACTGCGACCTCTTGTTTACAGACATTTAAGGGGGAGGGGGTGGGAAGGGGCGGGGGGCGGGAAGTGTGTTTACTCTTCCTTCGTTTTAAAATACAATAAAAAAATAAATGTAAAAAAAAAATACAAAAAATTTAACTACGCTGAGTAAACAAAAAAATCCAAAAAAACATAAAACACAAAAAAAAACTAAAGTATAGAGGATGAAGACGAAGCTTTATCTCTGGGAATACTGATCAGTGTTTTTGCCATGTTGTGTGTGAGTGTGTGTGTGTGTGTTTTTTTTTTTTTAAATCTATTCCTATTGAGCATGATTCTCAGGAAACTTTACCCACAATCCCCTTGTAGAAAGTCTTTTGTAGGAAAGATCCAACTTCTAGCACTGAAACTACTTATTGCTCTGTAAGTTTTTCTCTGCCAAATAACTGCTGTAAGCTGGATGTGCTCTACACATGCTTTCAGATGTACTGTCTGTTTCTCTGTCTATTACTGAGTGGGGCTGCGGTGGCAGAATCACTGTCCTCCTTATTCCCTTAATTCCCATTGAGTGGGTACGTGTTTATTTTATTACTCTTATTTTTGTTTTGTTTATTTTTTTTTTCCTTTGTCAGATATTACTGTTGAACTTCTAATAAGAAAAAGCAGAAACCAGAAACTATGCATACTGTAGCCAAGTATGTGGCTTGCAGAATCACTCTATTTGTTATACGAAATGTTTTAAATGTAGAAATGATCGCAGATCCGCCGTTTGCAACTCTTTCTCCTTGCCACTAATGGTGTTATAAAAACAAATATATTTAAAAAATAAAAAACACATCTTGTTCGGTCGACATTTTACCCGTGCAGAATTTCCCACATTTCAATGCCTTCATTGAAACTGTTCCAAGATGCAACAAGTCAAGTGGCTTTTAACTGTTTACAAATAGAATATGATTGTACCGTGCTTGGTGGTGTTCCAATCTGAAGTTCCTTACCATATTAATAAATCGTGTTTTGGCTGCTCATCCTCGCTTGTTTTTGAACACTGGTTTGTCCTTTTCAAGGCCGCGTCTGTGTGACTGGAACAGGCTTAGAAGGCTAGAACAGTGGTGAATGTAATCTCTTTGCTGGTAGTTTTAAGTACATGCATTTAGACAAAGTGTACATAGATTTACAAAATATATATATATATATAAATATATAAATTTATTTTGATTGTTCAGTTACAACAATGCACAATTTATGCTTCAAAGAGAGAAGTCAGCATTAGGTGAAGCCATGGACCTTAACGTTTTTATTTGTTTGTTTCTGTGTTAGCACATTTTTCCTCGTGTTGTTCAAAATTCTCATTATTTAAAAAAAAAAAAAATATATATATATATATATATATATATATATATATATATATATATATATATATATATCTCATGTTCAATTTTAAGCTGTCCAGGTTTGATCAAGTTTTTAAACGTAGTTTCAAAAAACCTCGAGTATTGATCCGGACTTGTTGGCGGCGTGCCAGTATTGAACAGCGTGTAACTACGTGCTCTACCAAATATTAATCAATCGAAAGAATTTTGTTTACTGAATTCCAGATTTTTTTAACCAGACGTTAAAGAGGAACATCTGAACCAGGTTGATCTCTCTTTTTTTTTTTTTTTTTTTTTTTTTTAAATAAAATGAGAAATGAAATTAAAACTGAAAGCCTTGGGCCTTGGGTTTGCACTTGGTGTTTGCATATGTATATATAACCGACTAGTGTGTACTGTATTGGTGTGTCTACAGTGCAGCGTAGGCGTAGATACTGATGGAGTTTCTTGCGCGGACAGCTATGTTGTAGGTCTGTTTTCAAGTGTGTGTTGTAAATAGGTGTTCCTTTGCTGGGGGTGCTGAATTAGGTCCAGGGTTATTTTTCCGGGAAGACTTGCGTTCCGTCTCCACAATGGTGAAGGGTGCAATGCCTGAAAGTGTAGAAACAGAAGGCGAGTGCGTTTCAGAGACGGATTCGCAGGTCTCCATAACCAGAGTCTCCTTAAATCGTATTCATGAACGCGTCCTATGTCCCGTGTCAAGGGTAGCCTTGTTCTGTTTCTTTGTTGCTTGCCATGTACGTTTTCTACTGTGCGTGGCTCTATTCACATGCATGGTCCATAGCTCAACCACGCGGTTCGGAGACTAGGGGTGTTCTCCCATGCTTTCCTAGAATCTATTTGCGTACGTAATCCTGTGGAGTGAAGTTAGCTGACTTGGTGTAACTGAAAGTCAAGTTACACTCAAAGTTAATTCCACTTTATATTTTTTGCCTTTTGGGGGGTCGGGTTAGCTTCATGTAGTGTACGTTTACCTGTATAGTGGAGCTGTTGGACAAACCTGTCTCACTGTCATGCCAAATTGGGGAGAGGAGACTAGAAAGGAAAGGGATTTGATATGTTCTCAAAAGCTGGACAATGTTGAATTATGCTTGAAACGTCACTTGCGACCAAGCAGTTGCGAGGGAGGATTTAAATCATGTTTGCTGCTTTGCAGTTTTTTTTGTCCGTTTAGGTTGGGGGTGAGGTGAAAATTGCATTTACTTTTTTCTTATCAATATATAAAATGTCATTCTCTTCTGACGCGTCCTGCGAGGGAATACACGGGTGTCTTTTAGCTAGCAATGCTGAGGCTACCAGAAAAAGTACTGTGTGAGTATTTCCGTCTCATCATTCTTAACTCTAAATATAAAAGCTTTAGTAAAAACCAGCAGAAAGAAATGAGCGAATAAGATTATTAATTTCTATTGTCCGCTGATATGGGGGGAGGGGAGGGGGGTTCAGAAAGACTATGCAGTGTGTTGTCAGACCTGGCATCAATGCCCAAGGTGTTTGCTTTGTAGAATCCCAACTACAATTATCGGTGGATTTAAAGCTGTCAATAAACACGTGTGCCATGATTTCACTGTGTATTTAGATTTTTTTGTGTTATGTGTTTTAAACGGCCAGTTGCAGTGTACTAAGCATTCGTTTGCGATCTCTTGTTCACCAGTCCATCTTAAAAAGTGCGACATGAAAGTGCACATTTTCAACTGCAACTATTTTTTTTTATTGAAATGTATCAAACAATAGAAAAACGAGCGCGCGCACATCAACTCGTTATGCACATTGCTTCGCTGGACTGTTTAAACGGTGTACAGAAAAAAACATTGTCAATAACAAACCGACTTCTTAAACTTAGCAGGAAGTACCTTTTTATGTCTTCCTGGGGTATTCTGGGAATTTTATGTGTGTGGGGGGAACTGCACTTTTTTGAAGGACAATCTTTATTTGTACCGATAATTTGACGGAAGAAATAGTCTAATACTCAGCTGTGACGAATGTTTCCATTGATGCTGTCGTTTTTTTGTGGTTTTTTTGTCCTTGTTGTTGCTTGCATTTCAGTTTTAGTGCTCTTACGTGGACATGTGAAGAGGTGCGTAGATCAGACTTTGCCAGGCCTTTTATGGACTGTATTTGTTAGACTGATTACTTGTGTGTAATGTTATGCTGGTCTCAGCATCAGAAATACCAAGCTGTGTAACTTGGGTGTAACCCACAATAAATCTTTAACAGTGAGCCTTTCTGTTGTTTTGTGTCTTTCTTCTGTGTCCTTGATGTGTTTAATCACTATATATGTCAATTACTAAGTAAGAATAAAACCTCTTAGGCTGCAGGGTCCTGAAACCCTGCTGTATTATGTCAAAGGGCTGCATCTTCAGTGGGAATCCCAGTTGTGAGCCAGCGCTCCAGGGTGGTGAAGTTGGGCAGGCTCCATTTTATTTGAGGACACTAGTGGCCAGTTACTAGTAACTAGTCAAACCCATGCAAAATTTCTAAAACCAGGTGGGAAATTCTCTAGTGTATTAAGTCTGCATCCTGTAATAGATGCAGACTTAAGGTAAACTCTTCTGGGGTCAATTAAACCCATAATCATAAACCTTAGAGCCACAGTAAGCTTGCAAAGTAGTCTGGTGCCAAGAAGAGAAAATGGACGCTCGTTTCCCAGACACACTGTGAGATGAAACATCCGTAGTGGAGACCAGCGGGAAGCAGTCGCTGTAATTTTGGGAAAATAGGGAACGGCGGCCAAGGTCAGGGTGTGGAATTTGGCAACAGCGGCACCCCCACTGCCGTCCCCCAGTCTGGGCACATCAGACAGTCTTGAAGGACACGGTGACCCCAGATTCCCTCTGCCATATTGTGTCTCTGGCAGCGGAAGGATCTCCATATGTGCTGCGCATTACCTAAATCCAGCCTCACCCAAAGCACCCGACAGGCTGCTGATCCAGTCCGGGTTCCAGGACTCGTGTTAGACACAAACTGGGCCTGTAATCGTTATTAAAGTGTGTTCCAGCTGCTCAAAGATTCAAACTCCCTGCTAGGCCGTAAATACAAGGGTTTGGACAGTAACATCACAGGATGCAGAAGGGTTTTCCTGTCTGGCCTGCAGAGCACGGCGGGTGCAGACTGGGTTTCATGATTGGTTAGACCGTCCACCTGGGCTTTGAGATTGGTTAAACCTTCAGCTGAAAGTACGGATATCTGCTACCAAACTGGATCATTTGTAGAAGGCAAAGCTAACACGAGCAAAATTCTGCTGACTGTTTCAGTACAAATTTATGCCACTGAAAATCAACCTTATCCCAACAACCTTAATCCACAGATGGTTGGCTTTCCTTCCTTCCACTACTGTGACAAATTGTAGCTTCACAAATCATGACTGAAGTTGCACTTCCCAGCCACTAGATGGTGCCATGTCAAAACAAATGCAACACACCAAGCACATGCATCCAAAGGGAACCAGAAGGTTTAACATTTTATTTGTATTTTTGTTTTTTTTTTCTCCTCTCTCCATACTCAGTATATTTCTTATACATTTTTGTTGTAATTTTTAAATACATTGTGTACACAACAACAAGGCAGTTGACACCGGAAGCCATGGATGTCTGAGACTAAGTGAAAACGCTGTGAGCCTAACAAACAAAAGACGACCATCTGCTCTGGGTCCTCCAGGGGAAGGGGGTCACACGGGGCTGAGGTCAGTCCTACCAGCCTGAGGTGAGAGAAGATCAACAGTCACAGGTCAGTCCCATAGGTAGGCTCAAGCCTTCCGCACAGCAGCCTCCCCCACCCTGACAGGGGGAGAGAGACCAGGGTGGCCGCACTTCTGCTCCAAGCCAGTGCCTCATTCACCCTATCACCACTATTTAAATCCGCAACAAAACACATGCAGCACCCCAGGGCTCCCCACCCCTGCTATTATACGTGCCGAGTATAACATTCTGGCTCCCATATGAAGAGTGATTAACCACCCAAACAAAACAACCACCCACTTATCCCAAGTGACTTACAGCACTAAGCACATCAGTGCATTACATAGGTTTATACTTGGAGCCAGCAAGTGTGCTCGTTGACAAATAATGTGACTACCCTGTCATCATATCTAATATGGGCTGTAATGGGTGTGCGGGTGGAGGTGGCAGGTGTACAGGTGGAGGTAACAGGTGTGGAGGTGGCAGGTATTTGTCTTACAGTAGGCGCGACGGCCCCTCGTTATTCATACACGTCCTTCTTGTCTGCAATGTACTGTACAATCTCTTCCGGAGTCATCAGCTTCTCGGCCTCCGCGTCCGGGATCTCAAACCCTGTGGGCCACATCGCAACAGTTACTATCTGGGAGTCTGATTTTTGTACAAACAATAGGTTACTATAACTTTAACTCTTACAGGCATTATTATGTGGCATAAAAGCTACCAAAAGAGCAAAAACAACCCCGACACTATCCTCATTTTGCCAAAGGTACAACCCTACAGTACAAGCTTTCTTGCAGGCAAACTATATGTCCCTTTAGTGGAGGAGAAACAGGGAATTTACTGTTGTATATGCACACTACCCCCTTACATTTTCTAATGGCTCAACAACAAAAAAATGAGCTGCCGCACGCATTTGTACATAAATATATTTAAAGGTTCTGTAGTCTGTACATAAAAGACCATTACAGAAGGTCACAAGGTAGGAATGTAAAGCAAGGTAAACCAGCAGATGTTCAGCAGTCTCACAGTTGGGCCAAAAACAAGTTTCTCATATAAACAGGTTCTGTAAATGCCTGTGACACAGTGAATTTTCTATCCACTCACCAAACTCATCCTCCATGGCCATTATGATCTCCACCTGATCCAAGCTGTCCAAACCCAGATCTTTCATGAAGTGAGACGCCACTTGGAGCTAAACCCACAAATACACAGATTTTAATAAACTAAAAAGTAATTGACATGATCAGTGAGTCACACTTTGGCAAAATCAGAGACATGAAAGAAAATGACCTCATTATGAACACAGGTCATAGAGGTATGTCACTGACTTGAACAAACCATAAGGGTGGATCATATTATTGTCATTACATTAAGATTATAATTCTGAGACCAAATAATCATATTTCACTTCGAGTAATCAGACATTTATCACTAATTATAGATTTATCTAAGGACAGCCATGGGCAAACTAACCAGCTGCCATTTCCCAGAAATATTTTTAAAAAGTCATATTTAATGTACCAATCTGTCCCCACATACAAACAGAAGCAGCCAGTGGATCTGAACATGCCAACCTGCTGTCGCCATGTCCACTTAATCAAGCAACAGCTTCACTGACTCTTACAAGAGCCAGTTTAGCCGAATATGTTATAAAAAAAACAAAGACAAACCAAAAACTTTTACTCTGTCTGCTTCACCCTCTTTTCTGTATTATTTATTTGTTCATTTAAGAGGGACCAAGTACCATTTACAAAATGTGAAGCCATTCACACAGCATAAACACAGGACAGCATGCAAACGGTTAGAGAGTGCTGAACTCCACTGAGGCGAATGTCTGGGGGGACAAACGGTAAGTGGGAGACTTCACTCATCTCCACTCTGACTTCTTCCAGGTCCCGGCTGAGGGCATCTGTTCAACCATAAATCTATGGCTGGAATCTAACCCTGATCTAAATTATATCAAATAATTGCATTTCATGCATGTTCTTGCATTAAAAAAGCCAAAAAAAAATACGGGCACATGCAAAATGTATTCAGACATTAATGCACGTATGAAGGTGGTTTCTTACCTTTTCGGGGTTGATCTTGTCGTACAGCTTCAGTACATACATGACTCGGTCCTGGATCATTTCGAGTGTCAGGGGCGGCAGATCCCCATACTGTCGGCACACCTGAACCAGCGACCCAGGCACCTGCGCACAGGAAAACAACAGCATCGTCTGTGGCAGGAGGACACAACTTCCGCCTCGAATCGTACAAATCCCAAATTTTGTGTGCTCACTGTTGGCAGCCATTTAAACACAATGCATGCCTAATGACTCTGAAAAACGTTCAATGTCAATTAAATCGATTACTGTACTGTAGCAGGTTAACTACTGACATTCCTGAAAAATTACTGATCAAGGTAACGTGCACAAAAAGTGCAGGCAATAGCATGACACAAATTCACATGGCAGAGCATAACACAAAAGCTAGATCACTTTCATTTTCTCCAGCACAACTATCCACGTCCAAATTAACTCGAGTAAGCAAAACAGCCGACTAGTACAACTTGGCAAATCATGCATTAATGTGGAGAATGACAAACACTAAAACTTAACTGAAATGTAACGTTAGTTACCTAACTAGATGTCAACAAGCCTAGTGTACCGTTTGCCATACTCATTTAAGATTCACAACAATTTTCTCAAACGGCTTAACAAGATGTTATCTGGCATCATAATATGCGAAGATCCCGCATTCTTAACCAATTTATCCATGCGGCAATTGTGAAAATTACTGGCTGTGCAATAGCTCATGGCCAAATATATATATGTGGCTCGACATTATTTCTCAGTCTCATTTGTAAAGCACAGCCTCATCTTTAGAAATATATACACAGTTTAGCACGTTGATCTATCCGTAAGGAGTATCTTAGCTAACGATAGAGCTAGCCATGCTGGACTTACACAGGTAGGTCACTGATAGGCCAGGGCGCTAAGCGCTTTTCAATGTTATTCAAGAATTACCCGGGTTTGCTCCGTCTGTCGCGTTCGCTGGTTGCAGGACAGGAGCGAGAACGACCGCTGGGTCAGTGGCAGCGGTGCAGCTGCCGCTCTCAGTGTAACGTTACCGGCACACAACCTCGCCGAGGGCCGGGCAAGCGAGCGGACACACCGGACTAGGACACGGGACGCCATAACTGTAAGAGGCTGAGCCAGTCAATCCCAGAATGCAAAGCGAAGGAGGCACTCGCCGAGGTCGAATCCTCATGCGCATGCGCAAGCCGTCTTCACTTGAACTCCATGAACTTGGTAAACCTTCTCCCAAAATTGTCGAGGTCTAGTTATTTTCAAACGGATTGCGTTTAATACAACATGATGAAAGCTAATATTTACACAATTTAACTCGGATTTTATGTGTGTTGCATATAGTCTCATTTTGTATTCCATGTTTTGATATTTTAATCTGAAAATAATTAATGTGGTGTTATTCATCTCTCATTTAGAAATGTAAAGTTGCATATCATACAATAATGCAACTTTCTATGTTTTAGTAAACAAGACATGGACTTGATTTGTTCTTTGTGGCCTTTTTGATATCACGAACCATGTAAATTCATGATAGCTGATTGATCCAGTGTCAGAATAATGAGTACAAATGAAATCATGTCAAGTCTCACGGTTGTTTTTTTAAATATGTGGTCATGTCACCATTAAGCAGATCAGAGGGTATTCATCGTGTGTATTGACATCACAGCCAAACCCATTAGTAGTATTAGTGATGGAAAAATTAGGTTTTGTGAGCCCCATAATGGATAAAACCATAATGAGCTGACAGTGACTGGTCTTTTTTAACCAATCAAAAGCAACCTTATAAACAGGGTAGTGTCAGAACTGTAACCCTTTACTTGAGTGCATCCATCACATCAGACTGGGAATCCTTTCAGAAGAAAGTCTGCTTTTACTGCCAAAATATGCACTTTCATTCATTAAAGCAATACCTTTCTGTTAACTGAATACAAACCTGCTCAAACCTACCTCAAAAAATAAAGGGGACTGTGAAGCTGGATTACTTATGCGCAGTTAACCACTAGAGGATGCTATTTGTGAAATAATTGCTAATGAATTCACCAACAGCACATGAGAAATAGGAAAAACCAATGTATTTATTTATTTGTTGGTAGTTTAAGTCTTGCCCTTGAAACTTTGATTCCCTCTGCCACTGCTGGCCTCTAAGATGACGCAAATCCATTGAGACAAACAAAATACAGACCCTCAGTTACCCAGTTACCTGATCATTTTCTGTTGATGGAAATGAGTGTTTTTGAAATGTCGGTCTGAGAACAAATGCCCCCACCCCCACCCCCACCACCAAAGCGTCCGTCAGATAATCCTGAGGGATCACAGCCCAGTACAACAGCCAGATCAGTTTTCATAACTCTTGGTGAATAACAGGTATTAGAAGTCAACATAGTAAGAACCAAAAAGACTCACATAAGTAGACACACATGAAACTCGAGAAGATACCAGGAAGAAACAAGATAGCCCTTTGTTGGTCTCCAGATCCAGACACTGATCAGTTCCATTAAAGTGTGTGTCCCTCTCTGCCGAGGGTCACAGTTTTTCCCTGTTACCATGTGAGTGCATCCTGCTCCCAGGTTTATGTTGAGCAAATGGGCGGATGGCACGAGTTTGCCTCAAGGATCAAAGGATCAGACACTTAGCTACGCATTTATCAGTATGGGAATCCAATATCCCCACTTTGGTGATTGGATTTGTGGTTGGATCTTTATTGATCTGTATTATTTAAGGATACTTTTAATGTATGCTCTGTGACACATCATTTTTATTTTATTTATCCTGTATGAAACCAGGTGAGGTCAGAATTTGAATTTGGTTGTTTTGCAGTGGTGACCTGGGGATTTAGTGTGGGCAGGGATTGCAGGGCATGATGTAGCCAGTCAGACAGAGGGGTTATTTTGGTAGTCACACACAGATAGCCCATTGTAATAGGAATTTGACCAGAGTGCTGGGGCTAACACCCCTGCTCATTTTGAAAAGCACCATAGGATCTTGGATGACCACTGTGAGTCAGGACCTCGGTTTAACATCATATTCAAAAGATGGTGTATGCTACAGTACAATACCCACATGTGCACCTAAATAAAGGTAATAAGCCCAGCTCCTGGCTTATATCAGTGCTCATTGTGCTACACTGCACCACAATATCATTATCAGTAAAAAAAAAATGCATGACAGGCATGTAACAGCTTAATTTTACCTGTGTGGTTTTATGTATACTTGTACTTATGGTGTTTATGTATTCTTCTGAATGATATGCAAATGAAGATTCACTTTAATGCATTGTGTGACACAGTTATCAGGTTTGTTGCTTTAGAGTAGCCTGTAGAATGACAGTTGTAGACAGGTTTTAATGTCGTTGTAAAGTGATATGATATTGTGTCCTTGGTAGGGGTTCGAGTATGAAGCAGCAGTGTGTACAGGCTGTGAAGCGGGTAAGGAAGTGTTTGACTGGCCGCTGTAAATGGGTCATCGTCCCCAGTGCAAATATTGTGTCCTCCCTAGAGGTTGGAGTGTGAAGCAGCAGTGTATGTTTGACTGGCCGTCGTAAATGGGTCATTGTCCCCAGTGCTAAACCGTACTCTTAACAGGTCCCTGAGGCCCGCATGCGTGACCTGTACTCCATGTCCACTGGGTACATTATTATAACACCAATCAACAAGTTCTGCTTCATGGTTGCCATGGATGCTATCAGTGTTGCCATGGTTTAGTACCGTGGAAAGGCTCTGAAACTTAACCTAATGATGCTTGTCTGAAATGCAGGTCACAGAGCAGGGATGAGGGTCTGTCCTCAGGGCACAGAGACAGGGTAAAAAGCACCAGAGGACACAGAGAGGCTAATGGGATGCTTCTGCCCCCCCCCCCCCCCCCCCCCCCCAAAAAAAAAGGACACCATAAAATAAAATATATTTCGTATAAAATGTGTAAATTCATGTCGTTTGTCTTTTTGCAGGTTCCTTGAAGCATCTTTCTTATTGGTATGGGAAACAGCTGCTTCCTGTATTTTGCTCTTTCCTCTTCATGGGAAGCTCTTGCTGGCATCCATGCTAATGCAATCGTGCTAAAGCAACCAGTCTGGTGTTAGATCATGGTTCATTTGAGGAGAGAAGGGGAGGGTGAGCGTAGCCTGGTGTGACACTTGTGCTCTGTTCACTATTGATGAGTGCATTACTTTACCCGACCACGGGGACGAGGTGATCTGGGATCTGCACATGCATATTGAAAGGGCCACCAGAGTGATTCTGACGTCAGGCCTTTTTCGAATGATGGAAGATTTTAAGGCCATCGTCATGGTGACGCTCAACCACCCGTCAGCTTCCAGACTAGTCCAACATCATTAACCATATCTATGGAATGTGAATCATTTTGCATCAAATGAGCGAACCTTCAACCTCAAAAGAACAGACATTTTAGGCACCACTTCTCCCAGGATGAAGGGGAAAAGATGATAAAATGCACAGGTAAATAACAGGGAGTACCCTACATCAAGTTCATAATTATGTAAGGAGAAGATATATCCACTTACTAGTCATTTACAGCAAGCAGTGTTTTATTACCATTATCAATAATTGGTCAAACAGAAGCCATTATCAACGGCTGCTCGTGGTGCTTACTCTGCACACATTTTCACCGAGTAATGAGTGCAATAAAGGAAGCACATCTCTATTAAAAAAGCTGCGCTGGGCTAAAAATAGCACAGAAATATTGATGTAAAAATTTTAAATCCCACAGGCAACATTGCAAAATATATAGGCTGTTTTCGTGAATTCAACTGAGTAACAATTTATGCGATCGTGTAGTGTTTTCCCTGCAACACGCCCACACGCAATCCTTGTTATTACCAACAAAGTGTCTCGTGCCGCTAGCCAAGCTAAGAATAATCACTTTAATGAAATTATCGTGGAAGATGGGAACATAAATCAGATAGACTAAAAACAGAAGCAATTTAAACCAGCTGAAAAATGACCTGACAGGTGAGGAGACAGCAGCCTTGCTTTTAGCGATAATTACACTCAGAACAGGACCTCCGAACAGCTCGAGGGTATTATAGCAGTTTTCTCTCCCCGCACAGACCGCCGCTCCTGCGCGCGGATTTGTCAATGACCTGTGTGACGTTGTGAATGTACAGAAAACAGCGCGTGCACAGCCACAACACGGCCTGAGGCAGGGTGACCTGACACGCACTACCACCTATGTGAACCACTCACTGCACCTTTTACCATTCAGAGCCGTGGACAGCGGCTCTGAATGGTAAAAGTCAGTGGGTAAAAGTCAGAATGTGGGTAAAAGTCAGAATGGTAAAAGAATCAGTGGGCTGATTTTAGTTCCACTGCTAATCTTCTTAAATACACTGTTTTCAATTTCTATCAGAGAGTAATTTATCCTCTTATGACAAACTAAGACTATGTACTTCATGAAGAATACTTGTCTCATATTCCCATCTGTGGAATTGCAGCTGGGCAGATATTCTGCCTACACACTCCCAGTTCTGTTGGAAGAGTACAAGGCCAGCGTATACTCATTTCATGCACCTGCACGTGCCTGATCGGCCAGGAGAGGCCGCTAGAGATCATTGAGACCAATGACTTCAATGTTCTTTAACCCTTTCTTTCCCCGGTGAGGCTGAGCTGTTGCATAAACCGGGGCCTCTTCTGTATGTGCCACCCTGAGGCCATAGAATCTGCCAAATTCACTGAATAAATACATTTTCAAATAACAAAAATATGAATTTACAGTCTCATGTTCCCTTCAAACAAGGACGTTTTACTAGCAGTAATCCTAAAAATAAACACACCCACATCAGTTCAGTCAGCAGAGACTGTTTATGTTTTGTTTTGTTTTTTAATCCATCACAATATAATTCAAACAACAGTAAATATTTTCTGAGTGTAAATCTAATACCAGAACAATGTCCATGCTGAAAACAAATCAAAGCAGTACCAAGACGTTTTAAATGCAGGTGGGCTTCCAGGAACATTGTTTGTTCTGCGGCCATGCATGACCCACAGCTGGCACAAACATCAGGCCCGCACTGTGGACAAAGACAAGTGGAAAAGCTAACAGACACCAACAGCCCAGGTGCATTGTGGTATACTGGAACCTGGATGATACAACCACTACGGTCAACAAACAAAGCCCATTCGATGTCTGCATCTGAATGGTGGCTGTTCTGACAATGACAACTATACCAGTAAAAGCAATATTTTTATCCCTCTCAGAAACTGGAAGCCCAGTGCATCATGGGATTCTGGACCCTGAAAGCTAAAGACAGATATGGACAGCAGATTAAATTTACACTTAGATACCAGAAGCCCAGTGTATTGTGGGAATATAGCACCTGGAAGATGTAGATAGCAAATTAAATATATGTATATAATTGACACATTTTTGCACATGAATGGAAAAGAGAGGGCCTGAATATTGGGGTGGTGCTGGCATGATTCCAGGTGGGTCTCAGGGGAGCCTGCAGGATTTGGAGTGAGCACATGCTAATGCTAAAGTACATGGTAGAATTATTTGAGAAAAAGTTACAGGTCATAGATGGACTCCCTGCTTGGATTGTAGAAGTTGCTGTGACCTTGTTTTTGTTTCTCATGTACACACACACACACACACACTCACACACACACACACACACACACTCACACACACACACACACAAACACACACACACACACACACACACACACACACACACACACTCACACACTCACACTCACACACACACACTCACACTCACACACACATTCACACACACACACACTCACACACTCACACACACACACACACACACACACACACACACACACACACACACACACACACACTCACACACACACACACACTCACACACACACACACACACACACACTCAGCAGCTAACAGTGTTAGACCTGAATGTGACACATGGATAACAGCAGAGTGGCATGGGGGCTGCTGGGAATGTTACCTGCGGGGGGTAGAGGGGGGGGTATCTGAGCCCCTGGCACAGTGCCCTGGACTAAGATGCTTAACCTTAAATGCTCCCAGGGCTAAATATCCAGCTGGGGGGCATGGATAGTATGTATGTAATATGGATAGTATGTGAAAACGTGTGTTATGTAAGAAAAGAGCCTTGTTAAGGCCAGCTGCCCAGGCAAATAAATAACACATGTAAAGGTGCCGTGATTGCAGCTCTGTACTGAGGAAGGCTTCTGCACAGAGACCAGGTCAGGAGCACTGCCATGACAGTTACGCAATCTCCCCTCCAGGGCAGGAGTCTGCAGAGATAAGCACCCCCCATTCAGAGCGGCTCCTTACCATGCTGTCACAGCCCCCCCGACACCCCAGACAATGAGCAATTGTCCCCATGTACCCCCCCAATGCCCCCCTCCCTCTGCCCAGTACCCCTCTGCCCTCTCCAGGGGAAGCTGAGAGGATACTGAGATGGCTTTGTGTATCTCTGACAGCCTAGGCAGGTGTCCGTGTGGAAACCTGTGAACGCTTGATGACAGGGGGAAACCCCTCGGTCAGCTGCCTCCTGTGTAGTCTGTGGGGTAGAGCTGCTCCAGCACGGCGGTGAGGTCACGCTGCTGCTGGGAAAAAGCTGGGTGAATAAATAGATAAAGAGTTTTCCTGGTGCTGATGGTGCCCAGCTCTGCTGACAAACAGCTTCTGAGGAGAAACGAGCCCTACGAGTGAGTCACAGCAAGCTGACGGGAATCAGACACAAGCCCAGGATGGTGGTGGCTTCTAGCTGTTGTGGAGCTACAATTTTCGGGGAAAAACATAAATCAAAACATTGCTGTGACATGTACAAAACTCTTGTGTGACACGTACCCCCACACTCCAGTGCACACGGGCACACCACACGTTGCCAGTAAATGTTTCATTTAAGCATTCAGCAGACTATCTGTGATGGAGCGGCCCTTCCCACTCTGTTGGAGCATTGTTAATTGCTTGGGACTGTGATAATTGTTATCAATTAAATATAGAAGTGAGAGTTAACAGAAACTTGGTGTTTGTGGCTCTGCCTACAAGAGTGAGTGTTTCGCTTGAGCAAGAGAATGGGGAGGTGAGCCACAAACGCCTGCGTGTGTGGTTTTAAAAATAAATGACTGTTTTTACGTTTTTAAGCTTTTTCACACACTCCTAGCCGGAGTGAATTACACAGGGGTGCCGCTGTCACTGAAACATCAGGAAATACTCATCTGCAGACTCCAGACGCCTGGCTCAGGAGCTGAGTGCTTCAGTTATGTCATCACCACACACAAGTGTTTTTGCTGCTGCCAACAGGACAGGATGCTCAGTGTGAAAGCTGCATGCTAATGACCACGGGATGTTTTAGAATGTGAAAATGAATCTGTATATGTGGAACAGTCTGAGGCAGTCACAGCCCGGTTTATGGAATAAATGCTGCTGCTCCTGGGACAGGCACTGTGGGCCCTGTCTGTGCAGCCTGGAACCCCGTGCTCTGGCCCTGCGCTGCGTCACTCTCCAGGGCAACGGTATTTCTTAACCTTTTTTTTGCATCTGATCCTGTGAAATGGTGGTTAGGCCTGGAGGGCTTTGTGTGACAGTGAAAACTGATCTGAGATCAGTTAGAAAGCGAAGAGAGTTCCCAAGAGCAGCTGAAATGGCGAGCTGAGCACAAATAACAAAGCCTCGTTCATGTGCTTCAGTAATCTGTCACTCAGCACCAGGCTCCGCCCACCTTTTCCATGTGAGCTCAAGCCGCCGTACACCGCTCCCCCAGGCACAGCGTGGGCTCCGCCGCCAGACAAACACGACCTCTGCCTCCTCTCAAGCAAGCCACAGAGAGAACAGGACTCAGCAGGGCTTTTCAAAGTGACACAGCTGTGCTGACATTTGTAATCCAAATCCCTCCCACCCCCAGGTCATTATCGGTGCTGTCTGTGTTACGTGTGACATTTACACACTCCCCTCGCCGCCGTCACCTGAGCCAGTGTCTAGTTACCATCACAATCCGCTCCCCACTCATTCATTTCTTTACTCTTTTATTCTCTAAGTGGTCATATTTCCACTTCCTTTTACACAGCTCTCATTTCTATCTGTGTTTATGGGATCCAATGTTTCAGACATGAAAAGATCTCCCCTGAAGAGATTATTGCATTTATGATTATGATTATGATCAGTAAATTGGATGACGCATATTATGATGCATGAAGCCATGTTTAAAACTCAACAAAAATCCCCCCTGCCTTTGTACCATAGACCTTATGAGGTTCAGAATGCCTGTCTTGTTCTTGGGTGTATGTGTGCATTGCTACATATCAGTGTTTCCTGACATGTGATATTATTCACAACATGCTAAAGGGGACCAATGGAAACCATTCCAGTCTGTGAGCTAACTCTCTTACAACGTACTGAATGCAGTCCCCTGTATTGGTTTACACAAACATAATTAATATAGCAGTGTATTTTCAGAGGTGTATATTATCAGACATTGTGGATCTGGAATTGGAAGTGACCCTTAACAATCTTATCCATATGAGATGGAGACATGGCCAACGCACACGATTTCTCCAGCACCCCAGTGTGTAAAGTGCTGCTGTCACACTGTTAATAAACTGACCTTAAGAGCAGCTTCTGGGCTCTAACCTGGCCTTAGATGTTCGACCCACGGACATGTAATGCTTGGTAAGACGAGGGTCCCTGGAAACTGTGTATTACGTTATAAAAAACAGCATGAGCTGTTGAAGTATATTACAGTTTGGAGTTTTGCAATATTATGATTTACTTTGCAAGGAAATATTTTTAGGGGGTTGAGTTCTTGAGCTCTTGTTTCTGACTGTTAGTTTGCACATGAACACACACTATGCCGCTGACTGTTAGTTTGCACACAAACACACACTATCCAGCTGCATAAAGCACACAGCAAATTATTTAGGGACTGATGGCTTATGGTACTTAAACTGAGGGTGGGCTGTCCACTTTGTTGATAGTGCCACACCAGCTAAGGACGAGACTTCACAAAGACTAGGAGACAAAATCACCAGTTGCACCATGGGAGACAGTTAGCATGAGATTTCTCTGAATTTCACTTGCTAGAAACATTTCCTCTTTTTTGTAATTTTAACAAGACAGGAGTGCTAGTTCTTTTCCACACACTTTTCTGCAATTCGCCTGTGTCCATCTACCGCTGGGGGGGGAGGTGGGGGGGGGAGCTGACTCACCGGCCCCAGGACCCAGAGGACCGGCTCTCTTTTGTCCTCTGTTCAGGCCACCCACATATCACAGTTGTACCAAATACCATCCATAAACCCAGGCGATAAGAGCCTGGGGTTAAACACAGGGATTGTTTGCTTCCGACAGAAAGAGATTGCATCTGACTAAATGATAATAATGTTGGCAGCAGGTTTTGTTGGTGCATATTTCGCATTTTAGCTGTCGCTGGAATGGGAACATGGATAATTTGAAAATTACAAGGATAAAACAGGAGAACTTGCGGTCGCAGCCCTTGCATTGCTAATATCGCACTTTATGAAGGCTGAACTGTCAGAGACAGCGAAGATGACAGCAGAGAGCAACAGCATCATCGCTCCCCCTTGTGGTCTGAGTAGGTCGCTGCCGCTGATGCCATGTACCATGGGGAAGGTGGCCACGAGACAGTCCAGATTTAAGACCATCCTGCTGAAATTAGACAAAACTTTGCAACGAAAATATGTTTATTGTCTGATATGCCATCCAATCTGTGTGAATCATTAGGAACTGTGCATGCATATTCAGTCAATATTTCTGTGAATATTTCAAGATAAATTATACATTTTATATGAAATAATTACTTATTTATGTAACAGCAGCAAACTAACAATTTATGAAAAAATTAGAGTTTGATAATGCTGTTTAGGAATCTCCAGGCCCCCTGTTGAAAAGTTTCGTGTCATTTTAGACACGCCCTCTCTCGTGATTGGCTAGTTTCAGTTACGCAGTGGCCTCTAGGGAATAAATGCAGAATATTTGACATGAGGAAAACCACTTCGAGGAAGAAACTCGGTTTAGACTGGAGGTTTGAACTGAGTCCCGCGTACACAGTCGTCTTACAAACGCTACCACAACTCAAGATAGAAAAAATATTGCAAAAGTGTACATTTCCAGTTTCTATTTTTATTCAATACTGGTTAGAACACTTTTAATTAGCGTTTAAACGTGGAGGTCCATATTGACTAATCCAGTTTCTCCCATTCAAATCTCGGCTACACGCACTCAGAGATGTCTCTGTCCGTGAAGGAGAAGACCACGGTCCGCCTTGTGTTCTTCGGTGCCGCTGGGGTTGGAAAGACGGCTCTGATCCAGCGCTTTCTGCAGGACAGGTTTGAGCACAAGCACACGCGCACGGTGGAGGAGCTCCACAGCATCGAGTACGAGGTCGACGGCGCCAAAATCCGAATCGAGATCATGGACACCAGCGGCAGCTACTCTTTCCCGGCGATGAGGAAGCTGTGCATCCTCAACAGCGACGCTTTCGCCCTGGTCTACTCCATTGACGACTCCGAGTCCTTCGAGGAAGCGCAGAGACTGCGGGAGGAAATCCTTCAGCTAAAGGGGGACCCGTTCGTTCCCATCACCGTGGTGGGAAACAAAGTGGACCTGGAGAATGACAGGCAAGTGCCTGTTAAGGACAGCATGTGCACAGTTGAGACGGACTGGAATGCCAGCTTCGTGGAGACGTCGGCCAAGAGCAGCGTGAATGTGACGGAGGTGTTCAGGGAGCTGCTGCAACAGGTGAACCTTCTCGGTCGTTTGAGTCCTGCGCTGCGGCGACGCAGGCAGACCATTCCGAAAGGCAGCCACCGACCACGCATCAAGCCGCTCATGAAAAAGGCGAACAGCTGCTCCATTTCGTAATCGCCGATGCGTTCGGAGCGGAATATCTCCCTGAGATATCTAAGACTGGACTCAAGTGCGCAGGACACGTGCGCAGCTCTGGTTGAAGTTACGCACAGGACTGCAGAGCTGAAGAACACACAGAGGGCACTTGCACAACCAAAGCAACATGACCAGACTGACAGCAGCTGTGGTTACAATGCAACAATGATTGCGCTTCAAAGGGTCTGTTTCCTGTGCACTGTTTTACTTTGATGATGAACATCAGGTGTTGTTTGCCGTCTGATTGGGAGCATCTTTGTATGCCATCTCAGCATATTGAATAAACAACGTTGATGAATGCCATTGTCAGTGAATGAATGAATGAATGAATGCATGCATGAATGAATGAATGAGGAGAGGAAGGAAGCCCCATTTATTGACCATACACCGATCAACTTGTGTAAAAAATATTTGCAAAACATGACAATATAGTACAGTTTATATTTTTCACTGATCCTGGATATGTATTTGTGAGACTCATATTATTCAGGTGAGTGGGAACTGCACCAAGACATTTCAAAGTGAGTGTCTATGCTCTTGACTTCTTACTTTACACAACTATTTGAAGCAGCACATTTGTGCTTCCACAAAGTAGCAAGAAACATATGTCCAAAAGTAGGGCTGGCAAAGTTAGGTTCTGGAGAGCTTCAGTGTCTGCAGGTTTGACTACAGTCACTCAGTGGTAAACCTGCAGACACTGCCCCCCACCAGACTGGAGTTAAACCTGCAGACACTGCCCCCCACCAGACTGGAGTTAAACCTGCAGACACTGCCCCCCACCAGACTGGAGTTAAACCTGCAGACACTGCCCCCCACCAGACTGGAGTTAAACCTGCAGACACTGCCCCCCACCAGACTGGAGTTAAACTTGCAGACACTGCTGCCCTCCAGGACTGGAGTTAAACCTTCAGACACTGTGGCCCTCCAGGACTGGAGTTTGACTCTCTCATCCAGCAGTGACCTGAGGAGAAAGCTGACCTCCCTTTGTCACTTTCACAGTAACTGTCACACAGTGGGGTCATTGTGCAGTGTTGTAAAAATAGTAAGAGACTCACATGCACAATGCCAGAATCAACAGCAGCCAACTCTACCAATCGAGGACCATGCTAATGCTACACTTATCCAGCCTTAAATTTATTTCTAGGCATTTAACTGAAGTCCATATCCGGGTACATTTACAGAGTTAACATCTTACACACTGTGTTTATACAGCTGGGTATTTACTTTTGTTATCTGAGTTAAGTACCTTGCTGAAGGGATCAACAGCAGACTCTTTCCTGCTAAGTGAACCTGCAGCCCCGCGGTTAAAGCCCAGCTCCCTAACCACTGTCTCTTTAAATTTCCAGAAAATACGCCAGTGTAATTCACCTGCACCCAGCTGTCATTTGTTATGTAAGTAATAATATGTTTTTGGACACACAGTATCACCATCACAATGTGGTACAAGTACAACACTGAGGTATGTTGATTATAAAACTGCAACCAGAAAAAGATAACGATCACAAATGAAAATAACTTATTTCATTGACCATTCATGACATGAAATGTTTCATTTGCTATAGCTGTTTTGCATTGAAAAAAGGGATGATGAATTCTACACTCTTATATGCAGTGGTTGAAATTGCAATCGTCCCTCTCTGTATACTCATTAATATCTACCTTGAAAATATGAAACATTTCATAAAATTCTCAGACAATTATCACACAAAATGTTAATGACAAGGGCCGACTGTCTATAGTCCGAATAAACTAATCTGTGATAATTGCACCTCTAAACTCACTCTCAGACTGTAATTCTTGCCGGGGAAACGTCACCAAGTAAATATCGCGAGATTGTGTCTCTATATATAGCAGCGGAACTCGTTTCACTTCCTTCTTCCTGTTCTAAAAATCACGTAAGTGTTGCGCCTGGCATATGAGTATTAAAATATCCATTAAAAATTCTAGTCATCGTTTAACATTACAGTTTTCCCTTGTGTGATTTCTTTAGATGGGGTTTATATGAGCATACACGGCCCGATATTAATTACATTTGTTGGGTAAAGGCTCAAGATATGTTACAAAAACTGACAACGGTGGCATGATCATGTATACCAGTCCTCAGCGAGGGTAATAATGTTGTAGTTATGGGGTTTCATTAACAAAACGATACTTAAAACTGCATATTGAAAACCGTTAGTCGCTGGCCAGCTTCTGGTTAATGATGGTTTAAGCGAATGCGGAAAGTCTGAAACTGCAGGTGTGTCCACAGCAAATGGCGGACGACGCCGGTGGTAGAGGAGGGTTCCGAGGTGGATTCGGCGCTGGCGGCCGTGGACGCGGACGAGGCCGTGGCAGGGGCCGTGGGAGAGGTCGCGGCGCCCGGGGTGGAAAGTCCGACGACAAGGAGGTAAGGCGCAGTTAAAATTAGTGGAGCTCCTGTATTATCTTTGGGAGATTTAATGAGTAGAAACTGCAAAGTAACAGTTGCGAGAGTTTTATCAGTCTAACATTTACATTGGGTTACATTGACAGAGTCCCAGATTTGGTTCAAGTCAAATTACATAGTCATGCAAAGTGGTGTGGAGTGTAATTTCAGGTTGTACATGTATTTACCCTTATGGTAACGAAGTTCAGGAAAGGTTTTAGTGATGATGTAGCGTTTAGATGAACCGGATGTATCTCTCTGTGTGTCATGTAGGCTGGTGACTGATGTTGTCTGTCTTTGGTTTGCAGTGGGTGCCAGTGACCAAGCTGGGTCGCCTTGTCAAGGACATGAAGATCAAATCTCTGGAGGAGATCTACCTGTACTCCCTGCCCATCAAGGTGTGTATCAACCAGTGTACCTTAAAAGAACTACTACCAGTTTTTCGACATCGTCAAGAGGGAAATTGATCTTGGATCTCACGAAAATCAAGCACGGCAACAACATACAAATACAATGATACAGAACTGCAAAGTGGTACAGGCAAATTTCTAACTGGTGAATGTAACTGTACAACAAGAGTATAATGCTCATGGTTTTCTGAATATGTACTGCAGTTTGTCTGGCTCATGAATATGATGTCATAATTGAGCCTGACCAGTGAGGCTGTAGCATGTGTAGCAGGCCAATGTTATGGCAATGTTTCTGTTAAGAAGCAAGTGTTTGACTTTGTGCTGATCACTGTTGTGTGTGCCATACTGAGCTAACCTTGTGTTCCTCCCCACAGGAGTCTGAGATCATTGACTTCTTCCTGGGGTCCTCGCTGAAGGATGAGGTGCTGAAGATTATGCCTGTCCAGAAACAGACGAGGGCTGGGCAGAGGACCAGGTTTAAGGTAAGGGGTATATGAACTGCATGTCTGTGGTCTTTCCACTTTATTTGTTTATATAGTTGGATATTTTACTGAAGTGCAGGAGAAATGAGTAGCTCAAAGTGCAACGATAGGGCCCGACTTGGGAATTAAATCGACTGTTTGAAATAGCCGTACACTGCAATGCCACCCCAAGGCAAAGATGGCTAGAATGTGCAGCGTAGTGAAGGTTAAATCTTAAGATGTTAGCCTGTGGGTGCAGCTGTATGCTGACTGTAGCCTGTGAGTGCAGCTGAATGTTGACTTTGCTTTGTGTTTGTTCAGGCCTTCGTTGCTATTGGCGACTATAACGGTCACGTGGGGCTGGGGGTGAAGTGCTCTAAGGAAGTGGCCACAGCCATCCGTGGGGCCATCATTCTGGCTAAGCTCTCCATCGTCCCTGTCAGGAGGGGGTACTGGGGTAACAAGATCGGCAAGCCCCACACCGTGCCCTGCAAGGTGAGTAGTGCCAGCCCGACGCTTCAGACTAACAGAACTCTCCTTGGCCCAGACGCCAGCGTCTGCCCCTCATACTGACCTTCTGTTTCCATCCAATCAGGTGACGGGCAGGTGCGGGTCGGTCCTGGTGCGTCTGATCCCTGCCCCCCGCGGTACGGGCATCGTCTCCGCCCCCGTGCCCAAGAAGCTACTGATGATGGCGGGTATCGATGACTGCTACACCTCTGCCAGGGGCTGCACGGCCACGCTGGGCAACTTTGGTACGAGACGCACCCCCGAGTTTAAACCGCTTTAGAATCTACAGACTGCATTCTGCCATTTCCCGTATGTCATAATAGTGAATCCAGCATTGTGCAAGTTGGCATCAGCAAGTTTTTCCTGTGTGGTGTTGAGGGTTGAGTAAGTTCTGTGATGTGGAAGCTGTGTTGTATGTTCATTATATGCACTGGCCTTAAGGTTGTCTGTTAGGGAGGTGATCAGGTGAGAGTTCTGGAAAGTTCTGTCAGACTGCCTCTCTCAGCTCTGCTCAGCCGAACCTGGTCTGTGGCGCGGTTGTCGTTATCGAGAGAGAAAGTGAAGCGAGCACTGCAATGCACGGCAGGATGGCGTCCCCTAGTGGCCATCCTGTTCCCTTTACGGTGTTCCACATGGCCATGCTCAGACCTGAGGTGTCAGACCTCTGACCTGGAGGGCTTCTGATATTTGGGACGGGACCACAGGGTTTCGGGTTGAAGTTTGGGCAGGGCGATAACCCGGTTTTGTGCTCTCTGCAGCCAAGGCCACCTTCGATGCCATCTCCAAGACCTACAGCTACCTGACCCCTGACCTCTGGAAGGAGACCGTGTTCACCAAGAGTCCATACCAGGTACGCTGTGGGGCCCTCACCTGGACTGTGGTGGACGGTCTGCTCACCTTTTGAATAATACACTTTGGTGCAGCATGCTTGCTGCTCGGAGAGCCACAGTTTCTGCCAGTTTCTGTTTTCTTCATTCCCAATTCCACTCACTTGTATTAAAGAAGGCTCACTGTAGTGGGCTGAGCCAAAATGGCTGCTGTATCAAAATAAAAGCATTAATCTGAATGGTCTGTCTTTCCTCCCTGCAGGAGTTCACTGATCATCTGGCCAAGACCCACACCAGAGTATCCATGCAGAGAGGCCAGGCCCCTGTGGCCCCCACCTCTTAAAAGCTTTTTTCTACAAAAAAGGTTGAATAAAAGTTTGTGAAACTTGAATATTGTGTGATGGGTTTTTATTTTTGAGTAGTGGGCAGGAACTGCACAGGTGATGGAGGTGGCTCAGATGAACTGTACCTTGAGCAGGTACACAGTGTGGACCTCGTACATACTGTCCATCGCAAAAGCAATGCAAATCTCAGTTGCAGTGAAGTGAATTTGCTAAAATATGCCTTGTTAGCAAATTAATTTTAAATGAACTTTAAGTTTGCTATGCCAGACTAAAATGACACAAAGTAACTGAAAATTTCTGTGAAAGAAATTACACACTTCAGTGACTTCAGTTTGTCAGACTGTTAGTTTGAGTCATGCTTAAGGGTTCTGATTAGCTGGTGCTGGGTCCATGCTGATTAAATGTGTACTTCCAAACAAAAAATGTTATCGAAGTGTCAAGTGATATGAATGCTGCACACTTGGGTTTTCTGAACCGAATCTAAATGAGGTTTATGACCCTGATTTCTCATGGTGTGTTATGGCATTTCTGAGGTTTTTAAGATTCAGCTTCAAGGCAGAAATGATTCCACAGCTTTTTCACCAGCTTTCCATCCTGGACTGCAGACTCCAGAAGTTGGTCTGCTGTTGGTGTAATTAAGTTCACAGTTATGAATATAAATTATGGGTGAGTTTGCATTGAACCAGTTTTAAACTCACACAGCAGCAGTGTGGGTAATTGCGTTTCATATGGCATTGTGATTATCTGTGTAGAGCCGGATGGCACTCGAATTATAGCATGTAAATATGTGCGGCCATTGTGTTCACAGCAGTTTTGCCTTTACACTACAGTCTCTGGAGGAGTTGTTCTCTTACTATTTATTGACTTGGGGACATTTGAAGTCTTGTAATGTCCCCTGGTGAATTTGCATATAACAGTGATGAGAGAAGGCTATTTGGACTAGCCAGGCTCATTTATCTAGGTACATGTAATGGTTTGTCATTGTACCAACTGTTGCACAGGTCTATAAATGTTGTCCTTAAAACTTGAAAATGTTCTGGGTTTTTTATAGTTTTGTTCTGAGGGTGAGTTTGAGAGCAGCTGAAGTACTCACAACGTGTTTATTTTTAGATTTAGAAGACCCTCCCATCCAAAACAACTTCTACAGCCTGATCATTTTAGTGTTAGATGATCAACACTTCAACTGATGTTACACTGCTACCTGATTACCATACTCTGATTCAGTACAACTAAAAAAACACAGCAGCACAGTTTCACTTTCAAACAGGTTAAGATAGTGAGAACTGGGTGACTTGACACCAGTACCTGCATTTGTGAATGTATTAATTACCAAGGAGAGTGGATTAATTTAACAATAAACTTTATTTTACAGTTTCACAGGTGCGGTAGGAGACAACCGAACAGACTGAAATCGGGACTGATGCATGTTCCCGGGGGGCGGGGCCTCAGACGGCTTGCTTCTGCGCTTCCAGCATTCTATGCTTCTGCTTCATCAGGCATTTCCGCGCACTGGCATAGGCCCCCAGATCCCCATCTGTGTGAGAACAACGACACGCTTTAACCACGGATACCCTCTCCCCCACACATCAAAAAGGCACAGCCCAAATACTCAGTTTTCCAGAACAGCGTCAGTGTAAGTAGAATATTTATACAAATGTCTTTAGATCGAGAAAAAAATAATACTCCCAACACAATCAAAACTGTTCTGAGAAATAGCCTGGAGATATTTAAGTACTATGTAATTGATAAAATGTGATCAATATTTAAATTTTGGGGATCAGAGGCTTGATTTGCAGTCTCAATCTCCAACCCATGTGCTGGGATGGACATGGGGGCAGAACAGGGCTGGAGACAGGCTACATGTGCTGGGATGGACACAGGGAGGCACTCACAGCGCGACTGGTAGGCCTTGGCAACATCGGCAAACTGCTTCAACTCCTTGGCGCAGTTCTGATTGGCGCTGGCCCCCTCTCGCGTCTGGCACGCCCCCAAACGCTCCTGAACCACCTTCACGATCTCCTGATCCACCTTACTGTAGACGCAACAGCACGTGCGCACACGCACACAGAAACACACGCACACAGACACACACGCACACAGACACACACGCACACAGACACACACGCACACAGACACCGAGCTCAGCGCTCCGGGAAACTGAAACGCTCCTAAAGGTGTATAGCTGATGCAGCAGACTCAACAGCTCTCTCAGGGATATTCTGAATCAAGAGTGTCACCTTAGGGAGAACTCACACCTTTTGAGTTAAATGTTAAACAATCCCTGCCTTCTAAAACGTTCAGAGTGGACCGATAAATGTCTTATTTTGGCAAACTTACATTTGCATAATAATAGAATCTCTTCTGCACTATCAATAAACCTACACATGTATATTCCAAAACACATAAGTGGTAGCAACATTCTAGGGGCAGCCTGTAGTCTAGTGGCTAAGGTAAATGACTGGGCCCCCTGAGCAAGAGCACCATTGCTGTTGGGCCCTTGAGCAAGGCCCTTAAGCCCACACTGCTCCCAGGGGGGATTGGCCCCTGGCTAGCATAATCAACTGTAAGTCGATTTGGATAAAAGTGTCAGCTAAATGATGATAATGTAACGTAATGTAGCATTCCTCTGCACTTGAGGATACCAACAGAGTAATATCAGCGTCACACTTACTAGTCTCTCCGCCACTGCATCTCCGCCTCGTAGTAGCACAGATAATCTCCCACCTGACACTCCGTCAACAGGGGAACACGGCGGAACTTTCGGTGATAGTAGTTGTACCTTCCTCTTTCTTGCAAACTGTCAATAATACCTAAAACACATTCATTTAATTATGCACCCTATTTTACAGTTTCAAAGTAGAGGACAGGTAAACAACAAAGATAACCCAACATCTCAACATAGCACAAGAGACTGCCAATAATAGCTGATAGCTTAACGGCTGTAGCAAGCTGACTGAATGTCAAACAACTTCATTTCCGAAAGTTTAACAGTGAAGTGTTGTGCCAGTTAAAGACTTTGGTATGCATGTTGCAGTTAGCTAAAAAGTTAACCAGGTAGCCTATTTTAATTTGGCCCATGTCATCCACTATGCACTGCATACAATGCTAGCTATCAGGACATAAATATGAAGGACGGTACAACATTTTCCACATCTACACATTAACATATCTCTTAGGTTGCATAGCTACTCAGCTACCATTAAATGTGTGTTCAAACACAACTGACAAGCTACTTTCTGTGAAAGCCAATCACTTCTACGCTAAGTGACATTAGCCGGGTAACACTGAACTTAGCGCTAAGCTAGCTTGCATGCTAACGCTAACATACCTCGGAATGTGGTGACGGGAAGATCCACCGCATAATAAAACAATGCTAGGCCGAGCTGCGCAGGGTTTGGAAGAGCGGTCTGTTTGTCCACCACCGGCGTGCGGCGTGGAGGCTCTGGATACGCGTCTTTATCGTAATCCCTCGGCATTTTGATTTTATTCGAGAGAAAAATAAAATCTCCTCGGTTCGACCTCAGACGCTCTTGTACCTCCAAGCTGCGTCTGCGCGGTTTGAAGAAAGGTCAAAAGCATATTCATGTTAAAATCTGAACTTGAACTCACGTTTGATATTGCAGAATTATGATTAAACGAAGTAATATGTTCGAAAAATATATTTTATGTAAATATATATATTCTATTGCATCATAAAATATCTTTATATTTTATATGAAGAGTTCGAAGGTAAAAGGTCAATGGGTATTTTTTCAAAGATTCTGTGGAGTGACAAGAATTGTGATTTAACTGTTGTTGAGGGGTATCTGTAGAATACCGGAACTTGTTTCTGTGGAATAATAGCAAAAACCGGAACTTGAATGCTAGGTAGAAATACAACACGTACTCTTCCGAGTTAACTTTGGTCTCTGCTTGTCTTACTGTTGCAATTCCATTTTTTACCTTTAGATGCCAGTCTAAGCCGTTCGCCACATTTTTTTTATCCTGTTTGCATTCAAGAGCATTTTGGGCCAGAATAGAACATTGGTTGTTTAAAAAGATGTATTTTACCAAATCTTGTGTAGACAGTTTAATATTTGGATTTGTGATTGGCAGAAAATTGGAATTTATGTGTGATAATATATTTATTTAGAATAATTTTTATACAAAAATGTTGATTTTTAAAAATCCAACTGTTTGTTAATTTTATGAATGAGATTGTCCTGTATGTAAAACGTCTTACATTTTTAATTAAGAAAGAAAAACCAAAGAGTAAAGAACTGAAACTGATCTGTAAAAATGGACAGTATTTTCTGTTGTTACTGTATGCTTCTCCAAGAGAGAGTTAGTCCATGTATAAGTAAAATTCATTGAGCCTGTTGAACATCTTGAAGTAAAAAAAAAAAAAAATAGATTGCAGTGAATCTAAATTATTGGCTTTGCTAAAGCAGTTCTAGAATATGCTTGAAGTAGCCATCTACACTACTGTTTGAGTCAGCACATTGAGGAAGCTTCTTCAGAGTGGGATATTTGTGCTGTTTCAACTGTGTGGTTGTCCTGCTCCAAAATAAGCGGCTGTAAATACATGACACTTCAGACTGGTCAGGTGTATTTCAGTTCCTCTACCCTGGAAACAAATCTGCCCGCCTGCTTTCCAGGGCTGCGGAAAGTCCTCTTTATGCCGCAGCGCATCACATGGGTGTTTGAGCGCGAACGAAGCTGTAACTATACTTATACAATTAATACATACATTAATATAATTTAACAAACCACCCAATATTACAAAATAGTATGAAAGGTCAAAAAACCATAAAAAGGTTTTCCCAACTGATAATCATGTAAAACAGGTTTTTTTTTGGTTAAAAAAAAGGGTTTTCTGGGCTAAAATGGAATACTTCCACACTCTGTCATGAGTAAACCTTGGTAGAGGACAGTCATCTACCTTTAATATATATTATTGAAGATACAATCCACAAAAGTGTTATTTTTACTGATGTCAAACAGTTCCTTCTATCTTTTTATGAGAAATATAAAAATATATGAGCAATAATGTAGCATGTCATTACTAGCTAGTGATGCCAGACATGTGCATTGAATATGATATCAATACTAAATTAAAATTATGTCATATAATTGGCATTACAATACATGTCAGAAGAAGCAATGACTTATTAGTATAGCAATACATTTTCAGTGTTGTGTTACGGACAGGGAGAGATACATTCTAGAGTGTTCTGAGACATGTACCCCATGTTTAATGTCATGTCAGATTTGTTACTGAAATCTGTAATATGTGCCAGCCAAGCACCTGTTACTGACCCCCCCCCCCCCACCCCCCCATTAAGACTTCCTCCTCTCCCCCCTCCATCTGAGTCATTCAACTGATCAGGGTTCACCCCCCCCCCCCCCACCGTCTCCAGAACCCCCATGCCTGCAGCTGTGGTCACATGGTCGCATGTGTCACATCTTGGCAACATCGTCCCTGTTTGTAAGTGAATACGGGCTCCTAACCGGGCCAGCAGCTAAATTGGAGTCCTTAAAGTGAGTATCATCTTAAGCATGACCCTCTGATCAGCATTTGCTCCTGTCTCTTTCTGCCGTCTCCCTCCGACACAGACGCAGCCATGGTCAGTGTCTCTCTGTCCTCACCGTGTTCCTCGCCGTGTTCCTCGCTCCCTTACCCGCGTTTCCGTGCTCTGTTCGTCTCTCTCACTGTGTTGGAGTGTGTGTGTGTGTGTGTTTGTGTACATGTGTCTGTGTGTGTATGCGTGACTAACGCCTATCATGTGCTGGATTTTGTTAGCATGTTGTGGGTACCTCATTCCAGCTGGCAGCACCCGCAAGTATAATCTCCAACTTTTCAGCTAAAATTTCAATACTGATCTAGGATCAGTTTCTTCGGGGCCAGGAAAGGAAAGGAAGAGCGGTGGTAGTCTGCAGTGCTGATCTGTGCGCAGTGTAATGTGTGAGAGCTGACATGTGTCGCCACGTGGAGCAGGGAGATGGCGTCCAGGCAGGTGGCACTCTGCTCCAGCAGCCCGCTCTGGAGTGCTAGCATTAGCGTTAGCTGGGGCAGAGCCTAGCCAGCTCCTCGTCTGCCCACTCAGGACACGAGGATTTGAGAAGGACAGCTCTCAGTACTTCTTGGGTTCTCCTGGTGCAGTACTGCTCCTGTGATAACGCTGTGTTTGGGTTCTCCTGGTGCAGTACTGCTCCTGTGATAGCGCTGTGTTTGGGTTCTCCTGGTGCAGTACTGTTCCTGTGATAGCGCTGCGTTTGGGTTCTCCTGGTGCAGTACTGTTCCTGTGATAACGCTGTGTTTGGGTTCTCCTGGTGCAGTACTGCTCCTGTGATAACGCTGTGTTTGGGTTCTCCTGGTGCAGTACTGCTCCTGTGATAGCGCTGTGTTTGGGTTCTCCTGGTGCAGTACTGATAACGCTGTGTTTGGGTTCTCCTGGTGCAGTACTGCTCCTGTGATAGCGCTGTGTTTGGGTTCTCCTGGTGCAGTACTGCTCCTGTGATAGCGCTGTGTTTGGGTTCTCCTGGTGCAGTACTGTTCCTGTGATAGCGCTGTGTTTGGGTTCTCGTGATGCAGTACTGCTCCTGTGATAACGCTGTGTTTGGGTTCTCCTGGTGCAGTGTTTGTTGCACTGCTGCATGTGCGTAACAGCCCTCAGCCCTACCAGGAGGCGAGGTGTGAGACAGCACACAGAGAGTTCTGCCAAAAATTCAGCCTTCTGTAAAAGTAGAAACTACACTAAACTGAACATGTATGGAGCTCATTTCTCACTAAAGACAGAGAGCTGAGCTCTTTGTGCAGCATAGAATGCTAGATTTGTGACCTATCTGTACACGCATATATATTCATATATAAACTTAAACGCATGTAACGGTATGTTTGTTAAAAATAACAGGTAGGTATGCCTATGTAAGTGTAAGCAAATATGTATGTATGTGTTTTTAAATGTAATTGTGTATGTATGTAAACGTGTATGCATGGGTATGTAAATGTGTAATGGTCATAGTAATGATGTCAGTGGATCAGCTCTATAACTCTTAAATATTAAACATGTGTAAACATCAGCAGGGTATGAATCTTAAGGTGACTGGGAAAGTGGGAAATGGAGTTTTGAGTGTGGCTGCTCATAGTTAACCTTGCAGTCCGAGAACCAGTCATTTTACACCCATTCAGAGCTGACACTTCCCACAGCTAGGGGGCGCTGCTGAGGCTCAAGCAGGGACACATACATGGGACAGTTACTAGGAGGTGAGGGGTGCTTTGTGTGTGTGCGTGCTGAATTTATAGCGCCTCATAGCTAAGCCTGGCATCTGTTTCTGCCTCAGCCGACCCACTGTAAGCTGAGCCTGGCTCCTCGAGCGATAAGTGGGTGGGCGTTACCGCAGCGATGTGTAGGATGAGAGGGCGACCCCCTCGCTCAGCGCAAGCCGAGAGGAACATTATGTCTCTCAACTCCTGTGCTGCACGCAATATTCAGGAATCTTCAATGTTGCAAAGCATTACATTTTTTCTGAACTCATGGTCCTCTCTATGACATTAGATCACAGGAGTGGGAAGCTTGCAGATGAACAAAATGCAGATTTTCAGATAAAACCTTTGGTTTCTCTTCAGATTTCTTCAACCATTAACCGGTCCTTACATGGTCGACTCTCTAAACTAGTCTGGTTTCCTCGGGCACCATGTGACCTGGATGTGTGTTTGTCGATGTGTGTGTGCGTGTGTGTTTGTGTGTGTCCCTGCAGTCTCACCGTAAGTTCCACGCCCCTCGGCATGGTCACATGGGTTTCCTGCCGCGGAAGCGGAGCCGGAGGCACCGGGGTAAAGTGCGCAGCTGGCCCAAAGACGACCCCACCCTGCCCGTGCACCTCACCGCCTTCCTGGGGTACAAGGCCGGCATGACCCACACGCTGCGCGAGGTGCACCGCACTGGCATGAGTACGTGCCCCAACCTGCGATTCCTGAACTCTGACCCCCCAAACCTCGACCCATGACCTCTGATATCACTGAAAATGGGACTGGATGGGTGCCTCTTTGTTACTCTTGTGCCACATTTCTCATCCTCTCTGCATGCTCATTACCCATCAGGCTTAGGCTGTGTGCACCGCTGATAGAATACCAGGTCATGTGATGCAATCCCACCAGCCTGTAATGTACCGTAATGTACGGTCAGTCAGAGGAGCGAGTTCAATCCATGGTGAGTGACAGAGCTGATTGGCTGCTGTATGTTATAACTCGGCCCATTTTCTTTCTGCTAACCAATAGAGATATCCAAAAGAGAGGAGGTGGAGGCGGTGACTATTGTGGAAACGCCGCCCCTCATCGTTGTGGGGGTGGTGGGGTACATCGAGACCATCCGCGGCCTCCGCCCTTTAAAGACCATCTTCGCCGAGCACATAAGCGATGAATGCAAACGACGTTTCTTAAGGAACTGGTGCGTGTGCCGGGGGGTCGCAGCACAGACACAACGACCACAACAATTCAACTCAAGCATTCCAACAGAAATCAAATATATATATTGAAGTATTATTTTATGTGTGTATGTTATATTGCAGTGACAAATACTTTTTGTGTTGTATATGTTGCCCCTGATTTCATTGTTATCATATGCACGTATTTCCACTTTCAAGTTAGTTTTGGGTTTACCCATCAACCTTTGTTTTGTAAGTGTCTGGATGGGCTACTATGAGCTTAAACAGACAGTGATATAGAAATATTAGAAGTATTATAATGATTTATGTATAATTATAAGTATTATAATTATAATTGATGGGTGTAGGTGTAGAAAAAGGGGTAAGACAGAGGTGTTTGTATGGCAAATTTATTTTAGTTCAACTACAAATCGAATGGAGGAAATCATATTTCACAAATAATATTTTATAAACTCTCTCTCCTGCTCTGTGATCAGACCTCCAGGGCGGCTCATTTTGAAAGAGTAAGGCTCACGTGATCTATGTTACAGGTACAAGAGCAAGAAGAAGGCCTTCAGCAAGTACTGCAAGAAGTGGCAGGACGAATCGGGGAAGAAGCAGCTGGAGAAAGACTTCGCTGCCATGAAGAAGTATTGCTCCATCATCCGGGTTATCGTCCACTCACAGGTGCGTTGCCGGGGGAGACGGAAATGTTGGCACAGGTGAATCAGAGTGATCTTGCTGCTTCTTCCTGGGGCTGGCAGGTGGGGGGGGGGGGTGAAAAACCGTTCACACTGGCTACTTTACAATCAACACTTACCCTTGACTTTCACTTATTAATGAGTGGGAATGTTTTGCTTTTTTTCAGTCTGGCAAGTGAATTTTCATAATTTCTGAACACTTGCATTTGATAAAGATATAAATTTAAGGACAAATTTAATGATCATTGAATCCTGGCCACTGTGTGGCCAAACCTGGAATTGTCTGTGATCTACAGAATGGAAACAGAGAAAACAGGAAGAATTAGATCTACTGGAGTAGACAGTCTGGAAATTATAGAGAACCTGTGGCTTTGTTTCCTGCACTTACATCACTGTGTAAGATAGAGGAACTATCAATAAGGGCCCGGCTGACTCATGCTGTTTCAGCTCTGTATCGCCTCCTGTAGTCTGAAAATGGTATTGCACATTGATCCAGGTCTTGTCCTGGGCTATTCTGGATGCCACTTTCCTGATTGGCTCAGTGAGTGACATCACCATCCTGGGTTTGTTTTATGAGTCTTTCTTTGTGTGAAATCAGCAGTTGGTTTGGCTGGAGAGGGCGTTTAAATCGCTCCGTCGGCTCCTCCATTAGCCTGATTAAGCCTGTCAGCCTG
>JAFBMS010000377.1:42500-158342 GCA_019788955.1 Albula glossodonta
ATGGTTAGGGTCTGTAGTGTTGGGTTGTGGTTAGGTTAGGGTGTTGGGTTATGGTTAGGGTCTGTATTGTTGGGTTAGGGTAAGGTTAGGGTGTTGGGTTATGGTTAGGGTCTGTATTGTTGGGTTGTGGTTAGGTTAGGGTGTTGGGTTATGGTTAGGGTCTGTAGTGTTGGGTCTGTTGACTTGATGGGTGCTTGATATGGCCAGGTGAGGCCTTTTCCTGGATTTGTCCTGTTGTTCTTTCAACTTCTTTCATACTCTCATTCTCCTCTAAATTTTCTTCTTGTTCTTCTCCCCCCCCCCACCCTTGTCTCTGTGTGCCTGGCTTTAGGGTGGGTTTCCTCACTATGGAGACGTGAACAATGACTTCGTCATGCTGAAGGGCTGTGTGATTGGTCCAAAGAAGCGTGTGCTAACGCTCAGGAAGGTACAGCAGCCAAGCCGTCGCTAAGGTCACACTCTAGAACGTTCCTCAGTCCTCACGAAGGCCTCCTGAGTGTCCCTGCAGGGGGTCAGGGCCTGTACCCCTTCCCAGGATGCAGTGCTTTCATTTAGAGAGGCACTCAGCTGTTTGAAAGTGATGTGTTTGACCTGCATGTGCATCTGGGTCTCAATCACTGCCTGGTCAGAGCCCAAGAGTGACCCTGCTGCTGTCTGGAGTTCAGTCAAACCGAAACCAAAGTTTTGGAAATTGAGTCAAATTTTTATGTTTTTGCTTATTTGCTGGGTGTAAATCTGGCAGGGATAAAAGTTATGATAATGTAGTCAGGTTTTACCAAGTCACAATTTTGTTGGTGTGTTTTGTGTGTCTGTATGTGTGTTCCTGCGCGTGTCTGTGTTTGTGTGTCTGTCTGTCACAGTCGCTCCTGACGCACACCAGCCGTAAGGCCAAGGAGGCCATCGAGCTCAAGTTCATCGACACCACCTCCAAGTTCGGCCACGGTCGCTTCCAGACCCCGCAGGAGAAGAGGGCCTTCATGGTGAGTTCTGCCCATTCCTTTGTGTTGCATGGAGTGGAGTGTAATTTCATCTAACATGTCCATCAGGAGTGCACAGCAAGGCCTGTATAACGCCCAAAAACATGTGCTTCTTGTTAAATCCCCGCAGGGCCCATTGAAGAAGGACCTGCTGAAGAAGGTGACTGAGACTCCGTCTGAAGAGGTGTAAGGGGGCCAGGGGTCCCCCCAAATCACCGTCTACAATATAAAACATTAACTCACTGCTCAAACTAAAAAGATAAATAAATATCTGTTCTCTTCCTTAACATTGGCTTTTGTTCCTGTTATATATACTGTATGTGTGTGTAAAGTTATGTTCTTGATACAGTATGAAACATAGAAGTTACTTGGATCATATAGGCTTTTAATGATGAATATTTACCTGGAATGGCGATGTAAATATTTCTGTTGGCAGTTGCATGTCCCTCATACTGATAGAAATGTCATTTTAAAGGTGTCTGTTTGTTCCCACCAGTGGTAAATATGTCCACTGAGAACCTCCCAGCAGTGTGCTCGCTGTGGCTGGGGTACTCAGGAGTTGTGTGGTGTAGTGTGTGCAGCGCTGGCTAACTTCTCTGGTGGCTGCACAGCACAACCTCCAGCAGCGAATAGCACAACTCTACTCCTCTGTGAGCGAATGTTAACATAGGCCAAGGACACACACACACACACACTTACATAAAGACACACCAGCACAGCTCAACAGCTTCAGGACAGATTTGTTTATTCCCTTCCACAGGGACAAGAGACCAACGACACATGCAGCATGAACAACCTCCTTCCTTTACCCAGCATCCTCTCCGTCCCTCACAGCCCATCCACTAGCAGCGGAGTCCTTCCATGTTATCATGATTTGTACTGACTAGTGCAGGAACATTGTTCAGTGGTGGGACAAAATGAATCGATGACACGGTCCGGTCTCCACCTGCTGCTTCAGCAGTACAAATGGAAGCTGCAAGCAAAGTCTATACATCTACCCAGCATGCTTCACTGACGGTTTTGTCCTGAATCCTGTTAATTTGGTTTCAAACAGCTTGTTGCAGTTCTACGTCCTGGCTCTAGAGGGTGCTGTTGTCTCTCAAGCTTAGTCCTCCAGCCTCGAAAGCAGGCCTGTCCAATGAGAAGGCCTCTCTCTCACTCTTCAGAGCTATGTGAACCCCAGGGGCTCAGAGGTCGCCAGGCACTGGGGTTTTATTTTTAATGCATCTCCACCAGGGGGTGACATTACTCCGACATCACCTCTTCCTTCTCTGCCATCTCCATGGAGGACTGCCGCGAGGATGGGGCAGGAGAATGCTGGGAAGATGGAGGACTATCCAGCCCTGAGTGCATGAGTGGCAGGTAAAGGTCGTCCATGTTCGGCATCACCAGCACTTTCTGCAGCAGAGACAGGAACGTAATCACAGCTGAGGAAGCGTTAACGAGGCAATTAAGCAATTAATGAGTTAATGAGCTGCATGCAAATCACACCATTACAGGTTCCTGAAACAATCTTAGGAAAAAGCAAATATTGTGTGAAAATCTGGCTATACACAAATAATAATATAACAATTCCAATATTATTATCAAAAATAATACATTTATTATTATTATTATTACTGTTGTTGTATTTATATAGTGCTTTTCAAAATCTCATGTGTGTTTACGATCGATAGATGCTGTTCGCCTCCACCATGGCTAATGTGCTCCTCCCACTTTGCTGTGGCCGTGTGGAGCAGCAGTGTGTGGTGAGGGTGGTGCAGTATGACCTACAGGCATGACTGTCTTTATGCAGCACTTTCACTGTGGGTTGCAGCACTCCACAGACCACTCAAAGTTCTGCTTCACTCCCAGACCGTGCCATGAGCACACAGCTTTGCGATTTCAGTTTTAAATGAATGTTTGTGGTGATTTGGGAGTTTGTGGTAAAACCGCTTGGGCTGCCTTTAAAGCCCATATGTGCAGTCAGGTGCTGAACATGTAGGTCAGGACGGCCGGCGTCAAATCCCCAAAGGGCTTTAATCCAGCAGATCCTTAAAGCGCAGACCCTCCCTGAGCCAGGCAGGGAGGCTAAAGTGGTTTAGTGATTAGATGAGTAAGGTGGTTAGCAGGTTGGCTGGCCTTCAGGGAGCAGAGAGACAGTGGGGCAGGTCAGCCCCACGCCAGCCAAACTTACCCCGGCTTTTACCGGAATAAATCATCGTGAACGCAAGCAGAGAGTGGTGAGGAGGGGCTCATGGAGCTGGTTGGAAAAGTCGCACCCGTGCATCAATGCATGTCATGTGGAAACCCATTTTATTATGGCCAACAGAATAATACTTACATGACAATCTACACATTTGGATAACATAATTTAAGTTAAAAGAAGCTTGTAGTTAGTGAGGTAATTAGGCACATGAATGAAGGTTAACATGGCCTCAAAAACAGAGCCCTCCGTGTGGAAGACTCATAGGGGGTGACTCTTATTGTGAAGTACCACAATCTGGCTTCATAATAAGAGTCCCCTTGTGTCCTGTTGCATGCTGTGTAAAGAGAGGGTGGCCTTGCAGTGGGCTGACCTGGAACTCGCGCTGCAGCTTCCTCTCGATCCACTCAGTGACGTGAGTGAAGGTGACCTCCCTCTCCCCCAGCATCGGCCTCACACGCAAGTCCAGCCTGGGTGGCACGCGGAAACTGTACCTGTGCAGGTGAGTACACACACATACGCGTAACCACATACTCACATTTACACATTTACACATTCACATACACATGAGGGCGTTGTCCACACAAACATGTGTGTACATACATTTCTCTGGCCCAACTGCTCTTTCCACAAACAAAACCTTTGAGTCAGGAAGGGTGCTTTACCATATCCTGTCAGTAGGGGGCGGTGGAATGTTGACAGCCAGGGTTCCGGAGAGCTCCTGCACCTCCACGGTGAGCAGCAGGGGTGTGTTGGACACTTCCTCGATCTTCTTCTTGATGTATTCATTCTCTGTGGCCTTCTGGAAGTACTTGGACTTGGCAATTTTGTCCACGAACCTCAGGATCTTTCTGCTGGTACTGCAGCCAGCATGACTGAGGGAGGGAGAACAGGAACCATCTGCAGTCACATGACCACCCATCATCAAATATTCATTCATGTTTTTGCCATTTTCACCGTTTTTCCCCTGCCAAAGTGAACTGTTATCAGCCCCTAAGCTTCAGTAGGGTATGTGTCTGGAGTCTGAGCTCTTAAAAGACACAAAAGAAGGCTAAAAACATCAGCTACTACTGTATCTACGGCAGGTTATAAATATCAGCGGCTTTACAGAAAATGTGACACCCAATACTCAGTCTATGCCCACACAAGGATACAGACTGCAAAGAATCTTTGGCTGTTTCCATTTGATTTAAGCTGAGCGTGTTGTAGCAGCAGGGGAACAAACACACACAGACGTTTCTGCATGTGGGCCCCGTTGTGTGGATGGTTTTAGCGGTGGATTTTACAGTGAGACAACTGCAGCGACGAGAACTAGTGCAACCCAAGTTGGGTGTTCATTTACAAAGTGCTGCGTATTTAAACAATAATATTTACAAGACACACAAAATAAGACACAAATTATAACCATCAGACTTGCAATTACAGTCTGTCACCTTCTACCACACTGAGCCCCCACTAACAACAAATGACCTGCTTAAGTAGGTTTTACTCGGGTACATTAGTTAGGTCATACCTAACTAATATACCATATTATGCTATACCATATAGCATAAGCAAAATCAATTAATTCCCTAAAACAATTACCATGACTTTTCCCCTCAATTATCACACATATTCATTTTATCACTTCCAGACATTTCAGACTTCTCATGATTTAGCCATACACGCATCCAGAAATACACAATGCAAATATCTGTCTCCCCCCTGCCCGTAACAGTCCATTGTCTGCGTCCTGTGGGTCCAATAAAGTTACACAAAATCAAACAGTTCTGTTTACATCATTTAGCTTTGAACATGGAACAACAACAAGCGGGAAACAACAACAAGGGTTAGTAAATAATACGAATAATACTTTTCTATCATTGCATCACTCGCAATAAATATTTAACCTTCGTCAACAGGATGACAACATTATGTGGTGAATTATTTTGGGTACAGGGGTGATTGCATAACAGAGGTTCAGTTGCAAATTATCGCTGTTAAAACCGGTAAACATAAATGGTGTGCACGAACATCCATTTAAGCGGTAAACGTGAACCGAACAACCTGACTGTACAATAAAACCTGTTTAACCGTGGTGTTTCAAGGAACGGAGGATTTTCTGGGTTACAGGCCCTCCCCAGGGTTTCCAAAGCCCTGTGTTTTTGTCAGATTTACATGCACAGGTGCTTGGTGGTTGCTTTGTTCTTAGAACCTGCCATTGTGCAGAATATATAGGTATGTCTTTCATCAGGATGCACTTGTCTTGCCCTCAGTGTTCATCCAGCCACCCATCATGCAGTTCAGATGGGAATTTGTTTCGGTCCGCCAGGAGTGTCCTTACCCGTCAACTCCTGGCGGAGTGCCCTTGTCTCCCAGAATTCCCTGGGGCTCAGATGGTGGTGCTTCCTCTTCGTCTGAGGAGCCGGCGCTCGAGGACTCTTCATCACTGTCAGCCAGTACAGACAGCCGGGGCTTGGAGCTGATGCGCACACACACACACACACACACACACACGAGAATGAGGATTCAGATCATGTGTAGTAGTGGATGGGATAGTATCCCATAATGCCGTCTTTAGCTCCATTTGAGCTCAGTTAATAATGTTTTCATTATCTGCTGGGTCATATCTTTTATAATGTCTTTTATTACATCTATGATGTATTGCAGAACACTGTTTTTTTCTTTTCCAGGTATCAGTGCAGGTGTATCAAAGGCCACAGGGGGCAGTGCTGTACCTGACATCGCCAGACTCAGGTACGCTGTCGGCCTCAGCCCCTCCCTCCTTTCCCAGCTTGCACAGGTTCATCTTTGTCTCGAGGGTCATCTGCAGAGAGCCTGTGTAAACCACCTCCATCTCCAGCCACAAGCCTGCCCAATGAGAGACACTGTGTCACACTATGGTCACAGTACAGTCACACTACTGTCACACCACCTCCATCTACAGCCACAGGCCTGCCCAATGAGAGACACTGTGTCACACTATGGTCACACTAGAGTCACACTACTGTCACACCACCTCCGTCTACAGCCACAAGCCTGTCCAATGAGAGACACTGTGTCACACTATGGTCATACTACAGTCACACTATGGTCACACCACCTCCATCTCCAGCCACAAAAAAATGTTTTTGAGGTAATGCGGCTATCCTGCACTGTTGTCATTCAGATCACTGTATGGCTTCACAACATAAATTAGTTTTATTTCAAAAAGCAGCATTAATCTATGTTAACTTCCCCCCGGCTCCCCCCTAGGTGAGAGCTCACCTCTGTGGTCCACCGTGGGCTTGGACATGCTCAGCGCCTGAGGCATACAGGTGCCCATGTCCAGCTCCGTCAGGGCCAGCTCATTCATGAAGTATGGCAGCTGCAAGGGGACAGAAGAGGCAAATGCACAATTCCACCAGGAGCACTGTCAGTTTAAATCCATATGACAAATGACAAAATACAGGATCTGTATATATCTTACCACTCAGCTGTGATGCACAGCAAAACAAACCATTGATAAAATCGAACAGTTGTATATGAAACAGAACAGTGTCAACAGAGCAGTTCTCTATCAATTCAAAATTTGTTTTCCATTTATATTTTAAAAGACATTGGCTTTCGTAGCAAAATATTTAGGATGAAGACCAAACTAATTCAGGCAAATCACATTTCCCATTTACACTACGAAGGCAAAAATGAAATAAAAGAACAGATCTGTATGGGGAATAAAGCCGCTGCTTTGTGACTCAGCCAGAAAACAAAAAAATAATTATAATAATGATAAAGTCGTTTCTCTGCCTCACAGACGGACAGGGAGAAGGAGGGAGTCGATACGCGGAGCGGGGGAGAGGTGAGTTATGAGACGGCCCTGACGGAGGAGAGTGATGGCAGGAACGCCGTCGTTAAGTGGGCGCCGTTGCGCTGAGTCGGCTCTGTGGGACCTCCAGCACGACCGCCTGCCAGCGTCAGTGACAGCTCGCCCCCCCATGCCCCCTGCTCCAGAAAAGCGGGCGCAATTCCTCCGTATGAGGACGTGTGGGACGGCACGTGCAACGCCCTTCCACCCTGGGACTCCCGACCTCGCGGGTACGCCACCCCCACCGTCCCCACCGCTCAGTCACAGCGCGTCGATAGCGATGGAGAAGCTGCAGGGTGATCTAACTCAGCACACTGAGATCCAAATCCATCATAATGCTGGAAGCGCAGCTCAGACGCCTGCGAAATTCACACCATTCTCACTCACAATTTTCCAGTCAATATTGACAACAAAGTGCCAATGGCACATTTAAATAAATTTTAATGGCACATTTTGCTGTAAAATGCTAAAATATCTATTTTTTCACAATATAACAGCATCTAATGAGTTCAAAGTATTTAAAATAATGATTTGACTCCGCCCATGTCAATCTGTAATAACAGGTGCTGCTGTGCTGAAAGTCAAACTGTCACTGGCATATATCACAAGGTGCGGATATATAAGCTGAGATTGAGGGGAAATGAGTTTTTAAATCAGGGGTGTCAGGCTGCAGTCCTGGGGGGGCACAGTCCGTGTCTCTGACTCACCCTGATTTTTGACAGCTTTTTCTGGATCTTGTGAGCCACCTGATTGGCCCAGTACTTTTCACGGAGGAAGTCCCAGAAGATCCGGCCAATGAGGGCGTTGATTCCTCGGGTAACTGCTGGCTGTGATTCGCCATTGCTGCCGGCAACAGGCTCACAGAACTGAGGGAGGAAGGGATACACAGCACACAGGAGGAGAGTGACAATGGAGGAACTAAAGTACGCAAAACTGTTTGAGAATGAGAATAGTTCATTTAGCTTCATCTGGGATCACCTGAGTAATTAGGTCATTAGCAAAATGAAATGCTAATTAAATAATGAAAACCCTCAACACCATTTGGCAAATTTTGTTAGCTCTGCACTCTTTGTAGAGATGATGTATTTAACAGGGTCTGGTGAGCACGGATGGGTGGGGTCAGGGTGACTGAGATTCAGGCTTAATGAAGCAGGTCCATGCAGACACACTCACAGCTTACAGTGGGAGCTGGATGACTTGGTTACTTCAGAGCCTGTCATCAGTCAAACTGAAGGTGGACAAAATGTCCATGAGAGACAACCACAACATGCACCAAACCCCCCCATCCCCCACCCTCCATGCCACACATGGACCTGTGGCTAAACCGGGGCAGGTGGGGGGGGGGATTGGATTGTTTCTACTCTCAAGTGATTAATGTACATTGCTGATCGGACTCCAAGGCCAAAATTTACTGCTGATGGAGAAGAACTGTGAGTGAACTGTTTAGGCCATTTATTTACACTGAACAGAAAAGTGCTGAAAAGCAGCACAGAAAGTGAAAAACAGGAAGTGTGGAGCTGGAACTGGAGATCCAGCGGGTCTTAAGTAAACGATGAAAAGCTCCAGGGCTCTGCTGCGACCAGGTCAAGCAGTGATGGGAGGAAGGAGGGACCCTTTCGGCTCTGACCCCTGACCTTGCCCTCAGAGGCGGGGCTCTCATCGGCGCTGTGGGCGGGGCTGGGCGGGGCGCTCCCGGACTCCAACACCACGAAGCGAGCCATGTAGGTGCTGTAGTCCAGCAGAATCTTCTCACGCATGCTGCCGGCTAGGTCCTTCAGCCGCACCAGGGAGGGGATGTCCTCAGAGCTCCCTCTGCTGGAGCCACCACTACACTGCGTCTCGGCGGCAGGGGCGGAGTCTGGCTGCGCTGACATGTCTAAAAAGGGAGGTGCTTATTTACTTATTCTAAACAGAACAGGGTCAGTGACATTGTTTATGAAATAATATGACAAAGCAACTTAACATTTTGCAAGGCTAGGAGACACTTCAGAATTATTGCTTGATCAATCGATTGATATTCTTTTGACTCCCAGTGGAGAAATAAATATTGTGACCAACAAAGATTTAAAAACCAAAAAGTTAAGCAGAATACCCTCACATAAGGATTCTATATTGATAAACACATCACTGAAAATCAGAATTAAGCATGAATCCATATATTGTGGTATTACAGGTATAACAGTGATGCTTACCAGTGTCATGGTTACCGTCACTGCCCGTTGCCTTGGATGCAGACAGGAAGTGCTGGAACCACTCCTCTTTCTCTCGCCCTGTGCGGCCGAACAGGAAGAGGGTCACGGGGGTTCGGGGCTGTCCCAGCCGCTCTTTCTCTCTCTTCTCCTGCACCTCCTCTGCGCCTCCTCCCTCCCCGGCCCCGGCCCCGGCCCCGGCCCCGGCCTCCTCCTCCTCCTGCTGCTCCTCCTCCAGCTCCAGGCAGATGGGGTACTTCTTGTTCCACACCCTCTTGCGGGCCAGCACGGCGGGCAGCAGGAATACCTGCAGGGGTTTTATGTAAGGGCCGACTCCACTCACCCTAATGCTATGCTATATCACACATCCTACTGGGTTTCATCTCAGATCACTGCAGCCAGACCTGTTTTTAGCTTTTCAGCACTATTCAATCAAACTGCTACAGCACTTTGTCCTTATTCTATCATCTTTTTTGACAGCTGTGAGAGGCCGCCAATGTCCCCAGTTCAACCCCTGACTCTAAATTTAAAAATAATGAATAGATAAATTAATGAAGAATATGACAGGGATGCAGACGGGGCGGGGCACCAACCTTGCAGCTGGCCAATTGGAAGTACCGGTGCCGGATAAAGGCGTGTTCATGGGCGGGGTCAGGGGTGGGGTCGTGGAAGGCAGCCCGACGGGGTACGTTGGTTCGAGGGTACCCCAGGGTCAGACAGGATCCCTCCAGCGTAGCGTACACTGAGTGTGTGAGTGATGGGTGGTATGACTCCGGGTCGTACGTGTGTATCTCGTTCATCCAGCCCTATGACAGATATGTAATCATAAAAACCATTTCGGTAGCAAATCTCCAAACACAGCTACAAACACTTCACTCCCATCAGTAAACATCAGAAAGCAGAAACAGAGAACAGACAGGTGTGCCGTGAAAAACTAATGAAACACAATAAATGCTCCCGAAACAGCACTGGCTCTCTGTGGTTTGTGTGCTACTGCAAAATGTACAGCAGCGATTGTTTAATTAACAAGGATGGCAATTATCTGAATAATTAATGGACAAGTAATGCCAAAGCTCTCTCTTAACTTTGAATCACTGGACATCTTTCTCTTGTCTTATAAACACTGCATTACAGATTTTATAACCTTTGATAGTTTTACCTTTATGTGATGTACATAGTCCCGTGTAATAACACATTTATTAGTGTTCAATAACAATTGTAAATAATATGTAAGGTAATGAGAGAGGCCATGTGGCAATGTATGTTTGATTCAGTCTCAAGAGATAACACTCACTGACCAACAAAGACTAGCCCATCCCAAAGCCCTGGAAGGAGTGGACAAAGGGGAACTATGGCAGCGGCTTCGATCTCAGCATCTCCATGACGAGGTAGAGGCAGACTGAGCTATGACTGATTAGCCCGTGGAGTTAGCACAGTGTGTAATTAGCTGGAGTGGACAGGGTGGGGGTGGGTGGGGGCGCTCTGGGTGGAGGCGGCGTCTCGGTAAGGGTGGGGGTGGGTGGGGGCGCTCTGGGTGGAGGCGGCGTCTTGGTAAGGGTGGGGGTGGGTGGGGGCGCTCTGGGTGGAGGCGGTGTCTCGGTAAGGGTGGGGGTGGGTGGGGGTGCTCTGGGTGGAGGCGGCGTCTCGGTAAGGGTGGGGGTGCTCTGGGTGGAGGCGGCGTCTCGGTAAGGGTGGGGGAGGGTGGGTGTGGGTGGGGGTGCTCTGGGTGGAGGCGGCATCTCGGTAAGGGTGGGGGTGGGTGGGGGCGCTCTGGGTGGAGGCGGCATCTCAGTAAGGGTGGGGGTGGGTGGGGGCGCTCTGGGTGGAGGCGGCGTCTCGGTAAGGGTGGGGGAGGGTGGGTGGGGGCGTTCTGGGTGTAGGCGGCATCTCAGTAAGGGTGGGGGTGGGTGGGGGCGCTCTGGGTGGAGGCGGCATCTCGGTAAGGGTGGGGGTGGGTGGGGGTGCTCTGGGTGGAGGCGGCGTCTCGGTAAGGGTGGGGGTGCTCTGGGTGGAGGCGGCGTCTCGGTAAGGGTGGGGGAGGGTGGGTGTGGCTGGGGGTGCTCTGGGTGGAGGCGACGGCTCGGTAAGGGCGTGTGTTAGCGGAGCATCCTGTGTTAATTGTGTCTGAATTGGGCGGGTGATTTGAGCTCCTCTGATCTCTTTTATTCTGCTTAGCCTGAGCATGCTCCTGACACTGTGTAGGCTGCGGCGCATGGCAGTGCAGCCCCGATCCCCACGGGGCCGGCCCAGCGGCGCCCTCCACTGCCCGTAGCTGGATGGCAGGCTGTGTAAAGCATCCAATAAACTCTGTGCTAGACTGAAAGATTAAACACTTCCCGTTTCGTTCTATTCTAGTTCATTCAGAGTGTTGCTTCACTCTCTTGGATTGTGAAATATGAGGTGTTTGAAAAGCCAGATCTGAAACACAATCAAGTCTTTTGAAGGTTTCAGTTTACTTGAACAGCATGGTCAATTAAATTCTGTTCTGTTATGTCCAGTCCACTCCTTTCTATTTTATCCTGTTACAGTTCGATCTGATGCACTGTGCCCTGTTTTATTCCACTCTATAATAATGTGTTCCATTCCACTGGCCCTTGGGGGTGGCTGACTTACCTGCAGGATTTTGGGGCTCCCATGGTCCCAGCCGGGGGTATTGGAGCGCAGGCTGTCCTCCAGGGAGGGGGGTCCCCTGTGGGAGAATGGGCGGGTAGGGGAGCGACGGGGGGCCAATAGGAGCACTGCTAGCAGCCCCAGCATGAATCCGCTGGCCAATCCCAGTGCGAGGCCTGCCAAGTAGGAGGGTAACGGCAGGACAAAGAAGCCATAAGCCAGAGCCGAGACGCAGAACAACCAGCGGCCCGAAACGGGGACGGAGGGTCGCAAGGTCAGGGCCCGGGGCCCCTGGATCAGCCCTGGGGCCGGCCTCTGACTCTGCCCCACCCCCAGCCCCCCTGGCTTAGAGCCTGCCATTTCCACCACCTGGATTATGTCTCCATGAGCGCAGATCTCATACTTGCTGTCCCGGGACAGGGCGGAGCTGCTGGGGGCGGGGCTGCTGGGGGTGGAGGCGGGGTCAGGGGCTGATACACACCTGGATCGCCACGACCATCCACCCTGCTTCTCCGCTCCCTCAGAATCACTGTCCTCAGTCCTGCCCCCAGCCTTGGCCCCACCCCCCGGGGAGTCGGTTGCCCCCGGCGCCCGCTGCTGCTGCTTGGGACTGTCCTCCCCGATGATCTTACTGAGCATGCTCAGTGGCTCCTGCATGGCCTCTGACAGCTTCCTTCGTGTGTCCTCCAGCTCCGCCTTGAAGAACCCGCCGCTCACCGCCACGCTGGCGCCCCTCGCCTCAGGCTCGTTTTGGGGTTGGGTTGGGGAGGGCGGGGCAGAGCCAGGTTCTGCCCCTGTCTCGGGTGGCTCCGCCCCCTTGGGCTGGGTCAGCTGTTTCCACAGGTGCAGGTTGAGCTTGGAGTCAGATTTGGACTGGGCCACTTCGGGCTCACGGCGCGAGATCTCGGTGCTCAGCGACTTCACCAGACTCAGCAGGGGTTTAGGCCGGAGTGAGGGAGAGGAGGAGCAGGAGGAAGACGACGGAGGGGAGGAAGAGGAGGAGGGCTCCTTGTGACCGATCTCCGTGGAGATGGACTTGACCAGGTTAGCCGGGGAGGAGGGGGGGTGGGGGGAGATGAAGGCAGGGGCCGAAGCAGAGCGGTCGCCCAGGGTAGCAGGTGAGGCCGGGGCACGGCAGGGACGGGGTGGGGGAGGGGAATTGCCATGATGATCTGGGATGAAGACACAGTCGCTGTCATCTGAACTTTCGCACGCCCCATCTGCTGGGGTGCGCTGGATTGAGATGGCCCGTCGGAAACCACTGTGGTTTCCATGGTCACTGTCACCATGGGGAGGCCTGGGCTCCATCCCTTTTTCCGCGGGCTCTTCCATCTCTTTACATGCTTCTACTGAATGCAAAGCACCCTGGGAAAAGAACCCAAATTCAGACACTCATGCACAGCCTTTCAGCTTTACAGTTCAACAGGAAAGATCTCTTCTGTAATCCTTTTAAACATAAAATAACACAAAATAATAACCTTTCAGCACCTGACTGCCATCATGTGCATGTATTTTTCTAAAAGCTTCACTTTTCTGCTGTCTCACTGGAGTCTGTTCTCCTCTTCACCGTGAGACAAAAGCCTAGATTTACAGCCAGCCTAAACCTCAGTAACTTCTCCAAGCAGTGTTTCAGCAAAATATTATGTAATTTATACATAGCAGTGTGTGGATGGGGCGTTTGGGTTTGGTGAGCTTGAGGAGTGGGGTTGGGTTGGCCATTGAATCGTTTGGCAGAGATACTCATCTCCTCTGCCCTCTGTGTTTAGTATTCTGTCACAGTAATGCTGTGTGGTGATATTTTTTCCCTCTATCCTTCTTCACTCTCTTTATCTCTCTGACCTCCTCTCTCTAATCTCACTCAATCTCTCACTCTCTCTTTATCTCACTCACCCTCCTTTCTCTCTGTTTGCTTCTCTCTCCCTTTCAGTTTAATTCAATTTAAGATACTGTATTGGCATTAAAAACTTACAGTAAATATTGCCAAAGCATAACTGTTAAACTAATAAGTGTACAATGAAGAAACCGAATATTATGTTTCTTGACATCTATTATGGCAGAAAGTATAATAATAAAAAGCTGTGATGGTGAAGCAATACAGCCTCTCTTTCTCTCTCTCTCTCCATCCCTCTTTCTCTCGCTGCTCTGATCTCGGTATCTAGTGGAGAGCCCTCACTGAGTCATTAAATTGACTTGTGTTCTTCCCCCGGGCTCCTTGGCGCAGTTCCAAGAGGAGCACCCCAGTCACATTCGGGGGACATGTTTGTGGCGCACACAGAGCTCAGCCAAACTCGCTGGCCCTCCACAGTGTGTGCTGAATTTGCTGGCGTTCTCTGTTCTCGCTGACAGGACCTGATCGACGCCAAGATCTGTCATCAGACTCTCCCACGTTCTCCTTTCCTGCTCAGGATCTCTCAGTCTGCTCATTAGTGCTGCAGTGCATCATGGGAGCCCCACAGCTGCCTGTTTGCGGGTGTCTGCTCGGAGAAGGAGGTGTTGCATGGATACACAGATCTGAACAGCGCACGGATGAGCATATCTGATCGCCCAGGTCCACCTTAGATCGGTGCAGATGACGTACAGATCAGCGCCTCTCTTTAACTGTCTACATTCTGTTTAAATAGCATTTTTGGCTTGGCTAATTCTGAACTCCCTGCTCATTTGTACTGGGTTTGCTACATTAACATTGTCATATACATAAATCATTTTACCCTTAAACCCATTTATTTCTCGATTATCCTCTCACATCTGCTATGGCACCTAACAACGCGCTGCAGGTTGATGAAGTGATTACACCTATTGGAGACGACGTTAACTGCTTGTTACCATCTCTGCTCATTGCCTAAAGCAGTTATCTGTGCTTGTGTATGGGGCTCTGGATAAGAACAGCTGCTCTGCGTCTCAACTTAAATGTGGTATAATGCAATGAGCCATGGCACAGAAATAAGCTTCTTATGGAGAAAAAATCCAGGTTATTTTTCTTCCAGAATCTAAATGTATGTGTAGTCCTGTATGTTAAGTTCAGTGTCCTCCGTCAGTGCCAGACAGCACATACAGGCAGTCACTAGTTTTTACAGAGTGTTTTCAGTTTATAGTGTGGGGAGCAACAATGCACTGTCAGAACCAATAAACCAATCAAGATTTGGAGTTTGCAATTCAGTCAGTTCTACCCTCAACAAGCTGATCTGAGTGGTGATTAAACCTGGGTTTGGGCTGACCTGAACTCAACGAGCTGTTCTGATTGGTGATTAAACCTGGGTTTGGGTTGACCTGAACTCAACGAGCTGTTCTGATTGGTGATTAAACCTGGATTTGGGCTGACCTGAACTCAACGAGCTGTTCTGAGTGGTGATTAAACCTGGGTTGGGGCTGATCTAGACTGCACTGCCCTCACTCTCTCCAGAGTCCTGAAGAGCATGAACTCACATCAGTGCTGGGAATGAATGCAGCGCCTTGTTAACTGCAGGGCAGACCTTTGGTTTCAGTCCCAAGGAACTCCTTTATCACTGTGTATCACAGAGCACTCAGCATTTGTCAAGATCCCCTGTGAGTAATGACTCTTACAGTCTTTCACTATCTAAAAGGCAAACTGTCCATCAAAAGGGCAGGCAAACATGTGTCCTGGCAACAGCATCCATCGTCATGAGCTATGAAATAATGGCATGATGCAACAGTGGAAGCTTCTGGAATGTGCAGCTCAAAAACTTTTCAAAGAGGGCAGCTACATTAATCTGTAGTTTAAGTAAGAACAGACATCATGGCAGAGGAAATCATTTTAGCAGGTCAGAAAATGTACTTTTACAGTCTAACTACTAATACTTTCACCAACTTGTCAGTTTTCTGACTTGGGTTACTGTTGAAAAACTACAGGATGTGACATATAACTGACTCAAAGAGGCCTTTCGCTGCAATCCGCTAGAGCTGCAGCAACATCAAGCGTATTAGGCTCAAACACAGGAAGATTCAGCTAGAGTCAAGAGTGTAAACTCCAAAAGAGAAAATGCTAATTTTGCCGTGTTTTATAGCTTGAGTCACAGGATTAGCTGCAGAAACTGGAAGAGGTTACACAACCTCCCCAACCAATGTGTTCACACAGAGAAACCACTGTTAAACACACACACACTGGAACACATACATAAAACATATGCACTCTGCATACTGCAAACTATCCCCTACCAAACCTCTCTGTAGTCTGTAAGTTAACTGCTACCACACCACTGTGCAATCTGCAAGCTAACTGCTACAACACCACTGTGTAGTGTGTAAGCTAGCTGTTACCACATCACTGTGCAGTCTGCAAGCTAACTGTTACCACACCACTGTGCAGTCTGTAAGCTAACTGCTACCACACCACTGTGTAGTGTGTAAGCTAACTGCTACCACACCACTGTCCAGTCTGCAAGCTAACTGCCACCACACCACTGTGTAGTGTGTAAGATAACTGCTACCACACCACTGTCCAGTCTGCAAGCTAACTGCTACAACACCACTGTGCAGTCTGTAAGCTAACTGCTACCAGACCACTGTGCAGTCTGTAAGCTAACTGCTACAACACCACTGTGTAGTGTGTAAGCTAGCTGTTACCACATCACTGTGCAGACTGCAAACTAACTGTTACCACACCACTGTGCAGTCTGTAAGCTAACTGCTACCATACCACTGTGCAGTCTGCAAGCTAACTGCTACAACACCACTGTGTAGTGTGTAAGCTAGCTGTTACCACATCACTGTGCAGTCTGCAAGCTAACTGTTACAACACCACTGTGTAGTGTGTAAGCTAGCTGTTACCACATCACTGTGCAGACTGCAAACTAACTGTTACCACACCACTGTGCAGTCTGTAAGCTAACTGCTACCAGACCACTGTGCAGTCTGCAAGCTAACTGCTACCAGACCACTGCGCAGTCTGCAAGCTAATTGCTACCACACCACTGTGCAGTCTGCAAGCTAATTGCTATCACACCACTGTGCAGTGTGTAAGCTAACTGCTACCACACCACTGCGCAGTCTGCAAGCTAACTGCTACCACACCACTGTGCAGCCTGCAAGCTAACTGCCACCACACCACTGTGTAGTGTGTAAGCTAACTGCTACCATACCACTGTGCAGTCTGTAAGCTAACTGCTTTCAGCCAATCAGGTGGTCCGTCTTCAGACAAGACTGGACTGAGAGCCTGTGGTCCTGAACTCTTTAGCTGAATGCAGAGTTTCGATAAAGGCTATGCAATTATCCTGTGATTTATATATCTGTAGGCTATACTTTTCTAACTAGTTCAATGAATTCTTCCATCACCACCCTCTGCATTCCTTTTGTATTTCTTGCAGTAAAACAGGGAAGTAAACTACCAGAGATTCCTCTTTAGCTAGTCCACATTACTGCATTAACGCCCAGGTTTACACTGCCTAGTTGGTGCCAGCAGATACTTGCTCACTGCTCTACTCTGTTACAGACAGAGCCAGAGAGCATTGCCATCAGTTTATCTTTAGGCCAATAACAACCCTCTGTGATAATTCAATTCTTTTTAATAACCCTGAGCAACTCCACATGTTTGGCTGGGTCCTCCATCTCTATCAGAAATCTCAGTTTTCCTGAACAAGAAAACTAAACAAAAGAAGAGGAAAAATATGGAATTGTGCTTTGCCTTGAACTGCCTTAGATAAGCACATTTTCCCAAATCCACAGCTTTGCTTCCTTGCTCACAGAACAAGTTTGCTTGTTTGTTTTTCACTCTTTTTTACAGAAACATAAAATATAATTTTACGTCTGTCAATGTTGGACATTTTAGCTCTACAAATATAAAGATTACTGGGCTGAAGTTTGAATATCAACTTAATTTAAATTCAGGCAACATGGTCTCAAGATCTCCTTTTCCGTGCGGCTGCAGGTTCTCTGTCTACTAAATTATCCAGTCTAAAGATTCAGAGAGTCTATAACCGTGAGAAACCCGAGGTCCAGATTCAATCCAGCTCCCATGTTTTTCCCAAAACATTGCTACTCACTTCCTCAATCAGAAAGACCGACTGTAGAATTTGATTTAATCTGATTGGTATTTCTGATTAGCTTTCCATTGCCTATCTTTTTACTCAGAATGTTCGGTAAGAACATGATCAAATACCATAACCATGATGAAGGAGTAGAGCAGAGTGTGCAGAGCAGAATAGACCTCCTCTGCATGCTGCACCTGTCGGCTTCATTAACTGAGTCAGACCAAACCTCCTCAGAAACTATCTTCACATCACCACCTCCACTGCATCCATGTATTCACCATGACAATTACAATTTAGACCATACTGACACAGTCCCTGATCCAGGATCAGTTTCTCCTTTGAGCTTGTAATGGATAAATATAGGATGCTGACAGAACAGACCTGATCCTGGATCAGCATTGCTCTGTTCTGAAAATGCTTCATGTATATGGGGACAGACATAGCACACTCCGCACTGAGGAAATCTTGACACCGGAGGTCAGCTTTGACACAAAAGACGTTGCACAGTTAGCTGTATGATTGTGTGTAAGCTAGCGGTCGTGCCCTGTGCTTGATTGGTTTCTGATTGCCATAGTGATGAGGGATGAGGGTGAGCTGGACTCTCAGGGGGGCGGGCGGGGGTGCGGCTGCCATTTTGTGACCGCCCCAGGGCAGCTCTGTGAGAATGGCCTGCCTGAGGGACTCTGCTGAGCCAGGAACAGCAATCATTTATAACATTTATAACGTACCGAGACAAGGCTGCATGACTCAGGGGGACAGGAGTCTGCCTCTCTCTCTCTCTCTCTCACACACACATCCTCTCTTTCTGTTCCCATGTGTCATAACACCATAGGCATCTGACAGAGGACGAAAATGAGCAAGAAGGACAAGCTCCTACTTCCCTGCCAAATCAGCCAAATTTCCCCGAGTCAGCCCGGTTCAGGTCTACAGCAGCTGGGATGCCTGCATCTGCACTGGGCTGCAAGGCTAACACCAGGAGAGCCAAACTCCAGTCCTGCAGGGGGCAGTGTCTGCAGGTTTAGCTCCAGTCCTGGAGGGCCGGAGTGTCTGCAGGTTTATATCAAGTCCTGGAGGGTCACAGTGTCTGCAGGTTTAACTCCAGTCCTGGAGGGTCACAGTGTCTGCAAGTTTAACTCCAGTCCTGGAGGGCCGCAGTGTCTGCAGGTTTAACTCCAGTCCTGCAGGGGGCAGTTTCTAGAGTAACATGAGTCACTGATTGACGAAACACTCCTAAAATCTAAACTGGCTGCTGAATGAAAGGAAACCGTAAAACCATTGCATGACTGGATTCCCCTGGATGTCGCATGTGGTCATCTCCTATGTTGGGACGTCACTGTGACACGCACAGTACTACAGGTATTTTTCAAAGAACCACATTCAAGGACAAATATACAGACTCCAGGCACTATATTCTGGATATAACTTAAAGCGTTCCTGATCCAGAGATAGTCAGATGCAGAACTCTCTTGAGATCGGATCTTTTTTTGCCCAGTGCTCAGCACTCATATTGGATTCAGCAGGTTCTCCAAACCCAGGTCAGGAGGTGTGATTCATCATTACATACTTCCTGCTTCCTGACCGGCTGCTCTGCCAAAGGAGGATCTTCTGCCCAGCCTGATAAACTGGTGCGAATAACCCAGCCCTCTCAGCTAAATCGCAGAGTCAGGAACGCTTTCTCTCTCAACCAAAGTGGACATCTTTTCTGCCGCTCAGGCTGCAGAGCTGCTTGTTGTCTCTCTTCCTGTATAAAGTGCGGCCATCTTTTTCAGACAGGTGGGCACACTCGAAGCGTGAGACTGGTACAGAGCAGGTGGGCACACTCGCAGCGTGAGACTGGTACAGAGCAGGTGGGCACGCTCGCAGCGTGAGACTGGTACAGAGCAGGTGGGCACACTCGCAGCGTGAGACCGGTACAGAGCAGGTGGGCACACTCGCAGCGTGAGACTGGTACAGAGCAGGTGGGCACACTCGCAGCGTGAGACTGGTACAGAGCAGGTGGGCACACTCGCAGCATGAGACTGGTACAGAGCAGGTGAGCACACTCGCAGCGTGAGACTGGTACAGAGCAGGTGGGCACACTCGCAGCGTGAGACTGGTACAGAGCAGGTGGGCACATTCACACCGTGAGACTGGTACAGAGCAGGTGGGCACACTCACAGCGTGAGACCAGTGCGGAGCAGGTGGGCACACTCACACCATGAGACCGGTGTACAGCAGGTGAGCACATTTACACCGTGAGACTGGTGCAGAGCAGGTAGGAACACTCACACCGTGAGACCAGTGCGGAGCAGGTGGGCACACTCACACCGTGTGACCAGTGCAGAGCAGGTGGGCACACTCACACCGTGAGACCAGTACAGAGCAGGTGGGCACACACACCGTGAGACCGGTACAGAGCAGGTGGGCACACTCACACCGTGAGACCGGTGCAGAGCAGGTGGGCACACTCACACCGTGACACCGGTACAGAGCAGGTGGGCACACACACCGTGAGACCGGTGCAGAACAGGTGAGCACACTCACACCGTGAGACCGGTGCAGAACAGGTGAGCACACTAACACCGTGAGACCAGTACAGAGCAGGTGGGCACACACACCGTGAGACCGGTACAGAACAGGCGGGCGCACGCACACCGTGAGACCGGTGCAGAACAGGTGAGCACACTAACACCGTGAGACCAGTACAGAGCAGGTGGGCACACACACCGTGAGACCGGTACAGAACAGGTGGGCGCACGCACACCGTGAGACCGGTACAGAGCAGGTGGGCACACACACCGTGAGACCGGTACAGAGCAGGTGGGCACACACACCGTGAGACCGGTACAGAGCAGGTGGGCACACACACCGTGAGACCGGTACAGAGCAGGTGGGCACACACACCGTGAGACCGGTGCAGAGCAGGTGGATCCGTGCGGAATGATGTGGCCCTGTCCTGTCCACACACCGTTCCGCAGAGAGGCCCCACAGACATGGAGCTGCTTGGTTACTTTGGCAATCGGAGTCTCTACTGTCCAATCAGATGGCCAGATCTGGGAGCACACGGGGACAGATTAGCAGAGTGACCTCACTGACGCCCTGCCCTTGATACCTAATAAACAATCTTATGGAACCAGAGTGGGGAGGTGGGGGGATTAGCTTTCCTCAGTTGACTAGCCGCCTTGCACTCAGTATAAAATTTGTGCCCCAAGTCTTCTCTTGGAACAGTTTTTTTCCCAGTGTTGTCCCTAAATCACCACACCCTATCCATCCACACACACTCACACACACCCCCACACACACACATACACTTGCCGTACTTTCATGTATGGATCTAATTTGTGGTTCCCAAAGCTTAAGGTCGTACCGGAAAGTCTCTACCTTGAGGGGCGTATTTAGAATGATAAGATGCATAAAAAAGCTATACTGAGGAAACTTGCTTCACCCATCATTTCCTCTCTGAAAGCTTCAGATTTGTCACCTACCAAAAGGGACTTACTTTAGGTTACAAGTTTTATGAACACACACACAACACACACACAGGCCTACACTGTTGTAAATCACTGCAGCTTCCCCATCATAAAACACACAGCGAACATACAAACCAGAAATCAAAGCGGCACCTGTGTCTGCACGGGACCTGGACTCACCTGAACGTGCATGATCTTTTCCCATTTTGTTTCACAGCATCTGAAGCGGGTTTATCTGCGTTGTCCCATTGCCGCGTTGTTGGTCTCCAAAAACAGCGGTGACCAAATGCGTTAGCGCTGTATCCAAGTCTAGTGGGTACCTTCGGGAGGGATGCAGCACGGCTGGCTACGGCAAATCAGCGCATTCTGGCACTCGCGCTGAAAACAACGGCACGCGCTGGAGGACCCGGCTGCAGCAGAGAGAGGGAGAGAGGGAGAGAGAGAGAGAGACAGCCGCAGGTTTTAACTTTTAATCTCCAATGATAACCTTTTCAACAAGAGAAACGACAAGCCAACAGTCAGTTAAGAGTTCTCTCCAACAAGGTAGCTTGCCGACTGCAGTCCCTGATCCTGCTCTTTAATTCAAAAGCCCGCTCGACAAAACGTAGTGCTGTAGACTACACACCTACTGTACAGTAGGCTGTGGTACGATACCGCAACGGCGCTTGAACGCATATCCCCTCCCCCCTCCCACGCGTTGGCTGCGGACGCACCAATCTAATTATTAAAGTCATGGCTGCGGCTACGCGCTTTAATCCAGATTAGGCGATGATAGCCGCTGTACCTGCGCCTTCGGCCACTCGACTAAGAAACGACCCTCGCCGCTTCCTTTCTTGTCCACTCCAATGCGACTCTCTAGAGCCCACCCAGACTGTACACAGACGTGCAAGCGCTGTCCTCGAGAAACTCTTATAGTCTCCGAGTTTAATGCCTCACAGTCCCGTCGCTAGTGTAAGGGGTGTCTCTCTACAAGAAGTTATGCAATTTTATATCCCATACAAGCATATTCAAAGCGAGAATAACGGAATCACATGCATTATTTTGTTTTCAGTTCTTACTCTGTGGTTTTCATATCCTTTCATTTAGAAACTAGATATACAGTTGAAACAAATTTGAAATTTAACACGGTGATCACATACTAAATACCTATCACGACTAGACCTGTTTCCTTAGGGATTACGCTCCTGGATTACAGTGATTAGATTAGATGATGAACGGAAGTGACCATGCCAATACCATGCCTTAAAACTGATAATTACATTACGGTTCCTGAGGCGGTTATGTGAGAGAGCTGAATGTTTCAAACACAGCTGGATATTAATGTTATACTGGCACCACTTTAATAGTAAACTGTTGTAATTTACAAACAAGAGGACATCGTGATCTGCAAATTCAGCACCATATTTGTATGCCAGTGTGTCTCTGGCTGCAGGCTGCTTCAGCTGCCTCTAAAGTTAGCTCTGCTTGATTTAACCATGACTTCCTCTTTCTCTTCTTCCTCCTTTCCTGCTGCCATTATTATGACTATTTTTATTTTTATTCAGCTTTTTCCTGAAGTCCTGTGATGAGCTGAATCAGGTATTTTAGGACTGATCTGAGGACAGTGACTTTAGGCCTGCACCCACATCAGGAAATATATAGCACCCAAGAGAGGGTATAAAATCATGAGAGAGTGGCACAGTAAGCCTGCCGCAGTGTTTTGAAAGCAGCCTTACTCACTGATGCTGTTTACAGCAAGGTCAGGCCCCTGGCCCGCTGGGGCTGGGCACATATTTCAGTGCGTTTAGACACTGCTGTGAGGCGCAAGACCAGTGGAGGGCCTCAAATATGGGCCTACAGTGGGAACATTTTTTCTGCATTTCTGCTTAGCTATGCTGCATTAGTTTTCTAATGCTCTGCTGTTGACGGTATTGATTGAGATGGACTGTGCTCATATGGTTTTCTATGACATAAATTTTTCTAATGGCAAGTTTTTCTGGTTTCCAATTATGTCAGCTTGTCACATGTTGCAATAACTTGTTACATCTGTCACTTTTGTGCCAATATACTGCCTCCATGGCTGGATCCACATGAGGAAGACCAGGGAAAGAAACATGGCGCTGGAACACTGGTTATTTGTACTTAATTAATCAAGGAGCTAAGAAAACTCTTTCAGTCATCTTTTATTTTGAAAAGCATTTCTAAATGTCACTGGCTGCCAAGGTCACGGTTCATTCAAAGGGAGATGAAGAAAACCATATTTGTCTGGACCAAACCACGGCATTTTCACTTGTTTTTTTTTCTTTCTTGCAGGAGAACCTGAAAAGGAGATGAAGAGTGGGAGGAGTCTCCCAAGTCTGCACTGCGTATTATTTCACTCTGAGTGTTATGATGGATTTATCAGTTTAGGGGAAAGATAAACAGCCCCACATTCCAGTGCTGTGCACATGTGCGGAGTGGACAACACAATGCAGGTGAAGGGAAAGGTTTTAGTGGGCCATTTGCTGCTTACTACAGAGGGTGCTTTGGAGATCAATTAGATGCACAATTAGATTAACCTTTGTTCTGTCTTGTGTTTGTGCTTATTTCACTCTATCTTCAGCCTGGGCCAATCACACTGCACTGAGAGTGACGACATGGAACCATTCGTAGGGGTGTACCTACACTTGCCCCAGAGGACTCCAGGTCGGTTCGGTAGCAATGCAATTGGTGCTGGGCCGCAGGTTCTTGAGGCTAATTAGCAAGACAGTGGATGAGGCCCGGCTGGCTGGAGGCAGTGTGATGGGTTCCAGAGAGGGGGAAGTAGTCCCTCACATGAGAGCTAAACAGTCCATTTATACCATCGTATTTTTGTTTTGAAATATTGGCGGCATATAATTTATTACCATGTTCTGCTACACTCAAGTAATAAGTGAGAAAACATGAAATTCTTAGGTGTGCAAATCTCAGCAGATACACTAGGTTACACTGCCATCTTGTGGTAACCATTACAACAACACTGCGCTGACAGAAGTGTGTCACGTGATCTGTGAGGACCGTCTGAGTGACAGCGGCATAGTTGGACTGCGAAGAATTTTGCCGGCGTAAGAAGTTTTATAAGTTTTTTCTTCTTGTCTTGAAAGCAGATGTAAGGGCTCTCGCACAATGTCATTTTGTGTGTTTAAAGGAGGGGAGGTCTTTAAAGACCACTTTGAAACTGGTGAGTCAACTGTGACCGTTGTTGTTTGCGAAACATTTTGTGCTAGATGCTAGCTAGAGTTGTGTAATGTAATATTATAGAGAGAGAGGACAGCAGCAGATCAGTTAGCCAGCGAAATAGCCTGTTAGCGACCAGTAAGCTTTATCTCGGTACCCCGCTGATCAGCTCTGCTCTTCCTCTCCCTCTCCCTCTCCCCCGAAGGTATGTACGTGTGTTCGAAATGCGGGCATGAACTGTTCAGCAGCAGGTCTAAATTCGATCATTCGACCCCCTGGCCGGCCTTCTCCGAGACCATCCGGGAGGACAGCGTGTCTAAGAAGGAGGAGAAATGGGGCGCCTACAAAGTAAGAGCTCTAGCGCCGGACTCCGACCTGCACACCCCCTGAAAATCTACAGGGACTGTATTAAATACCGGCGACCTCCAGGGGACGCATATTAACTAGCTTCCGTGTCTATGCTGCATGAACATATGGTATTGAGTGTTAACATTAGCATTTGATGCGCCCTACATTGTATGAGTACACTTTGTGTGCAGAGAAGTTTTCATACGTTATATATGCATTAATATGCAGAAGCAAGGTTCAGTAAAATAACTGAGGATGACAACAAAGATTTGAACCTGCGACTTTCGGGTTACCTTCCCAGTTTTGCTCATTCCTGCCATATTATATATGTCAGGTTCCAGGTATTACCTCAGGTGTTTTTGCATACCAGTAGTTGAGGTGTACTGTGTTTCAGGTGTCCTGTGGGAAGTGTGGAAATGGACTGGGCCATGAGTTCCTGAACGACGGGCCAAAGAGAGGCCTCTCCCGTTTCTGAATATTCAGCAGCTCCCTGAAATTCATCCCCAAAGGTGAGCCACTCAGCTGAGGCTAGATACAGCGGTCTAGAACTCTGTCTGAAAAAAGACAAAGTTCCAGAACTCTCTGTCTGAGACAACTGACAACATTCCAGAATCTTACATTGGAGACAAAAGTCAACCTTCTAGAACATTCTGTCTGAAACAAAAGGCAACACCAGAACTGTCTTTCTGTAACTGGAGAAATGGCCATATTTCTGCACAAATATGAAAAAAAGACTGATCAAAAATGTGTGGCTCCATTGAGTCCCATTATTAAATGGTGAATGGAAATTCTGAAATAAACAAAGCAGACATCTCTCAAGGCGATAGACTGTATTTCGACTATGGCACTATGAATTTGCAGCGGTAAAACATAACCATATGCCTCCCTCTCCAGACAAGGTGGATGGACAGTAAAGCGAGGGACTACGCTGAGCGGAACACTCATCATGCCGTAGGGACATACAATTGGCAGTGCTGTGTGGTGGAAGGTGGGGGCGGTTTGTGATGTGCGCTGGAGAAACTCCTCCAACGGGACGTCCAGGGCGCGGATGTGTAAACGCTCCAACTGAGAAACCAGAACAGTATCTGCAGAAATTCTGTCATTAAAAATACATGCACAGACACATACGCATGCACCCAAACAGGCATACACACATTATTTATATACATATATTTATGCATGCACACAATCACAGGGCCAATTACAGCAGCTGTTTACAGGAGGTTTAAAAATAAAAGTTGAGACCACCAGAGTATTACAGTCTATGACATCAGGAGCAGTCATTTGCCTTCTAGCCCTGTGTGCCAGGCTTCAAACTTTAAGCATCACAAACTTTAAGCATCATGTTTACAGGTGATCTAGTGGTCTGAACTCAAGATTAAGAATTGTTTAAGCCAAGTGCGTTGTGATCGGCCATGTATGATAATATTTAGGAGTTTATTCAGGTTATTTATTCACCACTGCCATAGGTACATTTTACCAATGACAAGCTTCTGTATCTGTACCCCAGCATGCACTGTCAGCAGTACTAAGGAGTTTGTGTCAACCTGCACAATACAGCCACATCTGAATGGAGTAAACAGTGCATTACAGCAGAAGAAATACAAACATCTGAACACCTGTTGACATGTTAATGAACACAGCCATGCAGCTCTTTCCTCTGGGTGCTCTCTCTGTCTACTGATGGATGAAACTTATTTTACACTAAATATTCACTTCCACAAAGCTGCAGTAAATTATGACAGGAGGCCAGGTTTTGGCCTAAAAACAAATCATCGTGCCAAATATTTTTCCAAGTGACAAAATATGAAATGTTTTCACTTTTAAATGATATCATAAATGACACCTTCTCTATAGACCTAATCCCAGGCCTAAACAGTACTGGACTGCTGCTTTAGACCCACTGTTGCCTTATTTCTCACTGAGCCAAAGAGCAGACGCAGGTCTGTTTACCTTCTATGCAAAAAGAAACAGACTCAGCCATTAAAATGATTGTTCATAGGGTTACTCAGAGTGTTTTTGTTTGTGCTTAAAAAGCTGTGCCTCGGCGTGTTTGACAGTTTACACAGAGCGCATCACATGTCAGATGCCCATGTCAGATGCCCATGCCAGATGCCCATGTCAGATGCCCATGTCAGATGCCCATGCCAGATGCCCATGTCAGATGCCCATGCCAGATGCCCATGTCAGATCTCCATGTCAGATGCTCATGCCAGATGCCCATGCCAGATGCCCAGGTCTGGCTCTGCTTCCAGCTGCAGAATGAACTGGCCTGTGTTCATTATTACAGTCATTATTATGCAGCTGTAAGCAAGTGTGTCAGTCCCTTAAACACTGCACAGTTACTGCACACTGAGGTGTACCATTAGTTACACTGCACAGTTACTGCACACTGAAGTGTACCATTAGTTACACTGCACAGTTACTGCACACTGAAGTGTACCATTAGTTACACTGCACAGTTACTGCACACTGAGGTGTACCATTAGTTACACTGCACAGTTACTGCACACTGAGGTGTACCATTAGTTACACTGCACAGTTACTGCACACTGAGGTGTACCATTAGTTACACTGGACTGTTACTGCACACTGAAGTGTACCATTAGTTACACTGCACAGTTACTGCACACTGAGGTGTACCATTAGTTACACTGCACTGTTACTGCACACTGAAGTGTACCATTAGTTACACTGCACTGTTACTGCACACTGAAGTGTACCATTAGTTACACTGCACAGTTACTGCACACTGAGGTGTACCATTAGTTACACTGCAGTTACTGCACACTGAGGTGTACCATTAGTTACACTGCACAGTTACTGCACACTGAGGTGTACCATTAGTTACACTGCACAGTTACTGCACACTGAGGTGTACCATTAGTTACACTGCACAGTTACTGCACACTGAGGTGTACCATTAGTTACACTGCACTGTATGACTGCCCAGAGACCACATCATCCCAGATGATACATTGTCTGTTTCCCAAAAAACTAAATTATCATATCTCATCAGCACATCTACTCTAATGATGCTGGGGCGCTCACAAAACTATACTGATTCCTAATTGTATCGAATCCCCTTGCAAAAACTAAACACATTTACTGGTCTGCAGACTGTAGTGAAATGTATCAGTTGTTCCCAGTTTTGTGTATATCGGTTTCTACAGAATGTAAGCTGAGGCTCAGAAAAGAAGATCGATTGAGAATGATTTGCACCATTTTGTGTTAACACAGAACTGGATTCAGGATAGATTATCTGATTTTCATCACTATGGAGTCACTGGGTAAAAATACAGGTCTAAATGTGTGAAAAAGGAAAGTGGCCTGTGACCCAATACATAACATTACTGGGAAATGTGAGGTACTCTCTTGTCACCAGCAGCTGGCTCTCTTACACCGTCTAAGATGTAGACATTCTATACAACTGGTAGGCAGTGTATCTAGTAGAAACGCTCACTGTCATTCTGTGTTTGGATGTTAGAAACAGACTTTATTTCTTACATTTTACACCACAATCTCTCCCTCTCCCAAACAGTTATTCCCTATTATAATGTATTAACCAGTAATAACCAGCATCAAAGCCCCTTCTTAAACCCTTCCATGTCAAGTGTGTAAAAAGCCTTACTATTCACCAGGTTAGGTCCTCTAATTGCTTTCTGTATCCTGCCTTGAAGTAAACAGGTGAATGCAAGCACAAAGAATAGTACCATCTGTGAGTTTTGTTGTGAATCATTGTTGTCACTTGCCCTCTCCTGTATATGTGACAATATTAAATTTTTTACGAATATTTCTTCTTCAACAGGTCATCCATAGGGTTCAGTCCTTTCTTACACTACTGACACTTGAGACTTGAACCCTTCACTAGCACTTTGATAACCTTGTCGCGAAAGAAATGCACTTTGTGTTGTAAGTCGCTCTGTAATGCCTGTAATGTAATGTAATGAAATTTCCACTCTTTTGTCACGCATCTTAATTACAAAACAATTATCTTACAGAGGTTCTGCGTTATTATAATCTACTAAAACAAGTATCCAGCTTGTCCTAATAAAAAAGGATCATTGCCTGTCCACTTTGAATGTCATGCTGACTATATCCTCGATGCCCGCTTCCAACTCATCGTACTCCTGGACACTCGACACGCCCTTAGGGGTCCCGGTCAGGATGAGGTCGCCCTCCTCCAGGGTGATTATCTCGCTGATATAGCTGATCAGATAGGGGACGGAGAAGATCATTTGCGACGTGTTGCCGTCCTGACGCAGCTGGTCATTCACCTTCAGCCAGATCCGCACGTTCCCCGGATCCGGGATCTTCTCCTTGGGAACGAACTCGCTGACCGGGCATGAGGTGTTGAACGCTTTAGCCAGCGTCCAGGGAAGACCTTTGGACTTGCACTCCTCCTGAATGTCCCTCGCGGTCATGTCCAGGCACAGTGCATAGCCGGCCACGTGATCCATCGCGGACGCGCGTGGGATCGCTGTGCCTCCTTTGCCAATGACGACCCCGAGCTCCACCTCATGATGCAGGTTGTTTGAGTACATGGGTACCAGTATGGGGGACCCTTCTTTCACATACGCTGAGGGGGGTTTGAGAAACAGCACGGGTTCCGTGGGGACTGCGTTTTTCAGTTCTTTGGCATGGTCTGCATAATTCCTCCCCACACATATAATCTTCCTCCCCCATTCCCAAAACCGTGTGACATTCCGTGCAGATGCCATACTCCAGCAGCCGACCCTAAACCCCCTAAACCAGGCAGTTAGTTCTAGCAGCCAGCAAGCAATGGCCCCTAGCAAGTGCAGCGCCTCTACCTCTAAACTGACCTTTGAACGACAGCAAAAAAAAAATAGTAAATCCTGGGTTACTACGGAATGCTAGAAGTGACATACTTTGCTAAGATATCCCATTTTGACGCTTTACGTTTCTGTTTAGTGACCTGTTTTGGAGATTAAGGCTTCCTTCCATTCATTAATAACTCCCTTTCAACAAAATATCGGTACATGTTAGTGGAGATTGCTCTCAGACCATCAAAAACGTTAATGTTTTTGTGCCACACCCCCGCACTTGATTGGCTGTCCTGGCCGGGGTCAAAGTTAAAAGGAGGACGTAGTGTACTTCAAACCCCAAATTGTTTCCTAGTTCCTGTAGATGCGATATATTAGCAGCCACCCGAAGCATTGCTATGTTATTCAGGTCATTGGTGGCGAGTGCCTGCACTCTGGGTGTACTTGGAGCAGCTGCTACATATAAATTTGGTATGTTGCTGAATAGCCCGACCACTTTTCGCTGACATGCTCTGGCCATTCGTCTCGCTACGGTTCTGTAGTGCGTCTGTCGATGAATGACACTTAAGATGGCATAGTAAGCAGTTAGCAGCTTCATTTATGTGTCCCCATTGCAAATTTAGCCAAGCGAACGCAACTGATATGAAGCAGTGTTTACCAGCTAGCCGTATTACGTCATCTTCGACTCCCTGAAGTCGGGCTAACGCTAACACAGTTTTCTGTCAAAAACCCAGTTTTTCATAAGTGTGCACTGTACCTGAGAGTCCTTACTAATCTATTATATGATGCCAATTCGCGTGTTCATTTGATTGTTGCTATATAGTGCTGACACTACATGGCACGGCACAGAGAAGGCTGAACTTAAACCGAAGCCAAAGTTATGCACTTTTCGGCTTCTGCTGACTGGCCATTCTGTCACTGTTTGCCAGCCTCAGGTGGCGGTCACACTGGCGCTGAAATCCGAAGGTATTAGTTTTTATATACTTATTCGGGTCAGGCTATTCTCCACTTTTCTCTGTCTAGGTAAATACATCAGCCCCTCAAGGCTATTTATCAAGCGTTTGATTGCCAGTTATATTTTATTTGATGAAATATTAATTAATCAGATAATAATAATAATTAATCTGAATCTTGCAAGTAAAATATTACATTACTACAACGACACTCCGCTTTCTGGAATGTTCCACCCATGTCATCTTAGATAGTCCACGGCATAAATTAGGTCAATTTTAGTCGTTTGAAAAAATATCCATGGTTGGCTACGTGCTCTGAAATGCATTTTGGCGTCAGCTGAGCATTTTTCCAACTCATTATGAAACTGGTAGCTACGTTAGCCCTGCAAAGATGTGAAGCAACAGTCTCAATTTTATAAACAATGCATAACAGTGGTTATTTCATTTTTGGGGTTCTCTGTTTTCAGCCCCTGCACAGATTCGTTCTGCTCTCATACATTCCGAAAGGAAGTCCGTCTTAGTGACTCAGTCAGACATGAAGATAGAACTCCTACCTGCTCTGACTGATAACTATATGTATCTGCTCATTGACGAAGACACCAGGGAAGCGGCGATCGTTGACCCCGTGGAGCCAGTAAAGGTAAACTGACCTGTTTATGACCGGTCGAAATGTATGTAGATCACTGCTTCATGATATTCGTTTTAAAAAAATATAAAAATGAATATTTGAAGTTGTTTGTATTATTCATCTTATGCTTGCATATTTTAAACACTGTAAATCTCCCAATCCGAAAGGTATTAGATGCCATCAAGAAACATCGAGTCAAACTTACAACTGTCCTAACAACGCATCATCACTGGTAAGAAAAGTTAGTAAGAAATAATACTCAAAAACTGTTTCTTTTTTTAGAGGATTATACGTTGTGCATTGTGTGCAAGGCTGCAAATAATTGTGTGCCCAGTCATTTTAGATGCCATCCCTACCGCATTTCACTTTTGTCCCCCTTATCATAATCAGATTGTGTTTCTTGGGAAAACCCATTAGATTGGTCCTCAGTGATGCTGTCTACATGTGTGTTTTAAAGTGTCAGATTGAAAGAGGTAAACAACATTGTACCATAATGACGTTCCCAACTTTTTCCCCACAGAGGCTCTGAATGTATCACACAAAATGGTTATTTATAAGATTTAAAGTTTTTGTAGAGAGAAACTCTAATGCCTTCTTAGTTTAACCTCAGTAATGATTGACTTGGAATCTGAGCTCGTACAGTGACAATGTCTGATCACCACCGTCCCAGAAATGGAAAACCAAGAGTGAACTTTGTTAGAGCCTGTGTTTGGAATCACACAAACAAAAAAACCAGCTGTCTGGGACTGTGTGTGTGTGTGTGTGTGTGTGTGTGTGTGTGTGTGTGTGTGTGTGTGTGTGTGTGTGTGCGCGCACGCTGTGAGCATGCTCAGTACATACTCCTGCTTCTGGATATGCAGAGCACAAACAACAGATTAGATTTTGTAAAACCAGGAATGTTCCTTTAACATCATTGTAATATGCACTTGCTCCGGTGCTGCCAACACAGAGAGGCAACAGGAGGTCAATGTTTCTTTCTGCTACAAGATTTAGACTACAATGCATGAGTACACACAGGTGTGGTGTGAGGTGTGTGACTTTAAATTGGAGAATTGCAGGAGACTCTAGCTTAATGCTGAATCACTTTGGTCAGTCAGCAGATCCTCCTATCTAGAGCTACTTACTGAGGATCACAGTCTCCCGATCAGTATGAGCCATCGTGCCAGACCAGCCCTGACTAGCAAATATGTAACACCATTGAAGCACTAATGCAAGAACTCTTTTATATGGAAAGCAGTTTATAAATGAGGGTAGTGTTGAAGTTATTTTGTTATTAAAATTATGGTTTTTGTGTTAAAGTGAGTTATGAAATGTGTTTTACTGTCAGGGACCATGCTGGGGGGAATGAGAAGCTGGTGAAGCTTGCGCCGGGTCTCAAAGTGTACGGAGGAGACGACCGAGTGGGAGCGCTGACCCAGAAAGTGTCCCACTACAGCACCTTCAAAGTCAGTGTGCGCTCATTCTGGTGTGCATGTTCCTGTGAAATGGCTGCCGCCACCAACAAATCAAAAAACACCTGTTTAAGATAAAGTTTGCAATATGTTGCATAATAGCCCATTTTTTATTGTTAATCTCAGGTAGGTGTCAAACACGGGTGTGTGCCGCAGTACTCATTCCACCTGTGGAGCTGTGTGTTTACCTAAGGAGTTCATTTTAAGCATTGTTTTGTGAAGGGTGTGAATGGGGTGACAGGGGCCAGGGGAATGTGACATCAGAATTGGCTAAATGGGCGGAGCTGCTTTATGTTTTCAGTAACTTGCTGGCTTGAATCAATCATGGTGAACTGGAAGGAGGAGAAAAGTCTTCTGATTGGTTGTGTGATTCAGTGATTGGCAGGGGGCCAGCCCTAGTTTGACTCCTGATGATGCATCTCTAATGCTGTCTGAATTTTTTTTAACTTTTCTGGCTGAAGTTTCCTGCAATGTGATTGGTTCCCAAATTTCATCTTAATATTTGTAGTTGGTATGCAATGTTCTCCTTCATGGCCATTCTCTCTGTATATCGTGAGAGTGTAAGGTGAGACTCTTATTGTGAAACATCTGTACTCTCTGTCTGGTGGCATCTGCAGGTGGGGTCTCTTAATGTGAAGTGTCTGTTCACCCCATGCCACACATCTGGGCACATCTGCTACTTCATCACCAAGGACAACAGCTCCGAGCCCCCAGCTGTGTTCACAGGTAGGACTCTTTCTGCTTCATCGCCCTTTTGGTTCTGCTTAATCTGCGTGTTAATTGGGTATTGATATCTGTGTCCTTGTGTTTGTCTGATCTCATCATTTGTTCTCATGGATCATTCAGTCGTGATGTTATTTATCTGTCCTTTAAATTGCTCTTAATGTTGTCACCTCCTTAATTAATCAGTGAAAAATAAAGTTTAGTTTGGTATTGTTCAAAACAGTGTAGAAACACAATTCTCCCTGTATCCATTTCTTGAATGAGTCTGAAAAGGCCTAGATTGTGACACACCTGTGTTGTTTACAGCATTCACACGAAAGATTTGAATTCACATTTTTTCCTGGTACATTTCATGCTAAGAGCCTGAAATTTGCATATGGGTTTAAGATAAGCCTGTAGGGTGTGTAATTTGCATATGGATTTATGAACCCGTAGGGTGTTTAATTTGCATGCTCGGTATCATTAAGCTCCCTGTGAAATGTAGGTGTGGTGTGCATCTGCGCAGGTGATTGGCTGTGTAAAATGTGGGCATGTTCTGTCTCTGTAGGTGACACGCTGTTCATCGGTGGCTGTGGGAAGTTCTTTGAGGGCACGGCGGATGAGATGTACAAGGCACTGATCGAGATCATCGGGCGTCTTCCTCCTGAAACGGTGTGTGTGTGTGTGTGTGTGTGTGTGTGTGTGTGTGAGAGAGAGTGTGTGTGTGTGTGTGTGTGTGTGTGTGTGTATGTGTGTGACAGTGTCTGTGTATGTGTGTGTGTGTATGTGAGTGTGTTTGTGAGTGTGTTTGTGAGAGTGTGTGTGAGAGTGTGTCTGTGTGTGTGTGAGTGTGTGTGTGTGTGTGTGTGTGTGTCTTACTATGATAGAGAGAAAGCAAGCAAGTGTGTGTGTGTGCATGCACATGCATGCCTGGGTAATTTTACTGTGTGAATTTTACTTCCCAATAAGTTCTAGAAGCTGCTCTCTGCAAATGTTCATGGCTAGAGCAGGAATTGCTCCCTCTGTGACTAAAATAACAACACTGAGGGCATATTGGTCTCATGCTTGATGCTAAAGGTAAATATCTACTTGTTTGTGTTTTCAGCGAGTGTACTGTGGACATGAGTACACCATTAACAACCTCAAATTTGCGAGACACGTGGAGCCGAACAATGAGGCCGTCCGGAAGAAACTGGCCTGGGCCAAGGTGTGTCTTTATTCTGCTGTCAGAATGAGCTGTGATCGTGCACACCCTGTATGAAACCTCATCACAGCCCCACTCCAGCTGTTGATGATTCCCCATGTGCCGGGATGCATGGTCTTTCTTTTATGCATTAGCAACCTGATGTAGCCGTCCTTGTGTGTAATGTCACTGAGCGGCTGAAGGGACCTCAGTCTAGAGTCAAAAACTCTGGCTCCTTTTCCTGAGTGTGTCGTGGGGGTAAAGTCAGGAAGTAAGCTGGGCTGGACTAGGCCTTTACCTCATTACCCATGGTGCTGTGCTGTCTGCAGGAGACGTACAATAATGGAGAGCCAACCATTCCCTCCACCGTGGCCGAGGAGTTCACATACAACCCCTTCATGAGAGTCAGGTAAGGAGAAGCGCTGTGGGCCGGTGGAGTCGAGCAGTGACTCAGGGCTGTGTGTGTGCTGCTCCCCGCTTCGTCTTTACCTGATCCTCATCAAGAAATTGGTTCCAATGTTTGCTAAATAGAGCCTGTTGGTTTGCACAGAATGCACATAGAGTTCACTTAGCTGTTTGTCCTGTCTTAATAGCAGCTGTTGCTTATATTCTGTGCTTTGACACAGAGGTACATGTATACGGTTGAATGAGTAGTTGAACCAGCTAAGATAGAATGAACAATTTGGAAAATAAACCAGCCCACACACATGGTGTTTTGTGGCACTGCGGTAGGCCCCACTCCCCACCCTCAGAACCCTGGACCAGTGCCAGCCTCCCCTGCTGTAGAGTCTGCTGTTGTATCTCTCTGTTTGTCCTGCGTTTCAGGGAGAAATCCGTGCAGGATCATGCTGGGAAAATGAACCCCATAGACACGATGGGAAGCATCCGCAAAGAGAAGGATGGTTTTCGCGTCCCCAAAGACTGAACCACCTCAATGAGGCGGGACCTCCACAAACAGTGCCCTCTATGGGGAAATGTCATCACTACATCACTGCATCTCAGTGCACTGCAAGCTGTTACTAATGATCATGGTGGCCATGTCACACACACACACACACACACACACACATGAAACACACTCTGTGGGCCGTGTCTTAATGGTAGGCTATGCAGCATTCTCCCCCTTGTGTCTAAACAGTGAACTGCAATCGCAACTGTTAAAAAATGTCACCACCTCTCCCCCTTTGCACAGATGTTTTCAGCCAATCACTGTAGTCTTTATTGCAAAAAGGCGGAATCTACAGTGATTACCACCCTCCCACCTCAGATAGTCTTGTTAAACATTCTGTTATTTTAATATTCATTTGCTGCAGCAGCTTCATTGCATAGCCCAGAAAGGCTCCAAACATTGTTATAATAACAAGTGCAGGCAGCGTCTCTGCAGCATAATGTGCAGACACAAACTGCTGCCGCATCATTAATGATTTAACATGGTTATTGAGCAATATTTTGAAGGATAAATGCTACATATGCTACCTTTAAGTGTCTGGCTTGCACCACAGGCTCTATGATTGTGCAGAGAAAATATGAACATTGCAGCCAAAACAAAACCAAACAAATGAGAAAAAAAAACCCAAAAAAATGTTCCTGGAATTTGAGCTGCTCTAATAAGTAGAGAACCTAAGACACGTAAAATACCGTCTCAGTTCTAATCATTTTAAGTAGCGTGTCTGTTGGGTAACACATAGATCTTAGCAACTCTGCTGCTGTCGGCTGTGTAGAATGAATGTATGAAAAAAGATATCTATTTTACTAATGACTGATAACTCAAATTGGCACTTTTTCAAGACTCAAAACATGATAAAATGTATATTAATATAAAGGCAGGGAAAATATTGTTTGTTTTTTTATGGGTGTCTCTAACATGTGCAATGTATTTTTACATTTTTATTTTTAAGGAAACCAGAGTAATAAGTGTTATGGTTTTCTGTTTGCTGGAGCATTTAGCTAGAGTGGTATGCGCGCTGTACAGAAGTGTTTTATTCTTTTACCTGTTCTCTTATGTGCTCAGACAATGTTCTTTACTCTGCGCTGCATCTTATATCACTGATTTTAGTTTCATGGAGATGGGAATATAATTTTGTACCTGGAAGTTGACTCTGAGTTTTGGGTCTTAGATTTAGAGTTTAGAGGTCCTTATTTTTTCATTGTTAAATGACATGTTAAATGACAACTCCTGTGTCATTGATTTTGCATTTGCCCAATACAACAAAATGTAAACTCAAACAGATTATTCTGTAACATGATGTCAGTGTTTACGCTGAGTTACCATCAGATCAGGGCTGGCCAAGTGGAGCTCTGTAGAGTGGCAGGTGTGCAGGGTGTCCTTTCTATCGATTATGCTCTCTCAGTTTCCCAGCTCAGTTCGCTTCATACACCAGCGACATACACCGGTTCCTGCATGCTAAATGTGGATATGAGAACAGTGAGAAATGGCAGATCGCAGAAATGATTGGAGGTATCAGGTTAAATATGTGTGTTCTGTAAAAGTGCTATGTGACTTTGTGATGGAATCAAGGCTTGTCACGTTCCTGCTGCACAAAATGCATTTCCAAAATTTCAGCAATAAAGCACATCTTCAGTAAAAACTACATGACTCTGCAGTGTGCACGTTTTCCCTCTCACTGAATGTGTAAAACAAACTTGTGTGTCCATGACTTAATGTGCATGAGATACGTGTTGGATCCCTTTCACTATAGTTATCTCTAGAAATGTACTTCATGTACTACAGTTTCATTTAAAAGATCAAGTAAGTGCATGAAACTGAGGTTAAAGTGGAAAATACTTTTACCTTAATCCGAGTATACTACCTAGTATTTAGGTAAATGTGTTATAGCCTACTTAAGTTGTAACTTTAATTTTTTTGTTAGGAATATAGTTGTATTCAATAAACGCATGTCAAGATAAGTATTATTTCTACCACATTGTTCCTAGCACGGTGGCAGTGAATTACAAGATAAAACCGTCCGTCATCCTGGGCTGCAATTCTAACCAAGTGCCGTGGGTGGCTGTCGTGGTTTAAGTTGAATTTCTCTCCTGTACAGTTGTGAATGGTGCGAAATAGATTAGTTTGGCCTTCCACGTGAGGCATGCTAATGCGCACGTAAATTTCTAACGTGCTATTGACTGCTCTTTTAAAGACGAATAGGAACTCTATTTCCTCTCACCTACAAGGTCAACAGGAACTGCTTATCCGCAACAGGAAATACGTTTTGAGGGTGTTATCCCGTGAATCGCAATTATACCCGGGGTCAGTACCTACGATTTTCCTGCTACACTGATGCGTGAGTGTAAACATCCTCTCACTCCTGACGGAAAACCGGAAAAGTATTTTAGAAAACTAGGTATAATTTAACACATTGCAACAGCTGTCTATGCTTTTTTTTCTTACAGTGTCTTTATTGACAATGTCATCAAGCGTCTCGCTGGGTAGCCACCTTTGAAAACCTCAGACTAGCTTGCAAGCGAGGTACACATTGAATAGCTACCGAGTAACTAGCTTGGTAGCTAACGATTAATGGAATTGAACAATTCTGTATTTTTTGCATGTAATGGTTTACATATACTTTCTGTTTGTCTTGCTGTCCGTTTCTTGACTCTCACTGTGAACTGTGTCCAATAACTAATTTTTTACTTAGTGTGGTCGCCGGTGCTGTCGCTGCATGACGGGCAAGCATGAAGGTAAAGGTGATCTCTATCCTGGAGGATAACTACATGTACCTCCTGATCGAGGAGCAGAGCAGGGAGGCCGTCGCTGTGGACCCGGCTGTACCGCACCGGGTGAGACTGTGAAACCACAGATTCTTCTCTTAACTCTCAGTTGATGCATGACCATGGAGATTCCGATGGATCATTTATATTTAAATTTATATAGTTAAAAACATCAAGAGTAAGGAAGACGTGTTCACTAAAACCTCGTTTATATATAAATACACATTACGAATGATTTATCTGTTAATTCACTGAAACAACCCAGGATAATAACTTTTAGTAGCCTTAAGTTCCCGTGACAGTCTATAGCACACTCCTGGATTATCTGGTGAGACTTACTTAAACCAATAACATTCATGTAGTTTCCTGAAAATCTAAGGAGAAAAACCCCTTCTCACCCGTACTTAAATCATAACTTTTGCTCTGTGGCAGATGCTGGAGATTGTAAAACGGGAAGGTGTTTCTCTGACCGCAGTTCTCACCACTCATCATCACTGGTAAGAGCGGAGCTTCTGCCGCTTGACTGTGCTGTCTCTACCACTTCCTCTACAGGCAAAAGGGCTCTCGAGTGCAGTGCCGTGCGGGGTGTTGGGCATGCTGGTTTTCACCCCATCCTCCACTCTCCATAAGTCAGCAGTGTCATGTTACATGCATCTGTACGACTTCCTGAGTAATTGCTCTAATTAAGTAATTGGTTAAAATGAAAACCTGCAAACACAGCTTTCAGAACATGAGTAAGCCCACCCAGAATAACTGCCACACAATTATAGGTGGCGATCATGAAGATGGTGATGATGATGGTGATGGTGATGGTGGTGATAAAGAGCAGATTGTACCGGAATGTTCTGTACTCCACTGTGTTGAAGGGACCATGCCCGGGGGAACGAGGCTCTGGTGAAGGAGATTCCAGGACTGAAAATATACGGCGGGGACGACCGTATCGGGGCGCTGACCCACAAAGTCACCAACGCACAGGAGCTCAAGGTGAGCGCAGGGCATCGCCGTGACAACCACCACAAACTCATCCAGTGTCTTTCCTACTGAGCTGAGCGGTCAGCTCTGTCACGTAGAGCCGTCAGCTCTGTGACTCACGACTGTCTGCTTATTGCCGCAGCGTGAGCCGCTGTCTGTAGATGCCGCTCACAAAGCTAATTTGTCTAATTGAATAGTCTGCGTAATATTTTTACTGCGGTCATGGCAGCCCTAGGCGTATCACACGTGTCCTGATCTCCATTCTCCAGTTCGGCGCGATCAACGTTCGCTGCCTCTCCACGCCCTGCCACACCTCGGGGCACATGTGCTACTTTGTGTGGGAGGACGACTGCGCAGACGCCCCAGCTGTTTTCACAGGTCAGTTAGCACCCCTCAGATACACCCCCACCCTCCTGCCTGTCCCGCTAGGAGGGATTCAGTCACTCTGCTTTTTGCTCCTCCTTAATTCAGTTTGTGGTCAAAGGCTTGGGTCCGCAGCTCCATTCCCAGAGCACCACAGTTTCAGGCGTTTTGTTTTTCCCCTGTCAGGCATCAGCCGAAGTAGGCCTTAAAAATGAGGTCTGTGACTCTTTCACCAATTCATTAATTACGTAAGTGTTAAACCATACAAAAACTAAGGGGATCAATCTGTGCTGTGATGTCACCCAGTTTTAGTGCTCCTGTTTCCTCTGACCTCTGACCTCTGTGATATGTGCTCTGATAGGAGACACGCTGTTCGTGGCGGGCTGCGGGCGGTTCTTCGAGGGGACCGCGGAGCAGATGCACCACAACCTGACCGAAGTGCTGGGCTCCCTCCCGCAGGACACGGTCAGTCATGGTCATGACGTGGTCAATAACGGCAAATATATGGTCATTACTGTCAGTCATGGCCATTTAACAAACACAAACATGTACCTCTAGAGTTCGACTTCTTTTAGGGATATACCTTCCACACAAATGAAATTTGGCCTCGATGTTGCTCTCTGAGCCCAATGGACAAGAAAACAACTGACCCCTTGTTCTTGCTCAAAAGAACGAAAATCCAACTTTTGTCTAGAATAGGTTTACGCTTAAGTGTGTTTGGCCAATGTTTAGGGTTATATCCTCCGTAAGACCCAGACACTGTTAGATCACAGTCATCGCAGCACACGCCAGCGCACTATGCTCTCTCTCAGGTTGAAACCTGTGTGTCTCTGCTGCAGAAGGTCTTCTGTGGCCACGAGTACACCATCAAGAACCTCAAATTTGCGTTGAAGGTGGAGCCAGAGAACGAAAGAGTCAAAGAGATGCTCACTTGGGCCAGAGTGAGTCAAGTTACCTCGCACTGTACATGCTCACAATTTTACTGTGCTATACTTAACACTACACTCATTAGTTTACTGAGCATTAACCTGTACACATGCGTGACTGAGTACTCTGATTGGCTGTCAGTGTTGACTGAGTACTCTGATTGGCTGTCAGCATGTTGTTTCTCCACAGGGAAGGGACGATGATGACAAGCCCACAGTGCCCTCTACACTAGTGGACGAGTTTGACTACAACCCATTCCTGCGTCTAACGTAAGCCGATTACCTGTCTCATGCTCACTCACCTGTTTACCTGTCTCAAACTCTCTCACCTGTGTCACACTCACTCACCTGTTCACTTGTCTCAAACTCATTCGCCTCTTTAACTGTCTCAAACTCACTCACCTGTTCACCTGTCTCTGTCACTCACTCACCTGTTCACCTGTCACTGTCACTCACTCACCTGTTGTGTACCTGTTCAGGGAGAAGGCTGTGCAGAAGTTCACAGGTAAGACGGACCCTGTGGAGGTTCTGAGGGTGCTGCGGAAAGAGAAGGACATTTTCTCGAAGCCCAAAGATCGGCCGCCACCCCACGCCATGTTGGCCCTGGAGTGGGGCCTGCTCAGGCCCTCAGCCCCGCCCACAACACTGACATCACACAGGCCGTGAGCCACGCCCTCAACACTGAGATCAAACACTGAGAGTGGGTCTCTGGGGCTCTGTGAGACAGTCAGATCTCAGAGAGGTGACCTGAAACACAAAACACCACCGCCTCTCAACTGCTCTTAGAAAAAGTGGGTGGAGGAAATGGTTTTTTTTTTGGGTGGGCACTGTCTAAACGTACAAATGAATCCAGAGCGCCATTGGAATGTAACCGTTCTCTGGAGTCTGTAAAATTCTGCTCTGAATTATTTGACAGGCCCAGTCCATTTCAGATGTGGCATGTTAACTGTGTTCCTCTGTAAGCTCATGCATGGAAGCTTCCAGCTGCTCATTTTCCTGTACAAAATGCTTCACTGTGTTGAAACGTCCAGGTGAAGTGGCATGTGCGCACACACACCTGTTTTGTGCCAGAGTAAGTGTCAACACATCAGTTCTGTGCCAGGGTACCTGGGCGCACACACACACACACACACACACACTCACATAGATTCTGCAGCAGCAGAGCCACATGACAGTGGTGCACAGAAGTGCTGCATCACTCACTCATCTGCCCTGGCAAAGATCCCTGCCACTCACAGAGTCAGTTCTGCACAGGCCATCTCTCTGCTCTGAGCACAGGAGGCCACAGTAAAACACTTTTCCCCAGGGCCAGCCAATCCTGGGCCTGGAGACCTGCAGGGGGTGTGGTGCTTTCTGTTTCCACCAATCAGCAACCAGCTCAGACCCATGAAACCCTGGGAGATGAGTTAAGTGCGTAACACTGTGTGTTACCCGAGTAAGTGCCAAGCAAGAACAAAAACCAGCACAGTCTGTGACTCTCCAGGACCAGGGTTCACAACCCCGATCTAAACCAACATGTCTATAAGCTTTCTCTTTTGATTATTTAAATTGATGTTGTCTAATTTATTATGCGGTAAAAACTATTAATCTTATATATATACAAGATTAATCACGAATTAATGTTAAATATATGATTTAGATGTCCTTGATGTAATCAGGAATATTTCAGTCTTAATTTTTTTTGTTTGGTGTTTATGTCATGCTTTGATAACAGCTTAATATTTATTTTTGATTATGTGAAACTTACAGCTTCACAAATTTGAATTTGTATATTTGACGGTATTTTTTGCATGCATTCTGCTTTTTACTAACTCAGATGTAGTTCAAATTTCTTGATTAATTTAAGCAGTGCCAACAGTAACTTTTTCCCCTGTGATTTAGAATCTATGCAAACAGAAAATGAGCCCCTTCTCCTTGGATTGATTTGGTATGATTGTTAGATTGTTATCTTTAAGGTTTGTGATGGTTTTTGTGTTTTGTATTTGAAACCGTGCACTGGGTGGAGAAAGCCAGGGTAGGCTGTTAGTCCTTAGACTGCAGCGGAAGCCAGCTTTCACAAAGACCTCTGCTCTGACCGAGCCCCCGCAGTGTAGTGTATCCCACAATCCCACTCTCTGCTTTCACAAAGACCTCTGCTCTGACCGAGCCCCCGCAGTGTAGTGTATCCCACAATCCCGCTCTCTGCTTTCACAGAGACCTCTGCTCTGACCGAGCCCCCGCAGTGTAGTGTATCCCACAAACCCGCTCTCTGCTTTCACAAGCCTGGTCATTCCAGACTACCTCTCAGGTGGAATAGAGTGTCAGTAACACCTGCTGGGAAGCCGGGTTTTAAGGTGCATTTCAGTTGGCTGCAGTCCCTGCTGTCATTCGCTGTCATTCTCCCCCGACCGGAAGGGCTCAGCTGTTGAAATGTGCATGCAGTCATGAGAGGGGAGGGGATGTGTGGAAAAGGAGCAGGTCACAGCTGCACATTTCCAGAGACCACGCTTTCTGTCTCTGTGATGCAGGTTAGTGTTCTGCTGTTTTCAAGCCCCCAGACACTGCAAGGAAAGCTTTTCACTCCAGAAAAAAGCTGCACACCAGTTGCACTTTACAAAAATGATTATTACTGTTAGAATCTTGTATTTATGTAAAGCAAGAGTGCACAGTTTCAGTCCCAGACAGTCACAGTGCATGCTGGTTTTCAGTGCGTTTCAGCACGCACATTCTTTAAGCCAGTCATTAATTAAACAGTACACATACCTGGACTCTGGGGCTCTGTACTGCCTGTTCGTTAAGAGGCCGCCCCAGACTGGCCTCCTGAGTTACAGCTGCTGGCATGTGGCCTGCTAGGATTACTTTGCTTTGGGGCAGATTGTAATCACTTTTCAGTGTCTGTCATCGTCTGTGGGTAAGCAGGAAGGCAGAGGGAATTGAAACACAAACCCTTCTGACTGGGACATCTTTTCAACCAAAGACTGAACATCTTTACAAAAAGGCTGATGCTAACAGAACTCCCTCCCTCCAGCGATAACAAAACCTTCTACCAATACAACAACATGGACAATAGACAAAAAATAACAAAAGAAAACAAACAGTAAGGCCTAAAATCCAATGATCTGGTTCCATAGAAAGTAGAACCTATCCCAGAAGGTTAGCTCATCAAGGTATTCTCAAATGTGTGTATGAACAAAGCCCAAGAAAAACTGATACTTGTGCATCTGATACTGAATTTTCCTTTTATTTCTTTGTCAAATTGACTTTGCAGGCTTTGAGTGACAAAGTGGATGTACCCACTTTCACACATGCATGTGCATGCTGTAAAGAATAGCACTCCGTCTGAGTGAGTTCTCAGAAATGGGTGTGAATTTTAACCTGTGAGCAGACAGTTGGGTACATGCAGGTGAGCGTGACAAAAATCACATTTACATCCAAAAAATACACAAACCACCAAAATCAAGGTTCTGCGATTTGAATCACTCATGAGGAATGGAATTCAATGCTGGAATGAATTGAAATATATTTCATGTGATAAAAAAATGTGTTAATGGATTCCACTGTTACCACAATTCAGTCCACAGCAAGCTTATATTTTATTCAATACATGCAAACAAAACCGCAAATCTCCACAAACAGGTTTCTATGGAATCTTAAATTTCTTGATTCTCCACTGTCTCTGTGCTGTCACCACCTTAAACAATCACAGTGTTACAGATATTGATCATAAAGATAAACAAAACCCTGAGAGAATTACTGACCGGAACATTACAGAGAAGTTCATTAATCACTGGTTATTGTTCTAAAATCTACACTAAACTCATACTCATCCTAAAGAGAGACAGAAAGAGGGAGAATATTCTGTAATACAGCTCACTCATTCGTATTAGTATTTTAATTCCTGGTGTATAAGTATAAACACTTTTGTTCTGGGGAAAAAAGATGCAAAGCCACGGTGGCACAGTCATGTTCATACAGTACAACACATCCTGGCCAGGACTGCCATGTGGAACACAGGAGGTGTAAACGGGAATAGCAAAGACCCGAAAACGTGTTTCCAGCTGTAAGGATTGGCCCACAGGATGGCCGACTGTGGAATGCCTATTTCTGTTACGAAAAACTGACTTGCCATAAACATCCTGTACAACAAACTGTGCCAGTACCTGCGCCACCAGCTTCTGTCAAAAAATCTGATAAAATAAATCTTCTGGTTTTCAAAAGCTTGGTTCAACTTGTGAAGTGCTAAATATGTACACTGTAATACATTGATTTATGTCTTGTAGAGATCCATTTCTGGCATATTCACCCTTGAATAATTCAGACACCACCTCCTGTATTTAATGTTGGGTTACATGGTCTTGTCAAGTCACTGCTCCAGTGTGTGGATGGGCCCCACAGTCTGCATCCTGTTAAGGCACTGTTCCAGTGTGTGGATGGGCCCCATGGTCTGCATCCTGTTAAGGCACTGTTCCAGTGTGTGGATGGGCCCCATGGTCTGCATCCTGTTAAGGCACTGTTCCAGTGTGTGGATGGGCCCCAGTCTGCATCCTGTTAAGGCACTGCTCCAGTGTGTGGATGGGCCCCACGGTCTGCATCCTGTTAAAGCACTGTTCCAGTGTGTGGATGGGCCCCATGGTCTGCATCCTGTTAAGGCACTGTTCCAGTGTGTGGATGGGCCCCACGGTCTGCATCCTGTTAAGGCACTGTTCCAGTGTGTGGATGGGCCCCATGGTCTGCATCCTGTTAAGGCACTGTTCCAGTGTGTGGATGGGTCCCACAGTCTGCATCCTGTTAAGGCACTGTTCCAGTGTGTGGATGGGCCCCACGGTCTGCATCCTGTTAAGGCACTGTTCCAGTGTGTGGATGGGCCCCATGGTCTGCATCCTGTGAAGGCACTGTTCCAGTGTGTGGATGGGCCCCACGGTCTGCATCCTGTTAAGGCACTGTTCCACTGTGTGGATGGGCCTCATGGTCTGCATCCTGTTAAGGCACTGTTCCAGTGTGTGGATGGGCCTCATGGTCTGCATCCTGTGAAGGCACTGTTCCAGTGTGTGGATGGGCCCCACGGTCTGCATCCCAGTAGGCCATTGTGTCTCAGAAGCGAATGTGGTTTCTGAATACGAGCACTTTGTCCAAATGGGGAGAAAAGGTTTACCCGTTAACAACAGACACCAGAGATCATTTGAAAGGAGAAGTCGGTGGGGGCAAAACTTGCACTACTCTTCAGCACTTTGGCAATGATCGGGCCTCGTGTTTTAATTGTGTGTTTGTTTATGGGACAAAATAAACAGGCCAGTTTTCTACATGAAAAAAAGTATCCTTAAAGCAACACAAACACATTTCAAGACAACTCGTGGCCAATCACGGAGATTCTGTGATATATCTCCAAGAACTCTTCAAGGAATGTTTCAAGATCATATTATGGAATTTTCAGCGCTCTCATTTTTAATTTAATGGTGTTATTACACAACTTTACTACGTTTCCACAGTGCCCTCTCACTGTGAGTGGACTGTCAGGGATGTTGCAGGCTTCTGAGAAATGGCACCGTGTCCCTGAATCCCACAGCGCTTGAGATTTTCATGGTGTGAGATTGACATAAACAGTTGGAAAGGAGTGTTTAAGTTGTACAATATTACAGCAGCAGCTTCTTTAAACGTTTGATAAAAAAAAAAAACAACTCTAAGGCAGTTCTAAAAAATGCTTAATTTTATACATTCAGAATAAATAAAACATTCAGGATCCTGTGGGGAAAGTTCGTTTGGAAGCTCCTTATGTGTGGTCACTTTGTGGCTTCCACTGGCTTTAGGCACATGCAAGTCCGGACCGTTCAAAAGTTGATATTGAAAACGGTCGTTTTCCTGATTGGCTCCTGAAACCAGTGTTAATTTCATCGACGAAAACTGTGGCGAAAAATGTTCCTCAACTAACCTTTTTTTCCCCACAACGAAAACGAGACGATAACTAAATAAAAATCACCTGAAAACTGTGACGAAATATATTACCATTTTCATTGACAAATAATTACAAGACGATAATGTCAGAGACAGACGAATGGACAAGCGATTTAGCTACCAAAGGCCTGTATTTTTTCATCCAATCACATGCATGCTCTCAGTTTGCAAGATATGCACAGCCATGTATTGTATGTGTAGCCATGTTAATATTTCATTTTATTTCATAATAGTTAAGTGCAAATTATGAACTTCAGCAAAATGTATATTGGAAAAAGTACATTCCTTCGCGTATGTAACAGTTTTGGGGAGTTCCTCTTTATTAGTTGAAGGTGGGACTGTAATCAGTGCAACACCGTATCGATACAGCCTGTGGTTCCCGGTTTTTCTTTAGAAGCACAGTAGATGCTGTTTGCTGAGGGTAAGCAAGAAGTTTCGCTCCCAATTTCCTGATGCTAAACACTATTTTTGGTTGTGTGTTTAGTTGTGAAAGCATGGATATAATGTAATTAGGTTGCTGTAATGCCCTACAGGTGTATGTAATATTATTTAACCGAACTTTTAAATGTAAACGATGTTTTACTATGTACTGGTGCAGAGCTACCCATGTGTGCGTACATGTGTTAATTACGGCCCATACTACTTGTATGCAGGTATATTATGTCGTTAATTTTTCTATTTTTTAGTGCCATTAGTTTGAACCCACTGATGTTTAAAACATATTAGCCACTATACAATCAGTGTATGTTGCCTCTTGTGGTCGTAGCCTTTGAGCTTTGGTAAATTTTAATATTACAGGGCTGTTATGGTATGGTCACACTTGGGTTCCAACGCGAAATATCCGCGCGAATTTCCATTCAAGCTAATGGAAGGTGGCGTCAACTTTCAACGCCTCCGGGAGCAGATTTCTGCTCTGCTGCTGACGCGGGGCGGCGCTCTGTTTTACATCCCCAGTTCAACTGTGGTGAACTATGACCTCGTGAATGCGCGAATCTGCCCCTGTCTGGCCAATCTGAGAGCTGCTGTTTGACTCCGAGGGGCTTTAAGTTATCGTGTTTGGCAGATAATTTACTGAATGGTTCAGGACAAATGCACGTACTGTTAAACCCCTTGTAGACAGCATACTTAGATACATGTAGGGCTCACTCTCGCCCTTTTTGAAATAAATTAATATGTATTTTTGTCAAAATACTAAGACTAAAACAAAATCACATGCCAAAATTAACACTGAAACGCACTGTCATGCAGTGACATGGGTTCTCGCATATGATACAGACGTGACGTTGCCCTCCAGTTCATAGAGTTACTGGGGCTTAAGAAGGGGCTTTACTTTTCCAACTAGTTCTGTGAACTTCCATGTCACCACTTGGCTTTGCTCTTTGCCTCTGTGAGTGTTTATGAGCATTTCTTCCTGTAAAATCAGGAACTGAGTTTGGCTGGAGTGAACCCTTGGAGATGGAAATCTACCGCTGTCCACTGTCACTGAAGGCATACTAGCAAAACACACCACGTTCCCCAAAAAGCCCAGTAACGGCTCCACCCCAGAAACAAGAGGCAGGATAAAACCATGCTTATAGTCATTTTTGTTTTCCTTTTGGGAGTGGGGGCTAGCTCCAGCCGCGGTCCCCAGGCTGGCGGGGGCACACTGGGGGGGGGGGGTGGTTCACTGCGATTTGGGCCGGCCCTTAAGCTGCTCGATGCGGTCAGCGTCGTTGGCCATCTCGCGCAGGTGGTCCATGTCGTGGTTGACGTTCTGGTCCATCCACTCCTCCACTGCGTCTGGGAAGTAGATCACCTCCATCTGCTTCCGGAAGTTCTCCAGGAACGACTCCCAGTCCACCAGCAGCCTGCCAGCACCCGCAATTTATATTTACTGGACATATTTTACACTGGATAACACACTGATCATATTACAGAACATGTGACTTAGCACTGCTTTACTAGGGCAGTGTGCTTACATCCAAAAAAATTCACTGTGTCATAAATTCATAAGAGTGCATGTAGGAAAGTATCATTGGTTTATTCATGCAATATGTACTTTTGTTACGAAATCAAAAAGAATAAATATTTCTCATATGTAAGCTTCACATTTTACAGTTTATTATGAGGTCATTATACCATCAAAAGAATTATGGATGCTCTCTTAGCCAATCAGAATGAAGTATCTGATCTAAAGTGTTTGCTGCTCAAACACTGGTTGCTGTGCACTGCTCCAATATTTCAGTACTACCGTCAGACAGGAAAGCACTGCGTGACTGACACAGTGCTTTGGAAACTATTTTTCATACTCGTCCGGCCTTCAACGTGACGTACCAGAGAGCCGAGACACAGCACCCAAAGAGACGCAAATTTTGCAAAAATGCAGTGGCCTGTAGTAACCTGACTGAAAACACAGGAGATAGGCTTTGGTTATCCTTAGTGCTTTTTACAATATAAAGGAAAAACCAGCCACTCACTTATTCAATTTCTGTGTGAAAAACCTGAGGTTTCGTGGATTGGCGAAGTTGTACTTTCTGTGGTAGTAGGTGAACGATCCCCTCACATGGCTGCAAAGGAGAAACACTTTTTTTGACATTCCACCGTTTCAATGCAGGTTTGAGGTCAAGTCAGTTCAGGGTGGTAGTGCAGTATATGTTTGTAACTCAGAGGTTACAGTTTAGTGTAATGGCTAGGACTCCAGCTAGGCACCAGCTCCTATGTAAGGTAGTATCCAGCTGTATAAACAGATAAAGTGTATCAGACGTACAAGCCCCGAGAGTTCCTCTGGATAAAAGCATCTGCTAAACGCCTGTAATGTTTTGTCCTTTGAAAGAAGGGTGTTATCTATGGGAATTTTTTCCCAGCCAATCAGTTCATTTTTAGAAATGGATCGACGTATCCTTAAAACAGCTTGTGACATTTCTGTCTCTTAGTTATGCAGGTTTATGCAGGTCAGACTGAATTCCCGCAGGGCCTGGACCTTACACACAGCACACAGAATTCCCCAACACTTTACAATGAATTCCTCAAGTAAATTACAATGCAGGAATGTAGCATATCCTGTTAACCAAAGCACATTTCAAATGAAAGTAATTAGTGGGAGCGCTTACTTCTCCTTCATTAGGTCGTTTGTCTGTTTTTTCAGGTTCTTGTCGATGTGGAGGACCATGTTGTACACTTCTGAGCCAGAAAACGCCCCACTCCCCTCGCTGTGATATACAGTACAAGTATGCACAGGGAAAACAGGACAACTCAGGTACACACAGGTAAACATAGGTACACTCAGGTATCTGAGTAGTGAATGTAAGTGACTCAATCTTGAGTGAGTGAGTGCAGGTGTACTGTACCAGACTCCTTTGTTGATCTGAATACTGCAGCCGAGGATATTCTGTATCTCCTTCTTCGCCTTGTCAGAAAATTCACCTGTTCGCACACAATATGAAAACAGCATATACATAGGATAGACCTCAAGAATTTCTATTCAAACATTTCTGATAAATGTCAGTGAGGAATAACAGGCAGTATAGCGTGATACTGACCCTGCTGTAGAGTCTGAGTGATACTGACCCTGCTGTGGAGTCTGAGTGATACTGACCCTGCTGTAGAGTCTGAGTGATACTGACCCTGCTGTACAGTCAGAGTGATACTGACCCTGCTGTGGAGTCTGAGTGATACTGACCCTGCTGTGGAGTCTGAGTGATACTGACCCTGCTGTGGAGTCTGAGTGATACTGACCCTGCCGTGGAGTCTGAGGGATACTGACCCTGCCGTGGAGTCTGAGGGATACTGACCCTGCTGTAGAGTCTGAGGGATACTGACCCTAGTGTAGAGTCTGAGGGATACTGACCCTGCCGTGGAGTCTGAGGGATACTGACCCTAGTGTAGAGTCTGAGGGATACTGTCCTTGAGTGATACTGACCCTGCCATAGAGTCTGAGGGATACTGACCCTGCTGTAGAGTCTGAGGGATACTGACCCTGCTGTAGAGTCTGAGGGATACTGACTCTGCTGTGGAGTCAGAGGGATACTGACCCTGCTGTAGAGTCTGAGTGATACTGACCCTGCCGTAGAGTCTGAGGGATACTGACCCTGCCGTGGAGTCAGAGGGATACTGACCCTGCTGTGGAGTCTGAGGGATACTGACAGTGCTGTGGAGTCAGAGGGATACTGACCCTGCTGTACAGTCTGAGGGATACTGAACCTGCTGCAGAGTCTGAGGGATACTGACCCTGCTGTAGAGTCAGAGGGATACTGACCCTGCTGTGGAGTCAGAGTGATACTGACCCTGCTGTAGAGTCTGCAGGCAGATGGCCAGAGAGGGGATTCCCACCGGCAGCAGGTCACACAGAACCGTGAAGTGGTCGTACCTGCAGCAGGATGGCAGAGCAATCGTTGTAAAACACACTAATCACTCCCACGGAACCATGAAACAGTGGGATCGGTCATACACACTCATCACTCACACAGAACCGCAACGTTCTCGTACCTGCAGAACGATCACAGACTGATCACCGTCAAACACCCTAATCACTCACACACAATCCTTGGCATCTAACACCAACAACGGTCCACACAAGACTGTATCGTAGCACACTGTGTTAGACACCCCCTCACACCTCTGCGAGCCCATCAGCACAATGCCTCGGAACGTGATGTAGGGGTAGTTGGGCATGGAGGCAATGACCTTCAGCCAAGACAGGTGGTTGTTCAGGTGGTGACTCAGTGGGGTCACTCTCCGGTCGATGCCTGATGCCCCCTTGAAGGCGCTGGCAAACCAGATATCGCTGAACCCAACGTCCTGATATGTAGTGATCAGTTGGTCTGGTGAGAAATGAGGTCAAAATATGTGTGACAGAAAGACTCAGGGTTACATTTAACCAAATATAACCCTGATTCAAACAACACTTTGACTCATAAGTAAACCCAAGCGCTTTTGTCTAGCTTTACTTAAACGTCATTGGCTGTGTTCTTTACTCATTGCAGAGGCACCGCTAGAAATGATGAAAAAATATAAAATAAAAAAAAAAACCAACCAATGGCCTTCAGGTCCAGCTGGGCATTGTAGAATCGTATCATTGGAGAGGCGAGGTTATGCAGGCCAGAATCTGAGAGAGCAGGACACATGTTGTTAACGATGAGTGAGTAAGGATGAGTTCTAAAGCAACTTACTCAGTGCTAATCAATATTCATATTTCAGAACAATGTGTATTTATGTGTGCGTGTATGTGCGTGTGTGTATGTGTGTTAGTGCATGTGTGTGATTGTATGTGCATGAGTGTGTGTTAGTGTGTGAGAGTTCAAACAGACGGGCCCTTGCTTTTGAGCACGTTGGAGTTGATCTGCCGGAGCATGTCATCCCACATGAGCAGTTGTAATCCTGGCCTCTTCTCCAGGATGATGCTCGCCACAGTGGTCACATGATCCAGGTACATCTTGCCCTTGCCCCCCTTATTGTTCTGCAGCCAGTCCTTAGAGTCCTGGCTCTCGCCCAGGCCGTAAACCTGCCAATCAGGCCAGTCACTCAACCACATCGCCTTTATGCGTGTGTGTGTGCGTGTGTGTGCATGCGTGCGTGTGCGTACGTGCATACGGACCTCGTCGGCGCCGATGTGCAGCCAGGCTGAGTCGGGGTGCTGCTCCAGTACCTGCTCCAGCATGGCCCGGTTCAGGGCCTGGGACCCTGGAGCATGGGGGTTCAGACTGTTGGGGTAATCTGCCACCTCCCTCAGAGAGTGGTACTGCTCATGCTTCAGCACAAACTGCACAGAGGGATGGGGGGAATAGGAGAGATTAAGAAAGACAGGAGAGGGAAAGATATATTTAAGCAGTTTTACCAAAAAGGCCTTTAAAATGACCCGCTGGTAAAATTAACCTTAAAAACCTGGCTCCATATTCACTAAGCTTCAGAGATTACAAGTACTGACCCAGGATCAGGTATGTAAAGGTTTGCAAAAACTGCCCATGTCCTACTCTCATTCATGATGCAAACGGTCCTGCTCTGTGGTGCTTGGTGAATATGGACCCACATCTTTTTCCTCCAGAGAACAGAGTTACTTAGTTAACTTAGTTACTCATTCAGCCATACAGGCGTGTATTATACTATAACTGTGTTAAAGTACAGAGTATCAGCAACGGCTGTTATTTAGAAAGCAAAAAGAACATTTTACTGAACATGCATTGCATGCAAACCAACAGCACCAATGTAGCTTACAAATGGATCTGACCTGATCCCGTCTCTGAGAACAGAGGCTGGAGACCAGGAGCACAGTGCTCTGTCTCAGTAAACATACATTCATTTTATTAATACATATTGTTAGCGGAGATAGCGGTAGCTCTTACCTCCAGGTGTCCAAACACATGAACGAGTGGGATGATCTGCAGGTTACTGCGCTGGGCCAGGTCCCGTATGGTTCTGATGTCCTCCACACTGTTCAGCAGGACAGAGAGGAGAAACCGCTCAGCTTGGGCAAAGTCACTATTTACATGCCAGGAACTCAGTCTTGGATAGCATGGCTGAAAAACTTTCACTGATTCTTTAGGTGTTCAGATAGAGACATCTCTCCTGGAGCTTCTTACCTGTATGCATAGGGGGAACGAAACACCTTCAGCTCGCCATCGTAGGGGAACATGTCCTCATACTCCAACAGGACACCGGTGGCACCCAGAGATGAGAAAAGCGGGAAAATCTGAAATCAAAAAGGAGGAAGACTTAATATTTCATGTAATGAGGACAGTGGACAGATACCGTGTTCAGACATCACTGTTTATCACTGTGTTTGCCTCTGATTATGGCTGGACCCACATCTGTGCAACAGTGACGCTCTTTCACTGACCTGCCTCTAAGGACCATGAACGGTCCCCAAATTACACACAGACCAGGTCTGCCCACCCTGCCCCCTCACCTGTTCCAGGTATGTGATCTTGGGTGCAGCGCCCTTCAGGTCCAGGTGTACGACCCTGAGAGGGGGGGGTTTGGGGACCGGAGGCTGGAGGAGCAGAGTGTCGGTCTCCTTCTCCAGTGGGGACTTAGGTTCCTGGGGCCCCCCTCCTGCAGGCTGGTGGTCTGTCTGATTTGGATTCTCTGGCCCATCAGCCCAGAACCAGGAAATGTCCTTCTGGGCCTCTTTGGGTTCTGGCTCCAGCTTTCTGGCCCTGGGCCTTCATCAGCCAAAGAGCAAAATTCAAACATCCAAATTACTACATGAGTTTGAAATATGGTATTTAAAAAAAATCTTTGATCCCTGCTTCCCCACACAAATCAAACTGTCACCCCCCTCCCACAGGAGGGAATGTTACATTTGACCCTCACCGACTCACCTGGGAGGTGAAAACAGACTCACCTGGGCTGGGAGAGACTCATCATCGCCATGACGACCAACAAACAGAACGCCACCAGCTTCAGCACATTATAGCCCCTTAGGCGGTACATTATGAATGCAGATTCCTGGAGAACACAGGAAATAGAGACAAGCAACCTTTTAACAAACAGTACCATCTGCTGCAAAGGTCTGTTTTGTGTTATGGTTTATATTGTCATGGAAGCAAACTGCTCCAAAAACAAAGTAAAGCTCCTGGTTTGCAGAGGAGGAATGACATGGACAGATCCTCTGAAAGTCAGAGGGGTGGTGGAGGGGGGGTCCCCCTGTACCCCTGTGCTGTGCTGTGCTGGGCTCGGGGGGATGCTAACAAGCTGAGCCTTTGTAACTCTAATGTGAAGGATGTAAACATGTCAGCCAAGCTTTCAAATGGCACAGCAGACCACACCTGCCTGCAGGTATGTGAGTGTATTGTTGATCTTGTGTCCCCCTGCCGGTGTGAGCAGCATGCGACTGGAGACGCATCTGCAGTGTGCAAAATGGTGAGCTGTTTGATGTGTGAATAAGAGGACGGCACGCGCTCCAGTGCTGCTTCCTGAGTCTGAAGGTCACTGCGGGGAGGACGATAAGCTCATTGTGAGCGGGGAAACGACTAAAAAAGGGACAGTGTGCACACAGTAACAGGCTCACTGTGAGAGTCTGCACCTCCTTACAGTGGCATGGCCTCGCAGACCTCTGCTCGTCCCTCTGTACACAAAACACACCTGGACAGGTAGCTAACTATCACTGGAATCATAAACTACCTGAGTGTGTGTAATATCAGGAGAGTCAGACTGCAGTACTGAAGGGCCACTGTGTCTGTGGGTTTTTGGTTTGATTCTGCATGTTAAAGTTTAATGTAAATAACTGATTGCGAAGCTTCCCTGCAGCTTGTTCCCAGGTGTAAATGGGCTGCTGACTGAATGAAAACCAAAAGGACCTGCAGACACTGCTGTTGTCCAGGATTATAGTTCGACATCCCTGCACAATGTGAGCTAAAGCGATTATTGCTAGGTAATCTTTTTTGGAAGCAGTCTGGAGACTGGAGCTAAACTTTGTCAGAAACGAGTTTCATTCGTGAATATATATTTGTGTTGTAAGTCGCTCTGGATAAGAGCGTCTGCTAAATGCCTATAATGTAATATATGGTAATATATAGCTTGGCAGTTGTTCACTTGTGAGCAATCAAATGTGAGCTATCTAAGGTATTTCTTTTCTTGAAATAACATGATCAATTTTAGATTCTAATGGGAGGGTGATGTATTGAATGTAAAAGGTATATTACTTTCAGTTGTGATTTTGTAGAGGTCTGTTTTTGAAATCCTGCACTAATAATAAAACAGTGCAGTAATATTGTAAATAATTGGATAGTGTTGATAATTTTTGTATTGATAATATGTGTTACAAGTACATTTTCTGCCTTTTTTTTCTTATGATTTTGCATGAACATAAAAACATGTAGGCATATACCACCATCCTTCCACTCCGAGGTTAACCATCCCCCTTGAATTGTTTTTACATATCGACCACTGGGTGTAACAGTATTCATGAAAATGTACCATGCCTCTGTCTGTAAGAGGCAGTTCTCATGATCTCTCCACCTAAATGTCTGATTGACAGTTTCCAAACCCTTCAGTGAATTGCCTTCATGGCCTGTTTCATTGAAGTGTCTGGCTACTGGTGACCGATTGTCTCTACCTACCTCTCACTCACAATGTTTTTTGGTGACGGGATGTGCGTCTGTAATCATGTTGCTGCAAACAACACAATTATACCACTTGAAATTATCTGCTGAAATGTTTAAAGGGAAAAAATATTATATTTAATTAGGGGCTCTTTTGTTGCAGAACCATGGAGGAACTTGAAAATCTTGATCTGTGGATCGCTGCTTAATGACAGTTCACAGTGCGCTTTAAGAGACTTCTGTAGGTAGAAACAAAAGTAGATGACGCACGAGTGTGAGTACGAGAAGGGGAATTCAAAGATCCTTATGTTTAGTGTGCTGTACTTTTATGAACTCAACTACGTAACAAAATATCGTTTCACTCTCTAGTCCGAAATGGTTGATGTAACTCTTCTGCCTGCCTGTCAAAAGCCTCATTCACAAATTCAATGCACTCATAAAAGTTGACTGTACAGTAAACTGTTGGATGAAAGTTGGATGTAGAAACTGGATGAAAACTACGATGTTGTAAAAAATTATTCCTGACCGTCTCTTTTTCTGGCAAATCTCAGTATGAAGACCTGTCCCCACCTTTTTAACCAAAACATCAAGAAAAGATATAGAGTTGCTGTCAAATGCCAAAGTAAATTTCATAGACGACACACAATTATTCATTTGATCACAGAAGAGAAATAAATAATCTTCTGCACCAGACCATATAAAAAAGATATCATCAGTATACCTATACCAAACCTTGATGAAAGAATGGATTATTGGAATACACAAAATCCTGTTCCAGTTTCCCTTTGAAAAGATTGGCATAATTAGGTGCACCTGGAGAACACCTAGCTGTGCCTTATTTGTAAATAATATCTGTTTTGAAACATGAAATAATTTTGCCTGATGGCAGTAGGGAGAAGAGGCTGTGGGAGGGGTGAGAAAGGTCACATGATGCTGGAGGCTTTCCTGACGCACTACACCCTGTTGATGTCCATAAGGGGAGGGAGACACCCATGATCCTCTCTACTGTGCTTACTACTCTCTGTCGGGTCTTGCGGTCAGAGACTGTGCAGTTCCCAAACCAGGCCGTAATGCAGCTTGACAGAACGCTCTGTGATGTCTCTGTAAAAGGTGGATATGATGGGTGGGGAACACCCTTAACACTTGCTTAATTCAGCCTCTGTAGGAAATACAGGCGTTGTGCTTTCTTTGTGAGTGCTGTGGTGTTTGTGGCCCAGGAGAGGTCGTCCCTGATGTGCACCCTCAGGAACTTGGTGCTGCTGACTCTCTCCACTGCAGAGCCATCGATGGCCAGCGGGGGGGTAGTGTTGTTGTTGTTGGCGGACTCTCTTGAAATCAATGACCATCTCCTTCATTTTTCCAACATTTAGGGACAGGTTGTTGTGCTTGCACCACCTTTCCAGATCTCACACCTCTTCTCTGTACGTTGTTTCATTGTAGTTGTTGATGAAGCCCACCACTGATGTGTCATCAGCGAACTTGATGATGAGGTTAGAACTGGATCTTGTAGTGCAGTCATGGGTCAACAGCGTGAACAGCAGTGGGCTGAGCACACAGCCATGGGGAGCTCCAGTGCTCAGTGTGGTAGTGGCTGAGTGCTGCCGATCCAGACTGAGTGTGGTCTCCCTGTGAGGAAGTCCAGGACCCAGTTGCGGAGGGAGGTGTTGAGGCCCAGTAGGTTTAGCTTTTCCATGACCTGCTGTGGGATGATGGTGTTGAATACTGAGCTGAAGTCTATGAACAGCGTTCTGACAATCGTGTCCTTGTAGTCCAGGCCATATGAAGAGCCAGGGATACAGCATCATCTGTGGATCTGTTGGAGCGGGTCCAGCATGGGTGGGAGGAAGGAATTGATATGTTGCATGACGAACCTTTTGAAGCGATCATGGTCAGTGCTACTGGGCGATACTGGTCATTCAGGCACATTGCGGGTGACTTCTTTGGCACAGGTGGAGGTCTAGTAGTATACAGTCTTCTTAACAACAGGCATGGATTCTTGGGACTCTATATACCATGGTTGAGTGATCTCTGGCGGCATCATTCTGTAAAATTCTTTTAAACACACGGGCCGAAAGAATCCAAACATTTAAATCTTAGTAACAAATGGATCAGTGTACTTAACGGGAACAAAAGAGAGTCCCTTGGATAATAAAGTGAACTGCTTATCACTTAGCTGTTTCTGTGAGATGTTGATCACATTCAGTTGTCGTTGCAGGCAGAAGACCTTGCGTCTCCTCCTCCCTCTCCCTGTCCTCCGTTTCCCAATCACGCCGTGAGTTCCAAAGGAACAGTAGATGGTTGGGTTTGTGATGTTGTAAGTCAGCATTATATGTGGGCAAACTGGCCTCACAGTTGGCTGTAATACCTTTGACTTGTGCCTCAGAAAACTTATTTTTCAATTCTGTCTCAAGACTGGTGATTTCTGTCCCCAGTGCAGGTTATTTCATGATGCGCAATCCACAAAGGATGCATTTGTTGTGCCAATACTGAGAAAGCACAGATCCAAGATTTTCCAGCAAAGCATACCAGCAGTAGACTCCCAGGAATCACAGTGAATCTGAGGAAATGGGATTCTTTGAGAGTCCAAATCGGTGTAGGCCAATGTGGTGGCTCTAATGTCTGAGACGTTCAACCTCTTAAGACATGGTCAGAGGAGCACCCTTTCAATCAACAGGAAAAGTCAAAGAGAAAAGACCAAACGGGCTGCCCTCCTAGTATCAAACCCAATAGTGGTGCCATGTGAGTTATTCAACAGTCAGGTATCATTAATTATCAGTAAACCACCCACTAGTGGTGCAAATTAAAAAAAAAACAATTCAGACAATTGATTGTCAATTGAATCATTATGAAACATTTTTCAGGAGCACCCAGGAAAACAAAGCAGCATCAATCGAGCCCACACCATTACAAACACAAGGAGAACGATTTATCGCCATTATCATAAAGACAAAAGCAAAACCGTCTCACAAAAAATCTCAATCTAACAAAAAAAAAAAATTCCAAAAACCTCTTGTTTACATATTTTACTTATCGTAACTCGAAGCGTACAGGAATAAAAACTTTCTGAGCTTCAAATATGAAAGCACCTCTACTTACTTTCATTAGAAAGTAAAACGATGTTCTGCTGTGACAGCATGACCATCACTGTACAAACTGAATAGTAAATTTGAGCATAAACTTATTTAAGTACACTGTCATCATTAAAATCAAGTTGATTTTCTAGAAAAAACTGTGATTATACGATTCAGTGCATTTGTTTAACATTTAATCCGACTGTAATCACAAGCTTTTTGTTTGTTTTTACAATATTCATCACACTTACTGTTTGATTTGTTTGTACAAGCCGTGAATACGCGTGTGGTGATATGAATCAATTACAGTGACATAATCAGGTTATTTGGTTATATCTCTTAAGTAGTTCACCAATTGTGTGACTGCCTTTAGAGAAAATAAGATGAATTAGAAAGTAAGAACATTGAATATACCGCTACACAAATCATGCGATTTCCACAATTTTGATTTTACAACAGGTGCACTTTTACTGTGTGTATTATACATTAGATATTTTTTCCAGGATTTCATTGCCCATAATTAGGGGTGTGCATTATATACAAATAAATACAGTATTAATCTAATTCAGTTATTTGTAGAAGATGATTATTGATTTGAATCTTTTAGTTTCAGTCTGTTAATTGATAAATCATTCAATGAGTGAATCATTCAGTGAACTCACACAGTCAACCAAATAATTCCATTACAAATGTTATCACCATCAAACGTTCATTTCTGGACTACAGACTAACTACATGTAGCTCATTAGAAAAAAGATATATGAAGTAATTGAAATAATATTATTATTTTATTTATAAACAATTGATTTATTCATTCGTATGCACACACTACATGAAAGCAGCAGCAAACAGAGAGAGAAAGAGGTGGCGGTGAACCAGACCTTGACAGAGTACCCAGTGTTCAGCTCCAGCACATCAGAGAGGAGAGACCAGGAGAGAGCACCGACAACCCCTGCAAGTAAAACACAGAGTGCAGAGGAACTAAGAAAAACAAGCACTCTCCACAGCAGTCATTTAAGTGCCTTTGCCCCAGAGGGGTCTAACACAGCCCCTGATTGGACACCTTCCACCCACAGGGATCCAGGATCCCGCCCCTGATTGGCTGGCTCTCAGCCAGTGCGTCAGAGACCTGATTGATCTGTAGCAGTGTCTTACTTGCCTGAGGTCTTAAAAAGATTATGTATTTTGATCTTTTTTTGGAGTTCCTGTTTGCTTTGTGTCTCAGCTGCGGGTAAGTGCAATTGATGGCAATCCAGAGGAACAAGTGGGGTGGTTTTCAGAGGAAAGAGCGTGACCCGAGCAGAAGCTCACGGACAAGATCTGCATTCCATTCTGCTCAGTGTCTCTGATTGTGCCAATTATCTGAGTTGCGAATTTCCTTGTTTTTGAAAAAGGGGACAGACTGGTTGTTGGAATTCATACCTGCAGTGGTTTTGTCATGTTTCTGTGTCACTGCTGCCTAGCTGTTGCTTGCAGCCAGCATGTGGGAGTTGCAAACGTAGTTTTTAGGAAATGGGCTACAAATTCACTGACAGGAGGTGCATCAATTTTCTCAAAAAATGTATATACCCATAACTATTATATATATTTTATATTATATGTTACATTAACATATTCTTTGCTATATTCATAGTGCATGTTTGTATTTTCCTATAGGCAGATCTATTAATATATCACCATATGCCTGAACCCGCACATCAACTCTTGCTGAAAAATATGTTTTGGAGGGAATTTATTTTCCTATAAATAGTGTGATCTTGCTTCAAACACTACCGTATCACCATGGACCGCAAAGTAGCATTCGCTATTGCTGGTATTTTTATGTGACCGGTTTAATTTTAGCAGATTCACTTAAAAATATTTTATTAAAATTAAAAGAGTCATGCTCACAATAATCCGCTATATGCTGTTCTCAAATTATCGCTAGCATCACTGACACCTGCTTAAATTTGCCATTCACTTCAATAAACCTTAACACTCAAGAGATCTGTCTCATGCATCATTTTTTTTTTTTTTTTATTAATGTCCCTATAAATGGACAGGAAAGCTGCAATTAGTTTCTCCTCCTTGTCAGCTATAGGAACTAAAGTGCAAATATAGGAACTAAAGTTTAAGAAAACCTTAAAGAAAGAATATAAAAGGAACATATCTGCCCTCTTATTGTCTCTGATTTCTCCTCTGATTTCTGTCGCTGCTCATTTACATGAAGTTGAACATTGTTTGTCACCAAGTTGCGGCAATTTTGTCGCCAGGTGACTAGTCACTCCATGTCGCTCAGTGTAGCCCAGCGACCATTGGAAATGAATGACTTCTGGCTTTGTCTCTCGTCGCTGCCAGTGTGAGCACGGCATTACAATGTGATGCAAAAACACCAATGAAGAAATAATGCACCATTCATAAATATACTTCCCTCTTCTTATATATATCTCATATACTTTTACAATGAAGGCTAGGCGTGTGGCATAACCATGGACGGATTATTTTTATAATAACCCCCCCCCCCCCCCCTCAACCTGCACCAACCTTCAGATAGGCAAAGGCAATTTTTTTTTTTTGCAACATTAAAACGGAATGCTCAAACAAAGTGATGCATAAACTAGTGCTGAGAAGATACAAAACAAACAATGGAATAAGTTGAAAGGCAAACACACAGGATTGACTTATGCAATAATTTTCTTCCTGGCTTTGCTTCTTGCAAAAGTATCCACAATGTCGTCAAACTCAAGTTGACTGGTCAATTATGTTCTCAGTGGCCATGAGTGACAGTGCACTGAGGTGTCTTTGTGTCATTCTCGTCCTTAGCTAGTTTTGTAAATTCTGGATAGAAGCGAGAAAGAACGTTCCCCTTAGCTGTTGCTAACAGGTAGTGTGAGAAATAGCCGTAAAGCCACAAACAGATTGGGGGAGACAGATTGCATATTAATATGTAATATATACATACAAAATAGGAGGTGATAAAAGCCCAAAAGGTATATTATATATGAGGTCTCTTTGTCACACAATGAATCCAGATAAAATGATGTTCCAAAATTTAACAATGAATGCCATCTCCCACATTCCCAATTTCGCACAGGGTACCACAGCCTCAGACCTCAGCCTTTTCCCTTTTTTCTGTGTTATCCATGGAAAGTGCGCTGAGCGCACTGTCTGTCTTTTGGTGATTTTGCCATAGTGTGTTCGTAGACCCTGCACAGCAGTGCCAGCATGTAGGAGAGAGGGATTTAAGAGTCAATGCAGAAATCTCTAGGTATAATTCCCCATCACTGCATGGAGGCTGAGACTAAATTATACAGATCAAAATAGTCACCCACCATATTGCAACAGCTGTCATGGCTGTTGACTCCAACCAAGTTTAAGAAATGGGCAGCGCATGGGACATATTGAATCAACGGATTCATTTGTTTTCAGATGAGCTTGCTATCTGCTGGAAAAGGTACAGGAACAGGCTAATTCTAAGGCTTGCTAAGCATGTTCAAAAGTATGTTAACAACGGAGCGTTTTTACCATTTAAATGCATGTCCTTCCATGGAAACCCTGACTAAGCTGCCCTGGGGCATGGGCCCAGAAGGCCCGTTTGGTAATCCTATGCGTGCTTAACAGCACTCTGCCTGAGGGGTTTCGCAGTAATGGAGGTTTGACTCACTCATGTCAATCATTCCTAAATATTTCAGGTGACAAAAATGTTAATGGATTCCACTGTTACCACAGTTCAGTCCACAGCAAGCTTATATTTTATTCAATACATGCAAACAAAAACACAAATCTCCACAAACAGGTTTCTATGGAATCATAAATTTCTTGATTCTCCACTGTCTGTGCTGTCACCACCTTAAACTATCACAGTGTTAGAGATATCGATCATAAAGATAAACAAAACCCTGAGAGAATTACTGAACGGAACATTACAGAGAAGTTCATTAATCACTGGTTATTGTTCTAAAATCTACACTAAACTCATACTCATCCTAAAGAGAGACAGAAAGAGGGAGAATATTCTGTAATACAGCTCACTCATTCGTATTAGTATTTTAATTCCTGGTGTATAAGTATAAACACTTTTGTTCTGGGGAAAAAAGATGCAAAGCCACGGTGGCACAGTCATGTTCATACAGTACAACACATCCTGGCCAGGACTGCCATGTGGAACACAGGAGGTGTAAACGGGAATAGCAAAGACCCGAAAACGTGTTTCCAGCTGTAAGGATTGGTCCTCAGGATGGCAGACTGTGGAATGCCTATTTCTGTTACGAAAAACTGACTTGCCATAAACATCCTGTACAACAAACTGTGCCAGTACCTGCGCCACCAGCTTCTGTCAAAAAATCTGATAAAATAAATCTTCTGGTTTTTAAAAGCTTGGTTCAACTTGTGAAGTGCTAAATATGTACACTGTAATACATTGATTTATGTCTTGTAGAGATCCATTTCTGGCATATTCACCCTTGAATAATTCAGACACCATCTCCTGTATTTAATGTTGGGTTACATGGTCTTCTCAAGTCACTGTTCCAGTGTGTGGATGGGCCCCACGGTCTGCATCCTGTTAAGGCACTGCTCCAGTGTGTGGATGGGCCCCACAGTCTGCATCCTGTTAAGGAACTGTTCCAGTGTGTGGATGGGCCCCATGGTCTGCATCCTGTTAAGGCACTGTTCCAGTGTGTGGATGGGCCCCACAGTCTGCATCCTGTTAAGGCACTGTTCCAGTGTGTGGATGGGCCCCACAGTCTGCATCCTGTTAAGGCACTGTTCCAGTGTGTGGATGGGCCCCACAGTCTGCATCCTGTTAAGGCACTGCTCCAGTGTGTGGATGGGCCCCACAGTCTGCATCCTGTTAAGGCACTGTTCCACTGTGTGGATGGGCCCCACGGTCTGCATCCTGTTAAGGCACTGTTCCACTGTGTGGATGGGCCCCGCGGTCTGCATCCTGTTAAGGCACTGTTCCAGTGTGTGGATGGGCCCCACGGTCTGCATCCCAGTAGGCCATTGTGTCTCAGAAGCGAATGTGGTTTCTGAATACGAGCACTTTGTCCAAATGGGGAGAAAAGGTTTACCCGTTAACAACAGACACCAGAGATCATTTGAAAGGAGAAGTCGGTGGGGGCAAAACCTGCACTACTCTTCAGCACTTCGGCAATGATCGGGCCTCGTGTTTTAATTGTGTGTTTGTTTATGGGACAAAATAAACAGGCCAGTTTTCTACATGAAAAAAGTATCCTTAAAGCAACACAAACACATTTCAAGACAACTCGTGGCCAATCACGGAGATTCTGTGATATATCTCCAAGAACTCTTCAAGGAATGTTTCAAGATCATATTATGGAATTTTCAGCGCTCTCATTTTTAATTTAATGGTGTTATTACACAACTTTACTACGTTTCCACAGTGCCCTCTCACTGTGAGTGGACTGTCAGGGATGTTGCAGGCTTCTGAGAAATGGCACCGTGTCCCTGAATCCCACAGCGCTTGAGATTTTCATGGTGTGAGATTGACATAAACAGTTGGAAAGGAGTGTTTAAGTTGTACAATATTACAGCAGCAGCTTCTTTAAACGTTTGATAAAAAAAAACTCTAAGGCAGTTCTAAAAAATGCTTAATTTTATACATTCAGAATAAATAAAACATTCAGGATCCTGTGGGGAAAGTTCGTTTGGAAGCTCCTTATGTGTGGTCACTTTGTGGCTTCCATGTCTTTACACTGGCTTTAGGCAGCATGTAGGTTCAGACTGTGAGACCTCCTTTTCCTACCAACATCTCATCAATGTCTAATAGTGATCACACAGCTCTTCACATTTGTTCTGAGAAATGACTTGGACAATACAGCTCTTCACAGTAGCTTTCTGAGAAATGACTTCTCAGACAATATTTGACTAAAGCTTTTACACCTACGTACACATATTTACACACATACATGTCTGTTCATTCATAATGTAGCTTTAGAAAGACTGTCTATTATTTATTACACTTCTTTTTTTGGAAGGACCATGTTTGGGTCGACCTGATTTAAAGAGCTGCTGGCCTCATTTTTAAATCCTGTAGTATGAAAATGGTGTTGCACAATGATCTAATGGTCCAAAAGTTGAAGTCAGTGAAAACAGAAGTATTTTGGCCAAAGCAGTCCATTTCCTGATTGGCCTCTGAAACGCACTGTCATGCAGTGACATGGGTTCTCGCATATGATACAGACGTGACGTTGCCCTCCAGTTCATAGAGTTACTGGGGCTTAAGAAGGGGCTTTACTTTTCCAACTAGTTCTGTGAACTTCCATGTCACCACTTGGCTTTGCTCTTTGCCTCTGTGAGTGTTTATGAGCATTTCTTCCTGTAAAATCAGGAACTGAGTTTGGCTGGAGTGAACCCTTGGAGATGGAAATCTACCGCTGTCCACTGTCACTGAAGGCATACTAGCAAAACACACCACGTTCCCCAAAAAGCCCAGTAACGGCTCCACCCCAGAAACAAGAGGCAGGATAAAACCATGCTTATAGTCATTTTTGTTTTCCTTTTGGGAGTGGGGGCGAGCTCCAGCCGCGGTCCCCAGGCTGGCAGGGGCACACTTGGGGGGGGGGGGGGGGTTCACTGTGATTTGGGCCGGCCCTTAAGCTGCTCGATGCGGTCAGCGTCGTTGGCCATCTCGCGCAGGTGGTCCATGTCGTGGTTGACGTTCTGGTCCATCCACTCCTCCACTGCGTCTGGGAAGTAGATCACCTCCATCTGCTTCCGGAAGTTCTCCAGGAACGACTCCCAGTCCACCAGCAGCCTGCCAGCACCCGCAATTTATATTTACTGGACATATTTTACACTGGATAACACACTGATCATATTACAGAACATGTGACTTAGCACTGCTTTACTAGGGCAGTGTGCTTACATCCAAACAAAATTCACTGTGTCATAAATTCATAAGAGTGCATGTAGGAAAGTATCATTGGTTTATTCATGCAATATGTACTTTTGTTACGAAATCAAAAAGAATAAATATTTCTCATATGTAAGCTTCACATTTTACAGTTTATTATGAGGTCATTATACCATAAAAAGAATTATGGATGCTCTCTTAGCCAATCAGAATGAAGTATCTGATTTAAAGTGTTTGCTGCTCAAACACTGGTTGCTGTGCACTGCTCCAATATTTCAGTACTACCGTCAGACAGGAAATCACTGCGTGACTGACACAGTGCTTTGGAAACTATTTTTCATACTCGTCCTTCAACGTGACGTACCAGAGAGCCGAGACACAGCACCCAAAGAGATGCAAATTTTGCAAAAATGAAGTGGCCTGTAGTAACCTGACTGAAAACACAGGAGATAGGCTTTGGTTATCCTTAGTGCTTTTTACAATATAAAGGAAAAACCAACCACTCACTTATTCAATTTCTGTGTGAAAAACCTGAGGTTTCGTGGATTGGCGAAGTTGTACTTTCTGTGGTAGTAGGTGAACGATCCCCTCACATGGCTGCAAAAGAGAAACACACTTTTTTTGCAATTCCACCGTTTCAATGCAGGTTTGAGGTCAAGTCAGTTCAGGGTGGTAGTGCAGTATATGTTTGTAACTCAGAGGTTACAGTTTAGTGTAATGGCTAGGACTCCAGCTAGGCACCAGCTCCTATGTAAGGTAGTATCCAGCTGTATAAACAGATAAAGTGTATCAGACGTACAAGCCCCGAGAGTTCCTCTGGATAAAAGCATCTGCTAAACGCCTGTAATGTTTTGTCCTTTGAAAGAAGGGTGTTATCTATGGGAATTTTTTCCCAGCCGTTCAGTTCATTTTTAGAAATGGATGGACGTATCCTTAAACAGCTTGTGATATTTCTCTGTCTCTTAGTTATGCAGGTTTCACAGAGAATTCCCCAACACTTTAAAATGAATTCCTCAGGTAAATTACAATGCAGGCTTGTAGCATATCCTGTTAACCAAAGCACATTTCAAATGAAGTTAATGGGTGGGAGTGCTTACTAGTCCTTCATTAGGTCGTCTGTTTGTTTTTTCAGGTTCTTGTCGATGTGGAGGACCATGTTGTACACTTCTGAGCCAGAAAACGCCCCACTCCCCTCGCTATGATGCACAGTACAAGTATGCACAGGGAAAACAGGACAACTCAGGTACACACAGGTAAACATAGGTACACTCAGGTATCTGAGTAGTGAATGTAAGTGACTCAGTCTTGAGTGAGTGAGTGCAGGTGTACTGTACCAGACTCCTTTGTTGATCTGAATACTGCAGCCGAGGACATGCTGTATCTCTGTCTTCGCTTTTTCAGAAAATTCACCTGTTCGCACACAATATGAAAACAGTATATACATAGGATAGACCTTAAGCATTTCTATTCAAACATTTCTGATAAATGTCAGTGAGGAATAACAGGCAGTATGGCATGATACTGACCCTGCTGTAGAGTCTGAGTGATACTGACCCTGCTGTGGAGTCTGAGTGATACTGACCCTGCTGTAGAGTCTGAGTGATACTGACCCTGCTGTGGAGTCTGAGTGATACTGACCCTGCTGTAGAGTCTGAGTGATACTGACCCTGCTGTACAGTCTGAGTGATACTGACCCTGCTGTGGAGTCTGAGTGATACTGACCCTGCTGTAGAGTCTGAGGGATACTGACCCTGCTGTGGAGTCTGAGTGATACTGACCCTGCTGTAGAGTCTGAGTGATACTGACCCTGCTGTACAGTCTGAGGGATACTGACCCTGCTGTACAGTCTGAGGGATACTGACCCTGCTGTAGAGTCTGAGGGATACTGACCCTGCTGTGGAGTCTGAGTGATACTGACCCTGCTGTAGAGTCTGAGGGATACTGACCCTGCTGTGGAGTCTTAGTGATACTGACCCTGCTGTAGAGTCTGAGGGATACTGACCCTGCTGTGGAGTCTGAGTGATACTGACCCTGCTGTGGAGTCTGAGGGATACTGACCCTGCTGTAGAGTCTGAGGGATACTGACCCTACTGTGGAGTCTGAGTGATACTGACCCTGCTGTGGAGTCTGAGGGATACTGACCCTACTGTGGAGTCTGAGTGATACTGACCCTGCTGTGGAGTCTGAGGGATACTGACCCTGCTGTAGAGTCTGCAGGCAGACGGCCAGAGAGGGGATTCCCACCGGCAGCAACTCACACAAAACCGTGAAGTGCTCGTACCTGCAGCACAATGACAGAGAGATCGCCATCTAACACACCAATCACTCACACACAATCCTTGGCATCCAACACCAACAACGGTCCACACAAGACTGTATCGTAGCACACTGTGTTAGACATCCCCTCACACAGGTGTCTCACCTCTGCCAGCCCGTCAGCACAATGCCTCGGAACGTGATCGAGGGGTAGTTGGGCATGGACGTGATAACCTTCAGCCAGGACAGGTGATTGTTCAGGTGGTGACTCAGTGGGGTCACTCTCTGGTCAATGCCTGATGCCCCCTTGAAGGCGCTGGCAAACCAGATATCGCTGAACCCCACTTCCTGGTACTTGGTGATCAGCTGGTCTGGGAGAAATGAGGTGAAAATATGTATGACAGAAAGACTCAGGGTTACATTTAACCAAATACCTTCAGGCCATGATTCAAACAACACTTGCCCTTCACTTTGACTCATAATTAAAGCCAAGTGCTCCTGTCTAGCTTTACCTAAATGTCATTATTTATGTTCTTTACTCATTACAGAGGCACCGCTAGAAATTATTTTAAAAAAAACACAAACTAACCAATAGTCTTCAGGTTCAGCTGGGCGGTGTAGAACCACATCATTGGAGAGGCGAGGTTATGCAGACCAGAATCTGAGAGAGCAGGACACATGTTGTTAACGATGAGTGAGTGAGGATGAGTTCTAAAGCAACTTACTCAGTGCTAATCAATATTCATATTTCAGAACAATGTGCATTTATGTGTATGTGTGTATGTGTGTTGGTGCATGTGTGTGAGTGTGTGTACGTGAGTGTGTGTGTGTTAGTGTGTGTGTGTGCATGAGTCTGTGTGTTAGTGTGTGTGTGTTTGTGAGAGAGAGCAAACGGACGGGTCCTTGCTTTTGAGCACGTTGGAGTTGATCTGCCGGAGCATGTCGTCCCACATGAGCAGTCGAATTCCTGGCCTCTTCTTCAGGATGATGCTCGCCACGTTGGTCACATGATCCAGGTACATTTTGCCCTTGTCCCCGTTGTTGCTGTGCAGCCAGTTCTTAGAGTCCTGGCTCTCACCCAGCCCGAACACCTGCCAATCAAACCAGTCACTCAACCACATCGCCTTTATGCGTGTGTGTGTGCGTGTGTGTGCATGCGTGCGTGTGCGTACGTGCATACGGACCTCGTCGGCGCCGATGTGCAGCCAGGCTGAGTCGGGGTGCTGCTCCAGTACCTGCTCCAGCATGGCCCGGTTCAGGGCCTGGGACCCTGGAGCATGGGGGTTCAGACTGTTGGGGTAATCTGCCACCTCCCTCAGAGAGTGGTACTGCTCATGCTTCAGCACAAACTGCACAGAGGGATGGGGGGAATAGGAGAGATTAAGAAAGACAGGAGAGGGAAAGATATATTTAAGCAGTTTTACCAAAAAGGCCTTTAAAATGACCCGCTGGTAAAATTAACCTTAAAAACCTGGCTCCATATTCACTAAGCTTCAGAGATTACAAGTACTGACCCAGGATCAGGTATGTAAAGGTTTGCAAAAACTGCCCATGTCCTACTCTCATTCATGATGCAAACGGTCCTGCTCTGTGGTGCTTGGTGAATATGGACCCACATCTTTTTCCTCCAGAGAACAGAGTTACTTAGTTAACTTAGTTACTCATTCAGCCATACAGGCGTGTATTATACTATAACTGTGTTAAAGTACAGAGTATCAGCAACGGCTGTTATTTAGAAAGCAAAAAGAACATTTTACTGAACATGCATTGCATGCAAACCAACAGCACCAGTTTAGCTAACAAATGGATCTGACCTGATCCCGTCTCTGAGAGCAGAGGCTGGAGACCAGGAGCACAGTGCTCTGTCTCAGTAAACATACATTCATTTTATTAATACATATTGTTAGCGGAGATAGCGGTAGGTCTTACCTCCAGGTGTCCAAACACCTGAACGAGTGGGATGATCTGCAGGTTACTGCGCTGGGCCAGGTCCCGTATGGTTCTGATGTCCTCCACACTGTTCAGCAGGACAGAGAGGAGAAACCGCTCAGCTTGGGCAAAGTCACTATTTACATGCCAGGAACTCAGTCTTGGACAGCATGGCTGAAAAACTTTCACTGATTCTTTAGGTGTTCAGATAGAGACACCTCTCCTGGAGCTTCTTACCTGTATGCATAGGGGGAACGAAGCACCTTCAGCTCGCCATCGTAGGGGAACATGTCCTCATACTCCAACAGGACACCGGTGGCACCCAGAGATGAGAAAAGCGGGAAAATCTGAAATCAAAAAGGAGGAAGACTTAATATTTCATGTAATGAGGACAGTGGACAGATACCGTGTTCAGACAGGAGTTTTATTTATCACTGTGTTTGCCTCTGATTATGGCTGGACCCACATCTGTGCAACAGTGACGCTCTTTCACTGACCTGCCTCTAAGGACCATGAACGGTCCCCAAATTACACACAGACCAGGTCTGCCCACCCTGCCCCCTCACCTGTTCCAGGTATTTGATCTTGGGTGCAGCGCCCTTCAGGTCCAGGTGTACGACCCTGAGAGGGGGGGCATTGGGGTCCAGTTTGGGGAGGGGCTGGAGGAGCACAGTGTCGGGCTTCTTCTCCAGTGGAGACTTGGGTTCCTGGGGCCCCCCTCCTGCAGGCTTGGGGTTTGTCTGTTTTGCGGGCTCCCTCACCTTCTCCTGCCCATCAGCCCAGAACCGGAGAATGTCCTTCTGGGCCTCTTTGGGTTCTGGTTCCAGCTTTCTGGCCCGGGCCATCAAGAGAGGAAGAGCAAAATTCAAACATCCAAATTACTACATGAGTTTGAAATATGATATTTAAAAAAAATCTTTGATCCCTGCTTCCCCACACAAATCAAACTGTCAGTCTCATGTCACCCCCCTCCCACAGGAGGGAATGTTACATTTGACCCTCATCAACTCACCTGGGAGGTGAAAACAGACTCACCTGGGCTGGGTGAGGATTTTAATCGCCACAGTGAGTGCCAAACCGAACACCACCAGCCTCAGCAAAATATAGCACCTTGGGCAGTACATTATCGATGCTCTCACCTGGTGAACACAGGTAAGAGACACAAGCAACCTTTTAACAAACAGTACCATCTGCTGTTAAGGTCTATTATGTGTCATGGTTTACATTGTGTCATGAAAGTTCCAAAAACTCCAAAAACAAAGCAAAGCTCCTGGAGGTGGTTTGCAGAGGAGGAATGACATGGACAGATCCTCTGAAAGTCGGAGGGGGTCCCCCTGTGCTGTGCTGGAGGGGGGGTCCCCCTGTACCCCTGTGCTGTGCTGGAGGAGGGGGTCCCCCTGTACCCCTGTGCTGTGCTGTGCTGGGTGGGGGGGGATGCTAACAAGCTGAGCCTTTGTAACTCTAATATGAGGGATATAAACATGTCAGCCAAGCTTTCAAATGGCACAGCAGACCACACCTGCCTGCAGGTATGTGAGCGGATTGTTGATCTTGTGTCCCCCTGCCGGTGCGCGCAGCATGCGTCTGGAGACGCATCTGCAGTGTGCAAAATGGTGAGCTGTTTGATGTGTGAATAAGAGGACGGCACGCGCTCCAGTGCTGCTTCCTGAGTCTGAAGGTCACTGCGGGGAGGACGATAAGCTCATTGTGAGCGGGGAAACGACTAAAAAAGGGACAGTGTGCACACAGTAACAGGCTCACTGTGAGAGTCTGCACCTCCTTACAGTGGCATGGCCTCGCAGACCTCTGCTCGTCCCTCTGTACACAAAACACACCTGGACAGGTAGCTAACTATCACTGGAATCATAAACTACCTGAGTGTGTGTAATATCAGGAGAGTCAGACTGCAGTACTGAAGGGCCACTGTGTCTGTGGGTTTTTGGTTTGATTCTGCATGTTAAAGTTTAATGTAAATAACTGATTGCGAAGCTTCCCTGCAGCTTGTTCCCAGGTGTAAATGGGCTGCTGACTGAATGAAAACCAAAAGGACCTGCAGACACTGCTGTTGTCCAGGATTATAGTTCAACATCCCTGCACAATGTGAGCTAAAGCGATCATTGCTAGGTTATCTTTTTTGGAAGCAGTCTGGAGACTGGAGCTAAATTTAGTCAGAAACATCAGAAGAATTTCAACAGCTGAAAAATGTTATTTTTATTTTATTGTTGGGGTTTTAGCATCAGTGTGACTTTTGTGCGCTTCTTAGTGTATGTATTTATGGTTTGAAAGTGTATTTGGAATAGGGGGTGGGTAGAGAAGGGAGCGAGATGCAGTAAATTTGGGCCTTCATACAGGCTCCTACAGTGCCACGTGTGTTGTGTTGGTTTTGTGTTTTATTGCTGTAGTGACCTTTGACCCTTCTGCTTCCACTGTGGGTGACACCCTGTACATGAACCAATGCAGATTTTAACTGCTGGTCTGGGACAAGCCTTCTGGGCTATTACATGCCCTGCTGCACTGACACAGGCTCTGCTGTAGGGTTCTGACAAACCGAAAGGTAAGCCTAACATACATGTACGTGATTAATATAATAATGCAAACTTAACTGCTGGGCAAACAGGCTCATAAGCATTGCTGTGATCACTTTTTTAAGTTGTTGACTGTTCTGAGACCCTGGTACAGTCTACTAGGAATCATTATATATGATTCCCTCACTGAGTAATGAAGAGAAAATTAATATCAACATTAAAATGAAGAGAAGTGAGAATGGAAAAGTCCTAATGTCTGAAATAAAGTGCATTAAAATATTAATCAAACTCAATTATTTGTAGATCGTCATTGATTTGAATCTCTTAGTTTCAGTCTGTTAATTGATAAATCATTCAATGAGTGAATCATTCAGTGAACTCACATAGTCAACCAAATAATTCCATTACAAATGTTATCACCATCAAACGTTCATTTCTGGACTACAGACTAACTACATGTAGCTCATTAGAAAAAAGATATATGAAGTAATTGAAATAATATTATTATTTTATTTATAAATAATTGATTTATTCATTAGTATGCACACACTACATGAAGCAGCAGCAAACAGAGAGAGAAAGAGGTGGCGGTGAACCAGACCTTGCCAGAGAGTACCCAGTGTTCAGCTCCAGCACATCAGAGAGGAGGGACCAGGAGAGAACGCCGACAACCCCTGCAAGTAAAACACAGAGTGCAGAGGAACTAAGAAAAACAAGCACTCTCCACAGCAGCCATTTAGAGGCCTTTGCCCCAGAGGGGTCTAACACAGCCCCTGATTGGACACCTTCCACCCACAGGGATCCAGGATCCCGCCCCTGATTGGCTGGCTCTCAGCCAGTGCGTCAGAGACCTGATTGATCTGTAGCAGTGTCTTACTTGCCTGAGGTCTGAAAAAGATAATATTTTTTAAAAAGTATTCTTTAGTAATTTCCGTTAATACTGCCTGGCATTTCTTAAAATCATTATTAAAATATTCATTTACAAACACTCTTTCCAGTGAGATCAAACATGAATATATTGTGAAGTTGTCCAGCTTATTCACTGTAGTCCACCTCAATGAAAATGAAATGTACCTCTCTTTTTGCAGGGGACATAAGATCAAACACTGCACATAGTAACTGCTCAGGGGCATAAGATCAAACACTGCACATAGTAACTGCTCATAGTAACTGCTCAGGGGACATAAGATCAAACACTGCACATAGTAACTGCACATAGTAACTGCTCAGGGGACATAAGATCAAACACTGCACATAGTAACTGCACATAGTAACTGCTCAGGGGACATAAGATCAAACACTGCACATAGTGACTGCACATAGTAACTGCTCAGGGGGCATAAGATCAAACACTGCACATAGTAACTGCACATAGTAACTGCTCAGGGGACATAAGATCAAACACTGCACATAGTAACTGCTCAGGGGGCATAAGATCAAACACTGCACATAGTAACTGCACATAGTAACTGCTCAGGGGACATAAGATCAAACACTGCACATAGTAACTGCACATAGTAACTGCTCAGGGGACATAAGATCAAACACTGCACATAGTAACTGCACATAGTAACTGCTCAGGGGACATAAGATCAAACACTGCACATAGTAACTGCTCATAGTAACTGCTCAGGGGACATAAGATCAAACACTGCACATAGTAACTGCACATAGTAACTGCTCAGGGGGCATAAGATCAAACACTGCACATAGTAACTGCTCAGGGGACATAAGATCAAACACTGCACATAGTAACTGCTCAGGGGGCATAAGATCAAACACTGCACATAGTAACTGCTCAGGGGACATAAGATCAAACACTGCACATAGTAACTGCACATAGTAACTGCTCAGGGGGCATAAGATCAAACACTGCACATAGTAACTGCTCATAGTAACTGCTCAGGGGACATAAGATCAAACACTGCACATAGTAACTGCTCAGGGGACATAAGATCAAACACTGCACATAGTAACTGCTCAGGGGACATAAGATCAAACACTGCACATAGTAACTGCTCAGGGGACATAAGATCAAACACTGCACATAGTAACTGCTCATAGTAACTGCTCAGGGGACATAAGATCAAACACTGCACATAGTAACTGCTCATAGTAACTGCTCAGGGGACATAAGATCAAACACTGCACATAGTAACTGCTCAGGGGGCATAAGATCAAACACTGCACATAGTAACTGCACATAGTAACTGCTCAGGGGACATAAGATCAAACACTGCACATAGTAACTGCTCAGGGGGCATAAGATCAAACACTGCACATAGTAACTGCTCAGGGGACATAAGATCAAACACTGCACATAGTAACTGCACATAGTAACTGCTCAGGGGACATAAGATCAAACACTGCACATAGTAACTGCACATAGTAACTGCTCAGGGGACATAAGATCAAACACTGCACATAGTAACTGCTCAGGGGACATAAGATCAAACACTGCACATAGTAACTGCTCAGGGGACATAAGATCAAACACTGCACATAGTAACTGCTCAGGGGGCATAAGATCAAACACTGCACATAGTAACTGCTCAGGGGACATAAGATCAAACACTGCACATAGTAACTGCTCAGGGGACATAAGATCAAACACTGCACATAGTAACTGCTCAGGGGACATAAGATCAAACACTGCACATAGTAACTGCACATAGTAACTGCTCAGGTAAAGAGTGTTTCTACCCAATCACATCTCCGGCTATGGGGGAGGCAGGGGTGGAGCTCAAATGTTCAATTTTAGCTTTAACTAAACTTTTTGGGTTTCCTGTTTGCTTTGTGTTTCAGCCGCAGGTCAGTGTCCCGAGGAGGGTGTGGTAATTTTGAGAGCGAATGTGTGACACAAGTAGACTTAACTCAAAGACACAATCTGCCATCCGTTGAGGTCAGTGTCTCTGGGTCACTGGTGCCAGGTATTTGAATACACAGGAACTTCACTGAGGTGTGGATTTACCTGTGATTTCCCTGTCTTTGAAAAGGGGGACAGACAAGCTGCTAGAGGTGCATTACAATGTGATGCAAAAACAGTCATAAAGAAATAATGGGCCATTCATAAAAGTACTTCCCTCTTCTTTGTCATATACTCTTCACAATGAAGGCTAGACATGTGGCATAACTTGTCCGAGAGAAAGTTGAATTGTGTGGGCTTTAGTGGATAATGATCAATACCACTTTCTATGTATCAATGTGCAAAATGCATTTGAAGGTTACCCTTCCTTCTGATGCAAGCATTTGCTCTGTTTATAAACCAGTGCTCAGTTTCTATTTCTGGTGCATCATGATCTCACATAGGTGGGGCACGATTTGAGGGTGGCGATTCAAGGCAGGTCACTGGCCTACAACACAGTTTTGCCCAAGATCTGCTAGAACCAATCCGGTGGCAGAATTTCTAGCAGACACCAGGAGGCACTGAAACAACAGGGAACAAAAACACGGAAGGTAAAGAATAAAAAGCTAGGGGGCGGGGTTTGAGAAAATAGCCGCATAACTAAACCTTGCCACTAATCGTGGGTAAAGTTTACATACACGTACACACCAGAACAATCAAACTACACAGCAGCTCCTACGCGCATGTTCAGAAGACCTCTGGAAATGAGGATTTCTGTGTTGCCTTCCAATGAGATATAATGGCAATAAAAACCAGGTTTCAGTTCAAAATACTGGTTATTGACAGCCCCAAATACGTATAACCTCCCTTGCCATGTCGTTACTGCATGAAACAGACTTACACATGTACTAAAGCATTGTTACTACACTTCTTATAAACTGACGACTCACGATGTTGTTGGTCAGTTCTTGTGTAGCGAACGTGTAATGGTTTTGTTAGGTTTCCAACCGGAAATGTATCCATTGTTGTTGGTTCCGGCAGGGAAACATAAAAATGTTTCACATTCAATATTCTACAAAGTAGCCTACTTGATAAGCAACATTGGTTATTAAGTAGGCTAGTTTGTAGAATTAACATCTGTAGAATTAACGTTCTACTATGACATATTAACACTCGAGCAAAGTTTGTTTCGAGGACCTCGCTAACACTGATCCACTCGCAATCATTCTGGTTATTATGAAAGCCAACTACGAGATAAAGTGTTCGACGCATAAGCTAACGGGAAAACACACGAAAAAACACGTGGACCGATCAACAAATACTATATGTATTTATTTATTAGCTTGACTTTCACTTGTTTTTCAGGTTTCTCTGATTTGCATATGCACTAGGCTATATTCAGTATAAAACAAGAAAAGCTGGACGCAAGCATTGCTTTTTGCAAGGCTATGCACTTGCCTCTCCCCTCTGTTATAAGTCTGCAGGTTACAGAAAATAATCTCCAGTTATTTGCAATTTGTATCTGAGCGGTTGGAAATAAATATTAATTTAACTCTCACAATAACACCACTCGACGATTATGTAGCTAGCCTGCTTCACAAGCCCTCCAACAGGTGCACAAATTCTCGTGAAGTTTGTGCATCACATTTCAGACACTGTCACAGGTAAAAACGGATCAAAGCTACATGGCTACTACGTATCATAGAATCATTAACTGTCATCAGAAAAGGATTCCAACAAACAAGTGAAAGTTGCACAACAACATTCCAACAATTGCCTACCTGTGCAGCATAATATGTACGCGTGAATACTGTATTACCTGTAAAAGCAGGACTGAGAGATGGCAGATTTTGCACAACCTTTGCTCGGTCCGTTTACTTCCGTGTGCATCCCTCTTGAGTCCCAGCAACAATCCAGACAGTTGCGGCGAAGAGTGAACAAACCACACCGGTCACGCCCCGCTACCGCAAGTAACAAGACAAGCCTTGCTTTGGTCTGGACCCGAAAACAACTGGAAAAGTCATCAAAGAACTCAAATCCGCTAAGCTCAAGTGCAATGTACGTGGCTGGAGTTCACAGCTAAGGCGCAGAGCAGACCACAAGTTCACAGGACTGCATGTCAATAGGAACGAAGAGTCGCAGTGGTTAACGTGTGGCTCAGCCGTTCCGTTCCGTTTTTTTTTTTTTTTGACAGTTATGTGGTTTGGTGGAATGAAGCATGAGATCTAAACTCCTCCAGCGAACGGTGCCGCATATTTCCTCAGTTATGAGAGCGAGCCTGGCTGTTGTGTGAATAAATACCAACCTACACGGTTTCACCAGGACGGAAATGGCCACATCGTAAATGAACTGTGCATATTTTGCTTTCTCCTCCACACTGGTGACAAGAATGACCTTATTTTTTGGTGCATTAATATGTTATAACCTACAAAAAATAAGACCTTAACACTATAGTATTCATACATATATTGTATGACATACAATATATGTATGAATATATATGTATTACGACAGTAGACATGGACAGTTACAACCTGCTTTGACACAGTTTATCCTTGGTCCAGGGGGCTTAGGAATGCAAGGAAACTATATCTAATGCAGGGGTGAATAAGTGCCATCCTGAAGGTAATGGGTGTGTTTTATTGTTGATTATTTATAGGGTCACTACGCCTAGTTTCTAAGGTCTAAACTCACCGCTGACCTAAAGGAAAAGACAGGACACTGCGCCCGCCAGGACCGGAGGAGTGCATCCCCGATCTAATGATTGTATTAAAATACATCAGAAAACCACTGTGCCCAAAAGAAGACTGCAGAAAACAAACTGATACAGGCTTTCTGCAGCGCTGCTCCACACATTTCACAGATCATACAGTTAGCAGGTACAACCAGGGCAGTGCAGCATCAAATCAGCAAAGGAAATAAAGGCACTGAATTTTGGTCATGCAGAAGTGTAATGCTGAGGAATAAAGTCATGAGATGATATTGTCCCTCCAGTGCAAACCACATCAAGTGTGTTCAGAATTTATGCACACCCTCTGGTGTTGGTCCCACGTAATTTCCGTCCCTCTGTGGGCACCCAAGATAAGCTGCTCTCTTTCGCACCCTCGCAACTGAGCCTCTGTTCAATTTGAGAATCTTCAATTTTCGCATAAATGTGCCATAATCGTGTAAATAAAGGCTACACAACATAACTCCCTGCCAAGATGTTTATCCTGTTATTGGCTTGCTTTTTGCATGACTCCAATATTTTCAGGGAAATTTGAATGTGATCCAAAACTAAGTCCCTACCCTGCTACCAGAGATTAACGGCATTGGTGTCTTTAATTTTGCAAAAGAGTTGTGAGGTATTGTCGTGTGTGTGTGTGTGTGTGTGTGTGTGTGTGTGTGTGTGTGTGTGTGTGTGTGTGTGTGTGTGTGTGTGTGTGTGAAGGAGAGTGAGAGTTAAATAGAATGATTTAACATATAGCCCAAAGGAACCAGGTGGTAATTTTCAGCAAGGTTGCCAGATGCTTTTGATTTTTATCTCATAAAATATTTCTCAGATATTTACACCTCTTCAGCAGACCCATTTTTAATCTCTTTAAAATCCGTGTCTGATTTTAATCATTCATCATCAAACCTGATTTTTAGCAACAAAGAAAGCTGCACCACCAAACCAGCAGGTGAGTTCACACACTAAGTAATGCCCGATACACCGGGTGAACTCGTGTGCTAACTTACCCCCAAACCAGCAGGTGAGTTCACACTCAGTAATGCCCGATACACCGGGCGAACTCGTGTGCTAACTTACCCCCAATCCAGCAGGTGAGTTCACACATTAAGTAATGCCCGATACACCGGGCGAACTCGTGTGCTAACTTACCCCCAATCCAGCAGGTGAGTTCACACATTAAGTAATGCCCGATACACCGGGCGAACTCGTGTGCTAACTTACCACCAAACCAGCAGGTGAACAAACATGCTAACTAATGTTTCATTCAGAAGATAACTGGAGGTAAGTGTTTCACCCCTGCGGTTGGTCAGGTTAAAACTCCAGTATCAGTTAAAGTCTTGTGTCTCTTCCTCATCATTGTTCACACGCAGCTTTCGGCTTTTCCCCTCCCTGGGTCTCACCGTCTGGAGTATCTGTGCATATTCTCTTGCTGCCTTGGGTTTTTTTTTTTTTTTTTGGTTTTGTTTTAGAAAAACTGCTCTCCAGTTGCAAAGACTTAAGAAGGCATCTGGTGTTGAGCAGTCTTCCCAGATTTTGTTTTGCTTGTGTGCAGTGTTCCCACCCTGGTACCTAGGGGGCGCTGTTCCTGGCTCAGCTCACCCCAAAGGGGGTCCTCTCATGCCCCATTTAAATGCTCATCTAGGCCAGAGTCTTTAGCACTGCCTCATGCCACTGTGCCCTCTCCCTCCCTCCCTCCCTCCCTCCCTCTGCCCCTCTCTCTGTTTCTTTCTCCCTCTCTCTCTCCCTTGTGTTCTCGTATCGGTGATGGTTGTCCCCTTCTCTGGCTCGCCACGCTGTTTCTGGGTCATCTTCTGTCCCACTGAGGGAGAGTGAGAGAGAGAGAGAAAGAGAGAGAGATTGAGAGAGAGCGCACCAGAGAGGTATTTATAGAAAAATGGGGCTCCACAGAACCTTTTCTCGAGAAAGCTTAGTTAAAGCGCCCAGCTAGCGTAGCGCGTCCCAGTTTCTTTTTTCTTCTTTTGCTCCTCTCCCTCTCTCAGCTCTTGCTCTCTCTCTCTCGTGGAAGGCAGGGCAGTGCTGGGCGATCTTGGCCAGGCCAGACATCCAGTGGTCCAGACGTCCAGGCATGCGAGGACCAGCTCTCCGGCCGCTATCCTCTCCCGCCTCCTGACCCAGCTCTGTGGCTCCCCTCCCGGGCGCTCCGTCCCTCATGCCACTCCTTAAAGTTCAGGATCCTTCCTGCTCCAGAGGCGGGGTGGGGGGTGGGCAAGGCACTCAGGATAAATTTATTCATTTTTTGGTGATGGAAAAGAGGGTGGAGCTCAGCCCTATGACCTCCCTGTGACCCCCACCGACCTTGACCTTTGAACCTGACTCCGGAGGTCCTGACCCGGCACCTGAGAAAATGAGGAGGTTTCTAAAGAGCCAAAAGGGCCGGTTCTCCCTGCGCCAGAGCAAGTCCGGCACGCGGTCCGCCTCCAAAGACTTCGGTAAGCATCCTCCCGTCCATCGCAATTTACTGTGTAACCTGTCCTCGTCATACGGCTTAATTAACAGAGTAATCTCTTTGGAGACGAGGGGGAGATTTGCTGCAGTGGCCCTGGGGGACCCTGCTCTTTGTTGCAGTCAGTCTCTTAATGAGGCAGGGTCCTGTGAACACAGGGGGTTCATTTACACCTTCATTTCTACCCCTTAAACCTCTTGTAATGCTGTGCAGGTTTAACTTATCGTCCTACGCTTTTTATTTTGAATTCTTCATTATCTAAATAAAGGTTTTGTTTAAGCAGCCACGTGTCCACACTTCTCTAGGTAGGACTCATGTGATTTTACCTCTCAGTATGTAATGTAAGAGACCACAAATGTATCCTCTGTCTACAGAAGTTGATTATAAATAGCCATATAGTGTGATTTGGTAAGAGAATGAAAGCATAAGTTGATCTGGCTGTCTTGAAACTCCTGCGATGTGAATATAGGACATTTATTCTTCACGGCATGCGTTATTGTTTCTGACATAATGTGGTTTAGTAGATGTTAAAGTGTCTGATTAAGGACAGCTAATAGCTTGTTAAATTTGAGAGTTTTGTTGCTGTGGTTGGGAAGATCACCAGCACACACATGGGTGCCCCAGGATGAAATCTCAGAAGCCCAGCTCTGCTGAAACATGGGCCAGGAGGAGCAGCATGTCAATGACACACATGTCAAAATCACTCTTATTATGTAAGCTGTGTATTTTGTATTTAATGGGGACATCTTGTGTCTTTAAGTGTTGTCTATACCTCTGATCCACCTGCAAAGCAGCTTCTGCCTCCATCCTGTTCTTTTTAGGATGGGCTAAAAGTAAATGGGATTTACAGTACCTATAAACTACTGTCAATATGGTGGATGCTGTAGGTCGTTTTTCACGTAGGACAAAGGTGAGAAACCCATATTACATCTGAAATGCATTCACAAAAATGACCTTTTCAGAAAAACATGTCACTTGTAATTATGAAATACTGCCATGCCAATTTGTGGGTCATGTGATTGGCTGAGGTGGGTCATATGACCAGTTGTAAATTTGCATACATCCAATCAACATTCGGCTTAAAAAAAATTAAGCCATGGTACTCTTATACACAATGCATGTGTTATATACAGTGAGAGGAAGCTGGTGACAGAGTAGTGTAATGGTTAGGGAGGTGGGCGTGTAGCTCAGAGGTTACAGTGTAGTGTAATGGTTAGGGAGCTGGGCGTGTAGCTCAGAGGTTACAGTGTAGTGTAATGGTTAGGGAGCTGGGCTTGTAGCTCAGAGGTTACAGTGTAGTGTAATGGTTAGGGAGCTGGGCTTGTAGCTCAGAGGTTACAGTGTAGTGTAATGGTTAGGGAGCTGGGCTTGTAGCTCAGAGGTTACAGTGTAGTGTAATGGTTAGGGAGCTGGGCTTGTAGCTCAGAAGTTACAGTGCAGTGTAATGGCTAGGGAGCTGGGCTTGTAGGTCAGAGGTTACAGTGTAGTATAATGGTTAGGGAGCTGGGCTTGTAGCTCAGAGGTTACAGTGTAGTATAATGGTTAGGGAGCTGGGCTTGCAGCTCAGAGGTTACAGTGTAGTGTAATGGTTAGGGAGCTGGGCTTGTAGCTCAGAGGTTACAGTGTAGTGTAATGGTTAAGGAACTGGGTTTGTAGCTCAGAGGTTACGGTGTAGTATAGTGTGTGTGTGCTTGTGTGTGCGTGCGTGCGTGCGTGCGTGCGAGTTTATGTATGTGTGAGTGTGTGCATGTGAGTGTTTGTGTGCATGCGCGAGTGTGTGTGTTTGTGTGTGCGCGTGTGTGAGTGTGTGTGAGTGTGTGTGTGAGTGTTTTTATGGAAAATTGTGATCTCCAGTGGAAGTGGAAAGAGGGAAGCATAGTATTTGAGAGGCTTTGTTTTCATTCCTTTGTGTTTAAAAACTGCCTTACATGGGCATCCTTTTGTCTATTTATATAAACCTGAGCGAAGGAGAGGCAGCAGGAGGGAGAGAGCCTTAGTAAGGCCACCGAATGGTGCAGGACAAAGCCAGAAATACACCACCAAAAATAGAGGCAACAGGGAGGAGGAGGAGAAGGACAAGGGGATGAAAGATGGAGAGAAAGAAGGAAAATAGGTATGAAGACACAGGTGATCTAGACAGCTCCAGGAAGTGGAAGGTCCTGGGAAGCACAGGATGAAAAGTATTTGTCCCAGAGTGTGTCTGCTTTAGAGCCACAGTGTCTGCAGGGCTACTCTACCCTGGTCCTGAGGGCCACAGTGCCTGCAGGGCTACTCTACCCTGGTCCTGGAGGACCACAGTGCCTGCAGGGCTACTCTACCCTGGTCCTGGAGGACCACAGTGCCTGCAGGGCTACTCTACCCTGGTCCTGAGGGCCACAGTGCCTGCAGGGCTACTCTACCCTGGTGCTGGAGGACCACAGTGCCTGCAGGGCTACTCTACCCTGGTTCAGGAGGACCACAGTATCTGTAGGGCATCTGTCACCTGGTCTTATTGGCTGAAGCAGAGTAGGGTTTTATTGGTTGAAGCGGACAAGCAATCTGATTGGGTGAAGAAGAGAGGTGGTCTGAAGAATTATGTCTGAGAGTCTTGCCTCCATTCAGAACTCAGTCCCCAAATGTTTATCACAGGCTCAGTGTAAAATGGAAGCTCCAGCTTGGTTTGTGTTGATACTCTATTTTTCTGCTGCAAATACACACATGTTCGACACCCCCTCTTTTTCTCTCTCTCTTTATGTGTATATATGTCTGTGCATTTTGGTGTGTGTTTCTATTTGTATGTGTGTGTGTGTATTGATGTTTTTGTTTGTGTCTCTGTATTTACTTGCAATTGTGTACTTGTGTGTTTATATGCAAACATACTTGTATGTGTGGAATTCCGTGTACAAATATATATGTATGTGTGTTTGTGTTTCTGTACATATACGTGTGTGTGTGTGTGTGTGCATTCTTGTGTGTGACAGTCCTGACGATGCCAGCGTCTAACCAGGGCTGGCCGGAGGACTTCGGGTTCCGGCTGGGAGGAAACGGGCCCAGCTACATCCTGTCTGTGGAGGAGGGCAGCAGCGCCCACATGGCGGGCCTGCAGGCGGGGGACCAGGTGCTGGAGATCGAGGGGCAGGACGTGTCCTCTCTCAGCCCCCAGGCCCTGGTCGCCCTGGCGCAGAAACAGAAGAACGTTCCGCCCAGCATTGGAGTGGTGTCCCGCATACAGCAGGTGTGACTGCAGCTCTAGCAGAAAGGAAGAGCTGGGAGTGTAACACAGTAGTGTAGCTGAGGGAGTGTAACTCAGAAGCATGACTAAGTAGTGTAGCTGAGGGAGTGTAACTCAGTAGTGTAGCTGAGGGAGTGTAACTCAGTAGTGTAGCTGAGGGTGTGTAACTCAGTAGTATAGCTGAGGGAGTGTAACTCAGTAGTGTAGCTGAGGGAGTGTAACTCAATCGTGTAGCTGAGGGAGTGTAACTCAGTAGTATAGCTGAGGGAGTGTAACTCAGTAGTATAGCTGAGGGAGTGTAACTCAGTAGTGTAACTGAGGGTGTGTAACTCAGTAGTATAGCTGAGGGTGTGTAACTCAGTAGTATAGCTGAGGGAGTGTAACTCAGTAGTGTAACTGAGGGAGTGTAACTCAGTAGTATAGCTGAGGGAGTGTAACTCAATAGTGTAGCTGAGGGAGTGTAACTCAGTAGTGTAACTGAGGGTGTGTAACTCAGTAGTGTAACTGAGGGAGTGTAACTCAGTAGTGTAGCTGAGGGAGTGTAACTCAGTAGTGTAACTGAGGGTGTGTAACTCAGTCGTGTAGCTGAGGGAGTGTAACTCAGTAGAGTAGCTGAGGGTGTGTAACTCAGTAGAGTAACTGAGGGTGTGTAACTCAGTAGTGTAGCTGAGGGTGTGTAACTCAGTAGTGTGGCTGAGGGAGTGTAACTCAGTAGTGTAACTGAGGGAGTGTAACTCAGTAGAGTAGCTGAGGGAGTGTAACTCAGTAGTGTAGCTGAGGGAGTGTAACTCAGTCGTGTAACTGAGGGAGTGTAACTCAGTAGAGTAACTGAGGGAGTGTAACTCAGTAGTATAGCTGAGGGAGTGTAACTCAGTAGTGTAGCTGAGGGAGTGTAACTCAGTAGTGTAACTGAGGGTGTGTAACTCAGTAGTATAGCTGAGGGAGTGTAACTCAGTAGTGTAGCTGAGGGAGTGTAACTCAGTAGTATAGCTGAGGGAGTGTAACTCAGTAGTGTAGCTGAGGGAGTGTAACTCAGTAGTGTAACTGAGGGTGTGTAACTCAGTCGTGTAGCTGAGGGAGTGTAACTCAGTAGAGTAGCTGAGGGTGTGTAACTCAGTAGAGTAACTGAGGGTGTGTAACTCAGTAGTGTAGCTGAGGGTGTGTAACTCAGTAGTGTAGCTGAGGGAGTGTAACTCAGTAGAGTAGCTGAGGGAGTGTAACTCAGTAGAGTAGCTGAGGGAGTGTAACTCAGTAGTGTAACTGAGGGAGTGTAACTCAGTAGTATAGCTGAGGGAGTGTAACTCAGTAGTGTAACTGAGGGAGTGTAACTCAGTAGTATAGCTGAGGGTGTGTAACTCAGTAGAGTAGCTGAGGGAGTGTAACTCAGTAGTGTAGCTGAGGGAGTGTAACTCAGTAGTGTAGCTGAGGGTGTGTAACTCAGTAGTATAGCTGAGGGAGTGTAACTCAGTAGTGTAGCTGAGGGAGTGTAACTCAGTCGTGTAGCTGAGGGAGTGTAACTCAGTAGTGTAACTGAGGGAGTGTAACTCAGTAGTATAGCTGAGGGTGTGTAACTCAGTAGTGTAGCTGAGGGAGTGTAACTCAGTAGTGTAGCTGAGGGAGTGTAACTCAGTAGTGTAACTGAGGGTGTGTAACTCAGTAGTATAGCTGAGGGAGTGTAACTCAGTAGTGTAGCTGAGGGAGTGTAACTCAGTAGTGTAGCTGAGGGAGTGTAACTCAGTAATGTAACTGAGGGAGTGTAACTCAGTAGTGTAACTGAGGGAGTGTAACTCAGTAGTATAGCTGAGGGTGTGTAACTCAGTAGTGTAGCTGAGGGAGTGTAACTCAGTAGTGTAACTGGGCTTATAACTCAGTATTAGTGCTAGTTGTGATAGTATTGTTAGTACCACTATCTCACAGTGTTAGCCTGCGGTTTATGTTCCACGCAGCTGGACATCACCCCTGGGCCTGACGGCCGTTTTGGATTCACTATCGTGGGAGACTGCCCCCTGCTGGTGGAGGACTGCCTGGCAAACTCTCCGGCGGGGCGCTGCGGGCTGCGGGCGGGTGACTTTGTGATGGAGGTGAACGGAATCCCAGTGAAGCAACATGAGACGGCGGCAGCCATGATCAAGGCCTCGCAGGGGCGGACACTGCGTCTGGGCGTGCTCGGTCAGGGCCGACGCACCAAGCGCTCTGGCGGCAGCCTCAAGGAGCCCAGCAGCCTGCAGGGGGGGCTACAGACCAGCCTGCAAGGGAGCTTACCCAGCAACCTGCAGGGGATCCAGCAGGGCAGCCTGCAAAGCTTCCAGCAGAGAGGCCCACATGGGGCACAACAGAGTGGCCTTCAAGGAGGACAGCAGAGTGGCCAGCAAGGTTTCCAGCAAAGTGGCCTACCAGGGTTCCATCAGACAGGCCCACAAGGGGGCCAGCATAGTGGCCTACAGGGGTTCCAGCAGAGTATTCTTCAAGGGAGCCAACCGGGCGGCCCACAAGGGGGACAACTGAGTGGTCTACCAGGGTTCCAGCAAAGTGATCTGCAAGGAGGCCAGCCTATGAGCCTGCAAGGAGCCCCACCCCCCAGCCTGCAGAGTGGCGACAGCGTGCGTCAGGACCGCAAGAACAAAGCGCTGGAGTTCGACATGAAGGTGAATAATAATAATTAAACAACAGGGTTTTCAATGACAACCCAAATACACTGAAATTCCACAGTTAGCAGACACTAACCAGTCTGGTGTCATGAAGCTACGCTCAGCTTCTGATGGATGTTTTTATGCTTACGGCAGATCGAACAGGTGCTTGGGTCAGAGCCCGAGGTGAAGGAGAAGCTGTTTGCGGCGCTGAAGCAGTACGCTGCCGAGAGGAAGGTGGACATCCTGGCCTCTGCCCTCCCAGGCATCCTGACCAATGAGGAGCACCAACAGCTGATTGACAACATCAGGTACCTATCAGGGGCCGTCCCTCAATTGGCTGAAACTCGCCAGGAAAAATGTAGCGGCAAGCTGGTTCCACTAATTAGTCTCATTACTCTCTTCTGACCTCTCCTGGCTGGTTGGGGTACTGCAGTGTTGTGGGCTGGTCATATTATTGACTCTGTGCTCCTCTGGGCAATTTGAGATTTTTGTTGTATCTGCAGTATGAAAAACAGCAAAGGCTGAAGGGGAACAGTCAAATGGACATTCCCCTCTGAAAATTAGGAGCAGAAAAAAGACACAGTTTTCAAAGTATTTGTATTGCCATGATAAGCAAGAGGGCTGGTTTATAGCACAGTTGGTATGAAACAAAAATAGAAGAAAATTTCTGTGGATTCTGTTAATTCTTGTCCTTTTCTGGGTGTTTTGTTCTCCCACACGGTAACAGATCATGCTCTGCTGAAATGGCCATTAGGTGTCACCAAACTCCTCACATTCGTGTTGGAGCTCTGACAAACCTCCACACATACAGGGAAAAACAAAGACTGCTCTTCTCCAGCATTCAGAAGTGATGGAGTCAGTATGTAAACGTGCAAATATGGCTTTCGCAGCTCTGTCTAGTGTATGCAAATGTGTCAACATAATTCTCAGTAAACATGTGGATTGCATTCAGTCATATTCTGTGTTATATTGGGATGATTTTCTTATGACTGCAGAACCTTCCTTCTGAGGACAGGAGAGTCACTCACTTGTTTGAACCAATCAAAAGGTTATGTTCTCCACATTAACTCCATGATTGGTTAACTGCGTATAAGATCACTGTGTCACTGTGGGCTGTGCAGCTGGGCGTTGAGACAAACGGCAGGTAAGGAAACTATTGGGTCTACAGTCTAAAAAAATGAAATAGCCCTTTAAAATCCCCAGTCTCATCACTCATTAGCGGCCTCTGCTGGCCATCGGGGCACCTGCTGCTCGTGGTATGTTGACTTTGTGTTCCTCCCACTGGATTAGCAGAATGTGATATACAGTGTGGAAAGCAGGGAGTGCTAGTTGAATAGGAAGCATTTATTTGACTAACCTATATTTCCCAATGACCTGTATAAGCAGTTGCATTCCAGAAACTGTACACATTCTAAAAAAGAAAGTGGCCTAGAAGCTACTTTCACAGCAGTGTCTTCACCTTCAGTGGCTGTGTGATTAAAACCACCATTTTTGACACTTTGATCCCTGTAAGAGCCCAAATCAGGGGTGTTAATATGCATGCGCATGTGTTTGGAAAGGAGCTTGACCTAACTGTTCAGGACGAACAGGGAAGTAGCTGAGTTAATCACCATAGGTAGAAAAGAGAAGTTTGTGCCACAAGAGCTTGAGGTTCAAGTGTAAGAAGCAAACCAACAACTTAACTGCTAAGTTATAAAAGTGAAATATAAAGAAGTGGAAGAAGGAAATGCTATGTGGGAAAAGATATGTGTGAAAGGCTTGGGTTCCTTCAGGGTTTCTCGAGAAATCGGCACGGAGGCCAAACGGGCAACAAATTGGTTTGATTAATAACCAGAGCAAAAATAACACTTTTTTCAAATATGAATCTAATTATAAATGTTTTGTTACATATAAATTATTCTGTCAGAATCACCCCCCGGCCAAAAAATGTGCATTTGTGGAAATCAGGACTGGCTTTGGCCTGAGCAGCAGAATGAAGAGGACAGGTTTCTGAAAGCACGAGGACTCTGATTAGCTGGGAAAAAAGAATTTAAATATAGTCTCTCTAAACATTCCATGACAGCAGCTGTCAAAAACAGGCGTTCCTATTCAGGGCAACTCATGAATATTTTACAAAGTAATCAGATTCTGTGCTGCACCAGAGTTTGGGCGCTGAAAAAACATCATGACATTATAAAGAGTAATAATAGAAATGTTTCTCTGGTTGTTTGTCTCAGAAGTTGTACCCAGTCGGAAAAACGCTGCGTTTGTTCACATTGTGATGTTAACGGCGTCCACGTCATCTTGTTCTTCAGCATGGTAAGGCAGCAGCCTGTCTGTCTGCCCGCTTTCCGTCGGGACGGTACATCTGCAGAAAGAAGAAGCCATGGTCACTTTTGTTTTCATTATTACAGTTATGATGAAGGTTTTGATTGCTGTTATTATCATCTTTATCATATTTATTACCATTTCTATTTGTTTATTTGACAGACAGTCTTATCTTGAGAAACGTTCAAGGCCTTCATGCTACAAGTGGTAAGATATACGATGTATGATATATGATATGTGATATATATTTAATTTGATATAATAAAATATGGTTTGGGTTTCTTTAAGTGGTTTTTTATAGAGCTGCTCCTACCTGGGCATTGGAATAAGACATCAGTAGTCAATGTTTAAGTAGGTGAAGATTTTTCTGCAAATGAGCTACTAAAGCTGTGTTTAGCCTGTGTTTAGCCTGTACGTACAGCTCTGTGCATGATGTTTAAATTATATACAGGGAATAAGCACTGAAGTTTAAATGGATGCAAAATTTCTGACAAAAGGAGCACTAAGTAAGGAGTTCAGGATTGTATATTTTGCACGTCTGCACATTTTTTGACTCAACTCTCTTTAGTAAATTCATTACTCTTTAGTAAACGCATTATTTTTTGAGGTTTGTACAGGTTTTGTACTCTTTAGTAAACGCATTATTTGTTGTGGTTTGTAAGGGTTTTGTGCTCTTTAGTAAATAAATTGTTTGTTGAGGTTTGTAAGGGTTTTGTGCTCTTTAGTAAATAAATTGTTTGTTGAGGTTTGTAAGGGTTTTGTGCTCTTTAGTAAACACATTATTTGTTGTGGTTTGTAAGGGTTTTGTGCTCTTTAGTAAATATATTGTTTGTTGAGGTTTGTAAGGGTTTTGTGCTCTTTAGTAAACACATTATTTGTTGTGGTTTGTAAGGGTTTTGTGCTCTTTAGTAAATATATTGTTTGTTGAGGTTTGTAAGGGTTTTGTGCTCTTTAGTAAACACATTATTTGTGGAGGTTTGTAAGGTTGTGGAGACACAGGGGCAGGGGGAGATTCTGATTCTCTCATGTGTTTTGGGTGAGTGTTCTTCCGTGATTCTGAGCTTTTCTCTCCTCTCTTGATTGCACTGAAGACGAGTGCTTATGTTCTTCTGATTACAACTTTGCTTTGGCGTTTGGAACACGTTGAAGGTGAATTTTAATAGGCTTGTGATTACAGCTTTGTTCCTGTGGTGTTTAAGGTAGTAGGTGGGCGTTTGTGTTTCTTTTGCAATGAGAGCTTGGCTTTTCTCTGATCTCTGGGTTGAGATGAAGTAGCTTTGCCCTGGTGTCTGGAAAATGTTTAAGGTGAGAAAGCGTGGTCTTTTTGTAAGAGCTTTGGTCCAGTGTTGAAGGTGAGCTCTTGCGTTTTGGCGATGTGGGCGTGTGGGGTCTGTGGTGTGACCTGACTCCCAGAGGAGAGTCGAAGTGGGCCACGCAGCACAGACAGCAGCACAGACAGCAGCAGAGAGAGAGCACAGACTGCAGCACAGACAGCAACACAGAGAGAGCACAAACTGCAGCACAGACAGCAGCACAAACTGCAGCACAGAGAGAGCACAGACTGCAGCACAGACAGCAGCACAGAGAGAGCACAGACTGCAGCACAGACAGCAACACAGAGAGAGCACAAACTGCAGCACAGAGAGAGCACAGACTGCAGCACAGACAGCAACACAGAGAGAGCACAAACTGCAACACAGAGAGAGCACAGACTGCAGCACAGACTGCAGCACAGACAGCAGCACAGACTGTAGCACAGACTGCAGCACAGATAGCAGCATAGACAGCAGCACAGAGAGAGCACAGACAGCAGCACAGACTGCAGCACAGAGAGAGCACAGACTGCAGCACAGGCAGCAGCACAGACTGCAGCACAGAGAGAGCACAGACTGCAGGACAGACAGCAGCACAGACTGCAGCACAGAGAGAGCACAGGCAGCAGCACAGGCAGCAGCACAGAGAGAGCACAGACTGCAGCACAGGCAGCAGCACAGACTGCAGCACAGAGAGAGCACAGACTGCAGCACAGACTGCAGCACAGACAGCAACACAGAGAGAGCACAAACTGCAGCACAGACAGCAGCACAAACTGCAGCACAGAGAGAGCACAGACTGCAGCACAGACAGCAGCACAGAGAGAGCACAGACTGCAGCACAGACAGCAACACAGAGAGAGCACAAACTGCAGCACAGAGAGAGCACAGACTGCAGCACAGACAGCAACACAGAGAGAGCACAAACTGCAACACAGAGAGAGCACAGACTGCAGCACAGACTGCAGCACAGACAGCAGCACAGACTGTAGCACAGACTGCAGCACAGACTGCAGCACAGATAGCAGCATAGACAGCAGCACAGAGAGAGCACAGACAGCAGCACAGACTGCAGCACAGAGAGAGCACAGACTGCAGCACAGGCAGCAGCACAGACTGCAGCACAGAGAGAGCACAGACTGCAGGACAGACAGCAGCACAGACTGCAGCACAGAGAGAGCACAGGCAGCAGCACAGGCAGCAGCACAGAGAGAGCACAGACTGCAGCACAGGCAGCAGCACAGACTGCAGCACAGAGAGAGCACAGACTGCAGCACAGAGAGAGCACAGACTGCAGCACAGACTGCAGCACAGAGAGAGCACAGACTGCAGCACAGAGAGCCCCTGCCAGGATGCTTCCTCAGAGATGATGTCATTCACCATCTTTTGGGAGCCATGGCAACATGTCACCTGAGTGTTTTGATCATCCCCACTCCCTTTTCCTCCAGTCAGGGCAGGTAAGCCTGCCATATGATAGCACAGCAAAAAATAAATAAGTAAAATAAACCAGAGACACTGGCTCCTTTGGCTTTGGGCTTTGTTTAAACAGCACAGATCCTTGTGTTTCCTTGTGTTCAGTGTGTTTATGTGCAATTGAATGAAACAATGAAACAGTTTGTAACATTTGTGCAATGGCTCTCAACAGTAGTTGTGTTGGTATTGTGGCCATATAACAAAAGGCAAAGGGTTTTTGATGTGTTTGTTTGTGTGTCAGCCATCTTTGGTTGTGGCTACCACTGACCAGAGGTCCTTTTTAATGATAAAAGCTTTGGCCAAAGAAAAAAGTACATGTACATGTCTGGCAGCAATATGACAATTTATATGCATCTTAACATTCATGTTTTTCTACAGATATACAATCTTTAAATATATTTTACATATACATATTATTATATGTTACTATGTAGCACCTGTATTATTTGGTTAGTGAATTGTTATTTAGTGGTTTGATAGCTAAATATGTTATTTAAATAACAAAAGCACTGATTGGGTGTACAGTCTGAGTGATTGTTTGCTATAGTGGGAGGGGCTTTGCAACTAATGACTATTTGGAATACTTGCTCTTTCATAAGAATAAGAATGGAGACCATCTGATTGGTTTAACCTAATTTAGGGTGTGGTTTATCCAACACAGAAAAGCCTCTGATTGGCCGGCCCCTGGGTTTAGGGGTGGGGTCAGAGCCTTGCTTTCTCTTGGTTTCTCTGTGCCCCCTGGCTATCAGTAGAGATCACTGTCAGTCAGAATGTGATGTTTTACTCTGAAACAGAAGCTGCATATGCAAACTCGCAGAGCAGCTGGCATTCTCCAGCAGATACTCTTATAAATATGGAACAAACTGATATCAGATACACACTCACTCTATCACACACACACACAGAGGTCCCTGTCTGTGTATAGAAGTGTGGTTTGGGAGAGTGTTTTGGGGTTTATCCTGCTCTGAGCTTGCTTGCTGTTGTTAGTGCCTCCCTGCTCTGTGCAGCTGTTGGCTGTCACTACTGCCTTATCAGTGCTGCCATCATGTGGGTGTGTGTGTGTGTGTGTGTGTGACCATGTGTGTGTGGTAGATCAAGTTTTTGAACTCTTCTGTTTCACAGAGTGGGCTGGATGTGCTTGATTGACAAACTGTATGCACAGATACGCTGGTGTTTGAGCACTCAGATTTAGCTGCGCAGACAGCAGATTACCTGCGCATACATCTGTAGTGTGAATAAGGATTACCTGAACTGATGGCTGCAGTGTGAATGGGGATAATCTGCGCAGACAGCTGGAGTGTGAATGCAGATTAACCGTGTGGATGGCCGCAGTGTAAAAGCAGGTCTGGCTGCGCAGACGGCTGCTGTGATAGGTCAGTGTGTTGCTGATTTGGTGCAGTGTGTTTAGCATAGCCCGTGCATTCTCTGGTGGTGGCTCTGGAGGGCGCTCTGCTCTGACTCCCTCATTTCCCCTTTCGCCCAAAGGCCACTCCGCCCCAGACTCACTCTGTGGTTCAGGTTCGCCGACTGTGTGCAGAGTTTTTTCATCACTGAAATGTTTTTTTTTTAAACACACAGTTAAACTGCCTCATTGCTGCTGCAGGCTGTTGAAGCGACTCCACTATGATATCTGTCACATCCTCTGTGTTTGCCGCTGGTGTGCCTCCGTACAAGTCACTGAGACAATTACACTTACGGCTCGGCATTTACCAGACACTTGGGAAACAAAGCAACTGACGGTGACAGTTTTACATGTACAGGTGCTCTCAGTTGCTCTTATCCAGAGTGACTTACACTGTTTTATGTTTCTACAAACTATCCATTTGTACGGCTGAATCTATATGGGGGAGTGCAGAGTGACTGCGCAGCTCAGCTGCGGGACTGCAGAGTGACTGCGCAGCCTGGCTGGGGGACTGCAGAGTGACTGCGCAGTCTGGCTGGGGGACTGCAGAGTGACTGCGCAGCTCGGCTGGGGGACTGCAGAATTACAGCGCAGTCTGGCTGGGGGACTGCAGAGTGACTGCGCAGCTCAGCTGGGGGACTGCAGAATGACAGCATAGTCTGGCTGGGGGACTGCAGAGTGACTGCGCAGCTCGGCTGGGGGACTGCAGAGTGACTGCGCAGCTCGGCTGGGGGACTGCAGAATGACAGCGCAGTCTGGCTGGGGGACTGCAGAGTGACTGCGCAGCTCGGCTGGGGGACTGCAGAATGACAGCGCAGCCTGGCTGGGGGACTGCAGAGTGACAGCGCAGCCTGGCTGGGGGACTGCAGAGTGACTGCGCAGCTTGGCTGCGTGACTGCAGAGTGGCTGCACTGCTCAGCTGGGGGACTGTAGAGTGGCTGCGCAGCTCGGCTGGGGGACTGTAGAGTGACTGCGCAGATCGGCTGGGGGACTGCAGAGTGACTGCGCAGCTCGGCTGGGGGACTGTAGTGTGACTGCGCAGATCAGCTGCAGGACTGCAGAGTGACTGCGCAGCTCGGCTGGGGGACTGCAGAGTGACTGCGCAGCTCAGCTGGGGGACTGCAGAGTGACTGCGCAGCTTGGCTGCAGGACTGCAGAGTAAGAATAAGCAGTGGTTGGCAAAAGGCACCTCAGAGAGGAGGGCGAGTTCTTGTCTGCTCTCTGTGTCGGGTGTTCCTAACAGGCAGAAAAGTAAAAATAGAGGATTATAAAAATGCTCAAACAGATTCAGAAATCAAAGTGTTGTAGAAGCGCATTAAGCTGTACCACAGTAGGAAGATAATTCAGATAATTCAAACTGGTAATGATTCTGAAACGGTCTCTCCTATTAAATATCCTTTCATGTCGCCCCCTGATCCCTTTTTATGGTATTGCTTCTAATTTGTCTGCAGTATTTCACCTTTATGCGCTTAATGTTGTGATGGTTTTACTGAGGATGAAAAGCGTTGATTCACATTTCATCGTTTTTGACTTATGAAGTGTAAAGCCCTCCATGACAGAGTGTTGTTTAGAAACACTGTCAGATCTTTGCAGGTGGATAATTGGCACCCCACCTTCATTAGTGAACATCCTGTGTTCACTGGGACTGGGATTTTGTTCTACATCTAGAGCTATATGTACACAGAGACGAGCAGAGGGTCCAGACAAACCAGCCGTGTCTGGTTAAGTGAATTGTTTAACAGTGTTTTTTTTCCGCTGTATTATTCTCTGTGGGACTCATTTTGTAAATCTCTGATATTTGCTTTTTTTATTTTACTTTTCATTTCTGCACATTTGGTATTGCTGACAGCTCCGGCAGCAGAATTTGTATGTGTATTTTTTGCAAGCGATATTTATTTCATTTATATTACCAAGCACAACAGGCTGTAGATAAGCAGCAAAGTATGCATTTCCATATGTCTGGCCTTGAAGGCATGAACTACATTCATGTTATTAAGCATCCCATTACAATAGAGACGCTCAAAAGGATTTCACTACATTTTGCAGTCACTCACAGTCTCTCACTCACACACAGACACACACACACAAGCTGCTGCTCCATCCCATTTAATTCAGCAACATTACAACATCAGAATTCACTGGCTCAAAGAACTCCACAACCTCTGTGACATCACAATCGGTGGGTCACATGACCACTGTGGCTGTCTGTCATTATTGCACCTTGTTTGGTTACAGGCAGCAGACTGAGCTAAGCTACGATATCCTGTGTGCCAAAACCTCATGCTGTACAACCATAAATATGTACAAATATGAATCAGGCACCATGTGTCACTCTTTATCAGTGATGTCATTTTTCCTGATTAGTCAGCAGAAACTCATTTCCGGACTGGTCTCTGGGGGCTGCTTGCTTTCGGCTTTGTTGCGGAACGCTCTTTCGTGCTGTCAGGTGTCACGGAGAATGACAGGTCTGGATGAGTGAGCACGTGACACACCCGCTGCCCCTCTCTCAGACATTTAGGGTCTTATTTCCCAATTAATCAGGAAAAACAATGGAAAAAAACCTCATTATTTGGCTATAAATATACGGCTGAGTGGACACACCCATGTTTGATCAGTTTTTTTTTCTTTTTGTTATGACACAATTAGTTATGGTTCATTCACAGTATGTTGGTAAATGATTTAGATGATCAGGTGAAGCAGAGGCAGATATGCCCCCCAACCCCCCCGCCCGCTTTCCATCCCCGCTGTGTGGCCTCACACTGCCTCTTAATGTCAGAAAACACGCTGTGGCGCTTGTGTACATGTGTGTGTGTCCTCAGATTAGAAGACTGTGCACGCGTGGTTGGGTGTATTTATAAAAATGTCTGATCAGACACTCAGACGTGCATTATGATTAACAGCAAGAAGCAAACGATCCTGTTTGTGTCTAATTATATCTAATAAATTGGTCTCTTAACATCAAAGAGAGCTGTTGATGTTTTTGCGACAATATCCACTATCTCAGACAAATGCACACCAGCGTTGAGGTGATGTCAGTTTCACTACTGGAGCACAAGAACTCAAAGTGTCTATTTTAGGGCCTCATGGCAGCTTTTATTATATGAAAGTGACAGAAAACCTGAGCTTCATGCTTTACTGTGATAGACCGTTGAAAAATTGAATAAATTGTGTTTGATTTTCTGCGGTGATATATTTACTGACATTTTCAGTCACGCTGCATGTCTGGTTTTATTTATGAAGACTTAACCTGACTTAGGAGCAATGAATAATTCCCTGGTACCAACAGAAAAAGAAAAACAAAATAGTGTGACAGGTTGTTCTCTCGAATGTTTAAGAGTGGGATCAGCCCAAAATAAGCATTAAAAATATGTCAACCTTGACTTTAATTTGAAGTTGTCTGGAAAAGTGCAAAAGTATTTGACAAAAACAGACAGAGAAAGTGTTTAGCTGCATGTCCCAAATCACTCCATTACTCTTCACATTTGAGTCTGGTCATCGAGTGTTGATGACATCACAATAATGCCCTTTTGCCAATGTTAGCTTTGGGGGTCAAGAGGTCTTTTAACAAGGTCATAAGGCTGGGGAGAAACACAGCTGCGCTTCAGAAGTGAAAGTTAGATCTCCAAATGGATCTTTAAGGTCCCCAGTGCAGGATACCAGTATTGAGGTCCTGAAGGCGTATGTATTTTGCTGATCTGAAAATTGGGAAAAAAGCTTCAATTGGAAAGGGACATTTAATTGCAATTTGGTACACCTGAAGAACACCTGAACCCGGAGAGTGTGGAGTGGTATCCCTATATCAGAGGTTTACACAGTTTTTAGTTTCCTGCATAACAATTCAGAGCTTAACATGGTCGGCAAAGCTTTGTCTGCTTATAGGACTCAAAAGGACTTCCTAATCCGGACCCCTGCTACCCAATGCGGGAAGAGTCGTACCCCAAACCCCCCCTCCCCTCCCCCACCACCCTGTTTCATCATCTCCACCTGCTCAGCCATGCCAGCTTTGACCGGCCTCCTCTCCATCCTTCACCCACAAATGTGAAGAATTGTCCCCGCACGGGTTTAGTGCTATTTTTAGCCAGCCTACTTCTCTTTAAAAAACCCTCCGAGGTATATCACATTAGAGGCAAGCACAAGTGCGCAAACGACGCCTAGAAAGTGCGTAGCTCTGTCAAGTAGGCCAGGAGGCGTGTGCAAAATAATGTTACGGGGAGAAAAAAGTGACTTCGATAAACGTGTTTCCCTTTGTCAGACTTTATGTTTACCAAATATTCTCTGATACTGAATTTCTCAGTGGGGTTGTGCCTCACATCGGTCGCTAAAGTACCTATGTTGAAAGTAAGTTTGCTTGTAATTTTATATGGAAGGTTCATATCCAATTCATATCCATAAAGTTCACATCCAATCATAAAACACATTATTCCAGTCCTGAATGCTTACTGGTCAATCATATCAACCTGTCAGAGCTGATTCTAATTGCTACAAAGGAATGCACTGTCCCCACTTCGACATTGCTGTGCTTTCCATTTATTTAAACCCTCCAGTTACTGAAGCATTTGAAGAAGTGAAAGGTGATAAAAATCAGGACTTTATGCATCTCCTTCAGCTTTGGCTCCACATCCACAGCGTTAAAACTGGCCGTTCATTTACTGGTGGGAAAAGAATGAAATAGCTATTAACAACGACAAAGGGCAGGACAATAATTATATTTGTGAAAGTTAGCCAAGAAATCTAGTTGCTTCGTGACCAGATTATTTTATTCTAGTGGAAGAGTGGAGCAGGTATACGCTCTGTTTTTAATTTTTTTGGTAAGTGTTTCTGAATATAAAAGGTGCCAGTTGGATGGATTCATTCAAGTTCTGCTTTGTGTCATACCTACACCTACAGCCCTACCCCTTACCCCTGATGATCTGAGCGTTATCGTACGGATGCTCGCTACGTTTGTGTTAGAGACATGCCAGCGTCTTTAGAGATCGTCTCCCAGGAGTTTGACATGCACGCTACAGGTAGAGCCTTCACTTGCACCAGCCAATCAAAGCTCAGCTGAACCTGTGCGCCAGCCAATCATGTGCCGGCCTTGCTGCCAGCTGCGAATCGCGACGGTGGGCCTCCCAGCTGGCGGCGTGTAGTCCCGGGAGGACCCGCACTCCTTCCTTCTCCCTCCTTCCCCCGTTTCTCTGCCTCTTCTGTTCTTTCTTGCTCACCGCCCCACTGCCAGCTGCACATAGCGCTACTCTCCACACTTCACATCTCTCCGGAAACTCAAAAGTGGGGTGCATTTCTGAGTAACCCCCCCCCACACCACCACCCCCCAGGTGTAAGAGGGGACTGAACAGGAAGAGGAGGAGGAAGAAGAGGATGAGAGCTAAGATTTAGGAGAGTAGGAGCAGGGATCAGAGCATGCAGCAGTTTTGGAGACGCCACAGAACATCCTGCGGGCCCTTCAGGCATCCCGGAGACTGAAACCCCGCACCCCCCTCCCCGCCCCCCGGAGCCTGTCCCTGGGGCCCCCCTCGTCTGATAATCATCCGCTGAAGTGATGTGAGGACTCTCCCCAGGCTCTCCGCTAACTCAGCGCTGCGCAGCTTTGCCAAACTCACTCAGCCGTCACTGCACACCGCCGTCGCCATGGGCCGCGACCGGAGCTTCTCACGACACTTTCGGTAAGGTGTTGCACCCCGCTACGAACCGCTCGCTCTCACTCTGGGGATTTCATACCCCCACCTGCAGAAAATCGCTCTCTCCGTGCTTTTCACTTACTTTGGTAGTTGCTTTTGTAATCATATGTTGGACAAACAGATTGCAATGTTCTCCTGCCATGGACTTTAGTTTGTCACTTTGTTGGTTGTTTTTCTTATTGGATGTCAGACCTGCAGTTTCTGCTTGTTGTTTTTGTCTTTTGCAGGCTGAAAATTTTCTGTGCCTTTTGCAGGAACGATAGTGACTGAAAACAGGCTGTTAGGCTGTAATTCTTTCACTGTTGCTTGAGTCTAGAGTGATAAATGAAACACAGCTCTGTGGTGTGTGTGTGTGTGTGAGAGTGTGTGTGTGAATGTGCGCTGTTCTCTCTCTGCTCTGATCTCTGAGCAGTGATTGCGCTGTTCTCTCTCTGCTCTGATCTCTGAGCAGTGATTGCGCTGTTCTCTCTCTGCTCTGATCTCTGAGCAGTGATTGCGCTGTTCTCTCGCTGCTCTGATCTCTGAGCAGTGATTGCGCTGTTCTCTCTCAGCTCTGATCTCTGAGCAGTGATTGCGCTGTTCTCTCGCTGCTCTGATCTCTGAGCAGTGATTGCGCTGTTCTCTCGCTGCTCTGATCTCTGAGCAGTGATTGCGCTGTTCTCTCTCTGCTCTGATCTCTGAGCAGTGATTGCGCTGTTGTCTCTCTGCTCTGATCTCTGAGCCGTGATTGCGCTGTTCTCTCTCTGCTCTGATTGCCCCTCTCTGTGTGGCAGGGGGCTGAATTGGGCCCAGTTTGCCAGCAGCGGCTCCGGTGCTTTTGTGATGCTTGCTTTGTGTGGGAGATGCAGCACACATGTTCTATTTGGACCTTCCCTGGAATGAGAACCTGGAACGAATTCTGTAAGCCTGATGAAAATGGGTCACAAAGTATATATGGAATTTCATTCAGAAATGTGATCGTGAGGTATCAGATGCTGCACATGCTGGGTCTGTGTGTTTGTGTGCATTCTACAGGATTATTCTCTCTGTCTTCTGATTTTATGCCTGTCTGCATATGCCATAAATGCGAATTAGACAAGGTTTACTCTTTCACTTTCTCCTTTCCTATTCAGTCAAGTTAATCTTGATGGGAATACGTGCCGCTGGATTTCAAAAGAGAAAATAAACAAACCAATCACGGCGTTTCCCTGCTCATTTGATTTGATTTGATCTGATTTATTCTTGTCCTGATGTGACGTGTTCATCTTAATCCAGACCCCTGGTGCAGTGATCAGGGTGGAGTGTGTTACCTTGAGCGTTTAACATGTTGTTTCTTTCAAAGTATCAGTTTCATACAGCAGAATGCAACAGTTGGTTTGTTCCAATGGTCACATCCTAAACTATAAAATTAACTTAAACCTGACAAAGATATAACAAAAAATCTGAGTTTTCAAATCAGTTAGATATAATTATTCGATATGACAATTATTTTGTTATCATTGTGCCATGGTTTTTGATTGTTTTTTGATTATCAGATTACAGCTTACAGGGGGCAGCCTGTAGTCTAGTGGCTAAGGAACAGGACTGGGACCCTTGAGGTTGGTGGTTCAAGCCCCAGTACAGCCACAGCAAGAGCACCATTGCTGTTGGGCCCTTGAGCGAGGCCCCTAACCCCACACTGCTCCCAGGGGGGATTGGCCCTTGGTTAGCCTAATCAACTGTAAGTCACTTTGGATAAACGTCAGCTAAATAACTATTATGTAATGTACAGCCACAAACACATTGAACAGCATACAGCAACTGGTGTGCATGATACAAAAGACATCATTAACAAGAGCCACTACAGCTGCGTCAGGCCTCCATGCTGTACAGTGCTACGTAGCTGTATAGTTATGAATGTAACATTCGTAAGGCATTCATAAAACATTCATAAGCACTCATAGGGCATTGGTGGAAAGCTTTGGCTGTGGCGGTGGTTAGTTTATGTGGTCCATCATGAATGTAACAGGCCCGTCAGATCTGAACTGGTTAAGGACCGCGTGTAAAGAAATGGGTCATCTGTTTTGCACAGGGAGAGCGCGGGAGGAGATGAGATGTTCTTTATTTGAGGGCTCAGTATAAAAGATCCCCGCATGCAATCGCACTGAGTACGTGCAGGCCGGACGCTGACCCCAAATCGGTAACATCTGTACACTGTGCCAGGGTACTGTCACTGTGGTAACCAAGTTTCCCATGGTAATCTGACACATATGGTGAAGTTTATTTGACCTGGTTATCTAATTAAAGAAGCAGTTCGCTGCCATTTGGAGTTTTTTTTTCTTGCAGGTTTGGCCTAATTCTCTGTTTGTGTTTCATTTCTGTTGTAAACTTGTGATGTTGAATACATACAGCTTTGGCTGCTGCTGGTGCCTGTATAACACTGAAAACATCCGACAAGAACTCTAGGGGTCTGCAGCCCAATTCGGTATTCATGTGCCCTGCAAACCACAACAGCGCTGCGTATCTGCAGCGCTGCGTCTGATTGTCTTTGGGTTCCATTTAGAGTTTAAGACAGACATAAAATTACAGGGAAACTGGGAACAGATGTCTATGGAACATTTCTAACAACATTTCAAATGTTACGCATACCTTTTAAAGAAACAAGTTTTGGCTTGCTGGATGGTTTTGTGCTGTCAGCTAGACCCCTGTGTGTAGTTCTAGAACATGGAGGGCGGGCAGTGGTGGGACTGTCTAGCTACCTGTACCCAGGTGTGTATTGCTATTATATTGACACTGAGAGTAGCTGTGTCAGTCCTTGTGATGTTGCGTTTGGTTCTCCATTTTATTTCCAAATCTATGCTGCCCACCTCTTCGTCTGCTGGAAATGGACAAGGTCATCCAGGTGCATGCATCCTGCTACCCCACTATCCCCTGCATACTGCTGGAGCTACAGAGACTTTGCCACGCTGTCATGGTACGGCGTGATCGGCTCGGTGGCTTGAAGGCTTGTCAGGTTTCACGGCGAGGCTGTCATTCTTTGAGTGATTTGTCCTTGATCTGCCTCCCCCCTTCTCCAGTGGTTAATTTTAGATTCTTCCTGACCTCCTTTTAATTGGGGGCATCTCAGAAACCAAATGAGTTTTAAACGCAGGGACGAAACGCCAGCTTTTGCGTTTCCCCTCATCAAATTAAAAAAAGGGAAAGCAGTGTCTCATATGTCACTTAATGGCTTAGTGTGTGTGCGTGTGGCGGGAGGGTGGTGCAAGGTGGCCTGGGGTTTGGGGGACCCCATGTCACACCGTGGGGGGCTACTGAAGGGTATTCCCCTACTCAGCAGAACCTATTTCTGTTGTTTTTCGGTAAAACTAAAAGGTAGATGAGACCTCAGCTACAGTTCCTGTGGGGCTGAGTGTGGGAGGCCTGTCACGCCTGTGATCCCAGATGCAGAATGTGCATTTCCAACTCAAGGAGAGAAAGCTGGGGATGAGGGTGGGGTAACTATAGCCGAGGCTATGGTAAATTATAAGTAATAATGAGAAATATTATTAATTCATTATTATAATATAATAATATATAATAATAATAATTATTATTATTATTCATACTGAAATGAACTTGGTCTCTGTAAGGGCATATACATAAGGGGAAATTAAAACAGACTTTAAGTTTTTTTTAGTATTTATTAATATTTTAATATTTTATTTAAAATGGTCAGAACGCATTCCAAAGGATGTATTTGCTGGTCTTTAATGAAATATGTCACACAAAGAAAGTTTTACTCCGATGTAAATCTGTGTTGATTGAGTTGTATGTGGTGTGAAAGAGAGACAAAGTGTGCATGAAACTGGCCCAGGTCTCTCTCCTTTGCTTCTCTGTCTGCAGCTGTATTTAATCTTTCACTCTGTTAACCTGAAAGCTATCTGATTAAAGAAACATGGCAGGGTTTTCACATTCAAATCCTCAACTGAAAGAAAAAAGGAAAACAGTCAGGGAAGGAAACTCGTTAAGAATGTGTTAAATGATTATTGACAATATAATACTCACTCAATATAATAATCACCTCCATTCCCTCCAAAAATGCTTTACTTTTTATTTTATTCCTCAAGGACATTATGGGAATAGCAGAGTCTGAGTGAAGAAGGCAGGCAGTCTCATCTTTATTAAAGGCATTGTGGGCGGATCTTCTCTGAGTGTCCCTGCTAGAGTCGTTCTCTTCACTGCACCTGTTTTCCTCCCTCCGGCGGGAACGCGAGCGCAGTCCTCCGCCATTAAATATGTATCTACTTTTTGGAAGTGGCTGCCAGCAGTGTGGTGGCTTGTTACCGGCGTTAATGGGAGTGAAGGCACTGCCTGGCATTCCATCTCTCATTATGAGGCGCAGCCATGGTGATATTTCTCATACAGACCATAACTGGCAGAGCAATGCCTTTTCACCGGTAAAGGTAGAGTCTGTAAGAACTTTTGAATCTTTTGCCTCATCTTTATTTTAAAAACTGCAGCTCTGATATACATGTGTTTCCTTGCCCCAGAGGCTCCTGGGAACTGGCAATGCTGGCTTATCTCCCATAATGCTTTGTTACACTCGAAAGTCTGATGTCATAAAAACCTGACCCATACTGAGCCGTATCACCAGACATATCTATGTGCACTTACCTTATTTTGAAGCTTATCCTGTTTACGGAAGTGGCGGCTCTGGGCCACCGTAGAGCGCCTGAGCTTCTTAATTAACTTTGGCCTTGGCTGATCTGATCTGGTCACATCAGATCTTAGTTTTTTTTTTTTTTTTTTTACTTTTTCCTAAATTTTCCGCCTGAGCTGTTTATCCTTAAGCAGCAGCCCTCTCCTCAGAGAGGGAGCAGTGAACATGTGACTCCTCTGATTCACGTGAAGATTCGTCCTCGCTCTTTCCCCTCGGCAGCCCCCCCTCCAGTTCCACGCTGCCCATGCCATCTTTGGACAACAGTGTCCCCTCCCCCTGCTCTTTAGCTCTCGCCTTCCAGCAATCCGATTGGGTCTCTGCCTCTACTGCTTTAACTGGCAGTCTGCTCCAACCAACGGCAACTCTCTGTATAAAACTGCGCTCCCTAACATGAGTATGAAATTTACCCATCAGTGATGTCAGTCTGTGTCCCCTTGTTAGGTAAACTTTATAATATGGAGGTTTCAGGTTTAGTGAGAGCCTGCTGTGCCCGTGTTTAATGTTTGCTGTGTGTCTCCTGTAGCTGTGCCCGTGTTTAATGTTTGCTGTGTGTTTCCTGTAGCTGTGCCCGTGTTTAATGTTTGCTGCGTGTCTCCTGTAGCTGTGCCCGTGTTTAATGTTTGCTGTGTGTCTCCTGTAGCTGTGCCCGTGTTTAATGTTTGCTGTGTGTCTCCTGTAGTTGTGCCCGTGTTTAATGTTTGCTGTGTGTCTCCTGTAGCTGTGCCCGTGTTTAATGTCTGCTGTGTCTCCTGCAGCTGTGCCCGTGTTTAATGTTTGCTGTGTCTCCTGTAGCTGTGCCCATGTTTAATGTTTGCTGTGTGTCTCCTGTAGCTGTGCCCGTGTTTAATGTTTGCTGTGTGTCTCCTGTAGCTGTGCCCGTGTTTAATGTTTGCTGTGTGTCTCCTGTAGCTGTGCCCGTGTTTAATGTTTGCTGTGTGTCTCCTGTAGCTGTGCCCGTGTTTAATGTTTGCTGTGTGTCTCCTGTAGCTGTGCCCGTGTTTAATGTTTGCTGTGTGTCTCCTGTAGCTGTGCCCGTGTTTCATGTTTGCTGTGTGTCTCCTGTAGCTGTGCCCGTGTTTAATGTTTGCTGTGTGTCTCCTGTAGCTGTGCCCGTGTTTAATGTTTGCTGTGTGTTTCCTGTAGCTGTGCCCGTGTTTAATGTTTGCTGTGTGTCTCCTGTAGCTGTGCCCGTGTTTAATGTTTGCTGTGTGTCTCCTGTAGCTGTGCCCGTGTTTAATGTTTGCTGTGTGTCTCCTGTAGCTGTGCCCGTGTTTAATGTTTGCTGTGTCTCCTGTAGCTGTGCCCGTGTTTAATGTTTGCTGTGTGTCTCCTGTAGCTGTGCCCGTGTTTAATGTTTGCTGTGTGTCTCCTGTAGCTGTGCCCGTGTTTAATGTTTGCTGTGTGTTTCCTGTAGCTGTGCCCGTGTTTAATGTTTGCTGTGTGTCTCCTGTAGCTGTGCCCGTGTTTAATGTTTGCTGTGTCTCCTGTAGCTGTGCCCGTGTGTAATGTTTGTTGTGTGTCTCCTGTAGCTGTGCCCGTGTTTAATGTTTGCTGTGTGTCTCCTGTAGCTGTGCCCGTGTTTAATGTTTGCTGTGTGTCTCCTGTAGCTGTGCCCGTGTTTAATGTTTGCTGTGTGTCTCCTGTAGCTGTGCCCGTGTTTAATGTTTGCTGTGTGTCTCCTGTAGCTGTGCCCGTGTTTAATGTTTGCTGTGTGTCTCCTGTAGCTGTGCCCGTGTTTAATGTTTGCTGTGTGTCTCCTGTAGCTGTGCCCGTGTTTAATGTTTGCTGTGTCTCCTGTAGCTGTGCCCGTGTTTTATGTTTGCTGTGTGTCTCCTGTAGCTGTGCCCGTGTTTAATGTTTGCTGTGTGTCTCCTGTAGCTGTGCCCGTGTTTAATGTTTGCTGTGTGTCTCCTGTAGCTGTGCCCGTGTTTCATGTTTGCTGTGTGTCTCCTGTAGCTGTGCCCGTGTTTAATGTTTGCTGTGTGTCTCCTGTAGCTGTGCCCGTGTTTGATGTTTGCTGTGTGTTTCCTGTAACTGTGCCCGTGTTCAATGTTTGCTTTGTGTCTCCTGTAGCTGTGCCCGTGTTTAATGTTTGCTGTGTGTCTCCTGTAGCTGTGCCCGTGTTTAATGTTTGCTGTGTCTCCTGTAGCTGTGCCCGTGTTTAATGTTTGCTGTGTGTCTCCTGTAGCTGTGCCCGTGTTTAATGTTTGCTGTGTGTCTCCTGTAGCTGTGCCCGTGTTTAATGTTTGCTGTGTGTCTCCTGTAGCTGTGCCCGTGTTTAATGTTTGCTGTGTGTCTCCTGTAGCTGTGCCCGTGTTTAATGTTTGCTGTGTGTCTCCTGTAGCTGTGCCCGTGTTTAATGTTTGCTGTGTGTCTCCTGTAGCTGTGCCCGTGTTTAATGTTTGCTGTGTGTCTCCTGTAGCTGTGCCCGTGTTTAATGTTTGCTGTGTGTCTCCTGTAGCTGTGCCCGTGTTTAATGTTTGCTGTGTGTCTCCTGTAGCTGTGCCCGTGTTTAATGTTTGCTGTGTCTCCTGTAGCTGTGCCCGTGTTTAATGTTTGCTGTGTGTCTCCTGTAGCTGTGCCCGTGTTTAATGTTTGCTGTGTGTCTCCTGTAGCTGTGCCCGTGTTTAATGTTTGCTGTGTGTTTCCTGTAGCTGTGCCCGTGTTTAATGTTTGCTGTGTGTCTCCTGTAGCTGTGCCCGTGTTTAATGTTTGCTGTGTGTCTCCTGTAGCTGTGCCCGTGTTTAATGTTTGCTGTGTGTCTCCTGTAGCTGTGCCCGTGTTTAATGTTTGCTGTGTCTCCTGTAGCTGTGCCCGTGTTTAATGTTTGCTGTGTGTTTCCTGTCTTGCGCCTGTAGCTCTGTGGGACCATTAGCCTGGCTCTGCCCTAGAAAAGCACCGCCTCGTATTGAGGGTAGGGATGCTAATTTCGGACAGGCTGACCTCGCTCGGTTTAGCGGCAGGACAGATGCAGCCATGGCCTGGTTACTGCCGTGGCGATAACCTAAGAACACGGGAAGCGCAGGTGATCTTGACACACAACACTTTCAACTCTTAAATGAACCACCCAGCAGGTCAGAGAAGATTTATGGAGGGTTGGGGATTGAGTTACTTCCTTCTCACTCACATCTAGTTCTCTATTTCTGAGCTTGGAGAATTAGTTTTGAGAAAGCTATATTCTTTGTCTGTGCTAAGATCAGCCTGTAGGTGGCGACAGAGAGCAAGTCAGTGAGTCATTGGCAAGTAGCGCAGCAGAGTTACCCCCCAGTTGCCGTCCCTGGGGAAAATGCCAGTTTGGCACACTACAGTGAGCAATAAAGACATACATTCATACTGAGGTATCTGTCATCCTGGATTCACAAACACACACCAGCTCCCTCTTGCTCCAGTTTATACCCTCTGGTTTCCATGGATACCTCCGCAAACAGGAGATTGTCACCACAAACCGAGTGCCTTGTCAGAGAGACCCCCGTTTTTTGGGTTGTGATTTTCATGGCAGCTCCAGGACGGGGAACGTGTCATAAATATACATGCTGTCACTGAGTCGGTTACAGCAAGTCATCATTACTGTGCTAGGAAAGTTTAAAAAAGCACTAGCCTGATTCATGGAGTGAGGGAGTCAGCCAGCGGGGGTGTTTGTGTCTCGTTGCTCTCCAGTGACCCCTGCTGGTCATTTTAGGGCCCACAGTCTGCCTCTTTGTAGCAATTAGCTTGGCTTGAGATTATTAGTGGGCATTCCTTGTTGGGTGAAAAAGTGAAAAAACTTAAAAAATGTGTTAGAATCATGAAATCAAGGTTATACCATTAGTGAAAATGGGGCACATTCAAAGAGACCGTTTCTCCATGCCTCAGCATGACCTCAACACCAGAGTCCAATGAGGGCCGGCGTCTACACATCAGCATTTCCTGCTAACCACAACACCTTAGTCTAAAACTGTTTGTATTAAAATTATCAGCACTAGTATAGAATTTTAGTGTGCAAACAGCACTGTAAATTGGAAGATCTATATGACGCAGTGGGTCCCTATGCAGAGCGTGCACACAAAAGCACGACGCTCTCAACAGAGGAGCTGCAGACGGGCCTTAATTTAGCCATCCGAAAATAGTCCCAAACGTTCCGAAAACACAGCCAGAGAAAATGGGATTAAATAAAACAGAGTAAAAGAGTGGGAGCAAAGAATGCTTACAAACGTGTTACAGGGTGATGTACCTCACAGAGGAGAGCCGACACAGACTATGCTCTTACCTGTATTACAACAGGTACAAACACCTGTCAGTGGAGTGGGTCCCTGCAGGTACACCCACTGTGCCTGTAGTCATGGTTTCCGTGATCAAAGGGGACAGAGCAGCACCCAAAAGAATCATTAATGTTCTTTTGAAGGAGCAATTAACACATTTGTTCTTTTGAGAACAGGGATGTGCCATGAATCATATTCCTTATTCTTCAGAAAGAGATGCCCTGAAATGTTGGTAATTAAGCTCTTTTGTCTTCTAATCAAAAGTAGGGAAACCTGCTTTTTAATTTTTAATTTAAGTTTGTTCAAATCCAGAAAAATCTCTCCAGAGCCAATTCACTGGACAAAAAGTACCATCAACATGTGACTTGAACTCCATGGGAAGTTCCTGAACAGCACCCTAGCTTCAATCAAAAGAGAAGAAAACTTCCTATGAGACCAAACATCAGCAATGTGGTCACTTCCAGAGCTTCTGCTCTCAAAACCACATCTGTAACAGAAGGTCTTGCAAGGAAATGTCTCGGTGGACAAAAGGGGCTTACCGAAATCAGTGAGACTGAGTATATGAGCGAGAGTGAGGAAGCGAGGGGGACCGAGAGGGTCCAAACGAGATGAAAAGAATTTGAGAGGGAGGAAGAAAGGAATAGAAAAGTGAGTGGGTGATTTAGAGGAAGGAGGGAGAGGGAGAGAAGCTGAATGTGCAAGTGGGAGTGTGTAAGACCGTTCTCTTCCCCCCCCCCCCGTCACTGCTCTCCGATGCTTCCACCTGGCACCTCTGAACACTACAGCAGATCTGCATTTCTCCTTTTTCACTTCATTTCTCTCATTCATTCTCTCGCTCTGTATATCTTTCTGAACCTGCAAATCCCTCACATTCAAACTCAATGTACTCTTCCCCCTCTCTCCTCCTCTGCTTCCCCCTCTCTTCTCCTCTGCTTCCCCCTCTCTCCTCCTCTGCTTCCCCCTCTCTTCTCCTCTGCTTTCCCTTCTCTGTCTCTCTCTACCTGCAAACAGCGGATTTTCCTCTCTCTCTGTCTCCCTCCCTCTCTCTCTTCTCCCTCTCTCTCTCTCTCCCTTCCTCTCTCTTTGCGGGTTCGGAGCTCAGTCAGCAGTGGGTTGTAGGAGCTGTTCGCTGCTCGCTGTTCGCTGTTCGCAGCTTTTCGCTCATCATATCAGGATGTTTGTCTCCAGCTCCCCGTGGGTGAGCTCGGGCAGGACCGGACCGTGGCTCTGTACATCCGCTCCGGGGGTGTGAGGAAAAGTTTGTGCGGGGTTTTCCAGGGATAAATTCGGGATGTTCCCTCTGGGTCCATGGGCTCTGTCGTCTGTTCCAGCGTGACTTTGCCTCGCTTTGCTGCTGTTTTTTTTTCCAAGGCTGTTTAAACCGTACCTCTGCTGTGATCTATCCTCATAAAGCCAATTGTCTGGCCTCTGCATAAATACTAATCCAGCTCTTCCTGGAGGGAACATTGAGTGGCAGTGGAGTAGCTTTTCAACAGCTCTTGGGGGGGGCGTCTGCTTTCTATGGCCCCTTCCACCCTCATTACAGTAGAGATCAAAGGAGTATCTTTTCCTTCATCTCTCTAGCTCCCCCTCCTGGTTGTACAGCTCAGAGTATTGACTCTCTGTCTCCCCCTGCTGGCTGTATAGCTCACAGCGCCTCTCTGACTCCCCCTGCTGGCTGTGGAGCTCAGAGCGCCTCTCTGACTCTCCCTGCTGGTTGTGTGGTGCTGTGATGTTTGCCAGGATCTTCATCCCGAGGAAACACCGGCAGCGGTTCGATGAGGTGGTGTCTCAGAGCCTGGTGGGCCGTCTACGGCGGGGGAAGAGCCTGAGCGAGCTGGGCCAGAACCGTTTGAGACGCAGCCGGAGCGAGGACCACCCAGAGCGGCTGCTGGTGTCCACACGTGCCAGCTCCGTCCCACGCACTGCCGGCGAGGACCGCGCCGCCCCGCCAACCCGCGGCTTGAGGAAGACCACGTCCCTAATCGCTGGTCATGCCGCGACGGCGGCCGCCTCGAGCTGCAGGTGAGTGCACCAAACGCCTCCTCCTCCTAAAATATCCTCCCTAAACATCACACCGCCTCATGAACCACAGCCAAATGAATGACACCAAAACCACATCTACCTCAAACTCCTCCCAATTACCCTAAACCCCACCCACTCTACCTCAAACTACTCCCAATTACCCTAAACCACACCCTCTCTACCTCAAACTCCTCCCAGTTACCCTAAACCCCACCCTCTCTACCTCAAACTCCTCCCAAGTACCCTAAACCCCACCCTCTCTACCAAAACCACCAACCAATCCAAACCCCCCCCCACACTCCGCCATCCACCTTTTCATTCATTTCCTTATGTTATTTCAGTGAGACAATATACAATAAATGTATGCCAAATTTATTCTGGAGTTACCCTTTAAATATTGCAGTGGGTTAGATCTGTTAGGCTGAGATGTGGTGATACGTAGGCTTAGGGGCTTGACATGTCCTCCAGGTGTCAGCTGGAGTTTATATTTAGACTGAGATGCTTTCCACTATGTTCACTGTGTGACACATTGTTGTAGAATTTCATTTTAAAATAAAATTGCTTATGCCCTTAGGGAAAATATATGTTTTTGATTGGGTCCCTGCCTGAGAGACCTCGACTGAATCCAGTCTGGATGCAGAGCTCCCTCAAGCCGTGTTTGTGAAGGAAAAACAAGTGAAAAACACTTGCATTTGTTTGTTAGTCAGAGCTACACATGTTGATTGAATCACTCACTCACACACACTCACTGAATCACTCACTCACACACACTTCCTCACTGAATCACTCACTCACTCATTGACTCATACTCTCTCTCCTGCTTTCTCTGTACCGTACTCATGCATCCCCTCATGTACTCAGGACACTGACAGGTTTTCCCTAGTAGGGGGTGGAAGTAGAGTGGCTGCAGGTGAGCATTTACCTGCTGGGCTCTTGCTTGTGCAGAAGCTCCCACGCGGGGTGCTGGATTGAGCCGAGTGTTTCTCCCCAACTGCTCTTATGTCATTCCTGCCGTTGCTTGTGTTGCCACGGGGAGTTACCGTGGAAACCCCACAGATGCCTCCGCCAGGGTGTGTGTGTGTGTTTGTTATAGAGGTCCTGATAGAGGGGGCAAAGACAAGATTATCCAATCAGAGACACAAAGGCATCCACACGAAAGTCACACCTCTGTTGCGCTGACAGGCCTATTCGGCCCTGAACAGGTAAGTATAATGGTACCTGTAGCAACAGTGGCTGATGTTCTGAATTTGTGCCAAGAGCACTACTTTTGAATAAATTAAATCTTTTATAAATGAACACGTGTCAATTAATATCTGTGATCCATATTTCTAACTGCGTTGTTCTCTCCCACTGGTCGCCCATTGATTGAGAAGTGCATGGATGCTAGTTTGTTAGCCCTCATCTCTACCTGCCCCCCTGGGTGGGAATCCACAAACTTTACTGGGGAAAATGTTATTATTGGTAGATAATTTTTTATTGTTGGAGACACACTGTGCTAATCTACCGTGCCGGTGTGCAGGTCTGTGAAACATTAGCAGTGCTTTGCTAATTCTAATCTACTGTGCCAGTGTGCAGGTCTGTGAAACGTTAGCAGTGCTTTGCTAATTCTAATCTACTGTGCCAGTGTGCAGGTCTGTGAAACGTTAGCAGTGCTTTGCTAATTCTAATCTACTGTGCCAGTGTGCAGGTCTGTGAAACGTTAGCAGTGCTTTGCTAATTCTAATCTACTGTGCCAGTGTGCAGGTCTGTGAAACGTTAGCAGTGCTTTGCTAATTCTAATCTACTGTGCCAGTGTGCAGGTCTGTGAAACGTTAGCAGTGCTTTGCTATTTCTAATCTACTGTGCCAGTGTGCAGGTCTGTGAAATGTTAGCGGCGATGTGCTAATGCTAATCTACAGGGCCAGACTGACAGTGTTGCATAACACTTTCTGTGTCTCTGAGTCACCCACCCCCACGTGTCCCGGTGTGTAAAGAGTCCCAAAATATCCAATTCTCTCTTAAATTAACATCAGAGCTACATCATATCACACTTCAATGAGAACATCTAACTGCCTATTACAATACAAATATCAAATAAATTAGGTTGTTGAATATTGCTAAAAATCAGTGCATCCAGGCAAGACTCTCATATGCAAGTCTAAATTAACAGTGATGGAGGGATGAGGTTTTAATGAGCCAAAACTGGGAGGAGCCACCACCAGGTATCAGTGACTCAGCCAAAACTGGGAGGAGCCACCACCAGGTATCAGTGACTCAGCCAAAACTGGGAGGAGCCACCACCAGGTATCAGTGACTCAGCCAAAACTGGGAGGAGCCACCACCAGGTATCAGTGACTCAGCCAAAACTGGGAGGAGCCACCACCAGGTATCAGTGACTCAGCCAAAACTGGGAGGAGCCACCATCAGGTATCAGTGACTTAGCCAAAACTGGGAGGAGCCACCACCAGGTATCAGTGACTCAGCCAAAACTGGGAGGAGCCACCACCAGGTATCAGTGACTCAGCCAAAACTGGGAGGAGCCACCACCAGGTATCAGTGACTCAGCCAAAACTGGGAGGAGCCACCACCAGGTATCAGTGACTCAGCCAAAACTGGGAGGAGCCACCACCAGGTACCAGTGACTCAATTATTTGGACCAGTGACTGCACTGGCTGTGGAGAGAAAAACGTTTTTTTTTTTTTTTTCAAACAAGTCAGTGATTGACAGATGAGTGTAGCTCCATGGCAGGGTTCATGAAACCTCATGAACCCTGTTATGGGTGTGACTGATGTCTTTAACAGAGGGTCAGGCAGCCCTCTCCTCCCTAACTCTGACCTCTCCCCCTTGGCAGGACGGTGAGAGTGTACAAAGGGAACAAGAGTTTCGGCTTCACCTTACGTGGCCACGCCCCTGTCTGGATCGACTCCGTCATACCAGGTACGGCTTAGTAAATACCATACCATTCACCAGCTTTGGGCTTTATGGAGATATTCACCACCCCAGGATATAACTGGCTGTATGGTATGCTATTCAATGCCATCCTGGTCTTCTGCCCTGTTGGTCCCTGATTAACTTTGTGGTCTTTTAATGTGTAGGGGTGAATCTCCATCAATCACCAAACAGCCTTAAAATACTCATGACTCCCACCCTCTTAAACAAGTGCATCAGTGTTATTTCTTTAGCAATGCTATATGCCAGTACATGAACTCTGACTTTCATTTTTCCACACAAGGTATTATGGACATATTTTTATTACACATTTTATTATGGGTTAAAAATGATGATTTGCAATGTGCTTTTTGATAACACAACTCAGCCAGACACATTATTTATCAAAGGCTATGGTAAGATAAGCTGTTTGCGTCTTTCTCTTATCTATGGTATGATAAGCTGTTTGCATCTTTCTCTTATCTATGGTATGATAAGCTGTTTGCATCTTTCTCTTATCTATGGTATGATAAGCTGTTTACATAAAAGCAGGCAAATATTTGCACTCGGGTTATTACTCCATGGATGGCAGAATATGAAAAAGGTCAAATATGAATCATAAGAGGGCCTCTGAGTGGCTCACAGGGTAAGACATTCACCTGGCAGCCCTGAGATCAGGGACTTGAAAGTCAGCCTCACCATTGCCAGCCATGGCTCCCCTCGATGAGACCAGCGAACCCTGGCTGGCTTGCCCCCCATCATTCCCAATCACCCCCCATGACACGGCAACGACAGCCCCGCCCACTGCAGACCAGCCACAGCTCCTGTCCCAATTGGTCAACATTCTCCTGGACCCAGTGCATCGTGCTGAACGGCCTGCTGGGAGTGATCAGCTCATTAGAGCGTCATGATTATGACACAATACAGAGACACAGTGGGCTACATTCAATCAAACACACCTTAAGGACATACGCAATTCAATCAAAACACAAGACTTTGCATTAACGTAAAGGCGTATCTAGGGGTTTTATATTTTATCAGAGACAAACATGGACTTTGGGATGTCTTCTCTTCATTTAAAATGGAAAGCAGATGCCCTGAAAGAGCCTGGAGTTTGTTTTGGTAAATTGTTTATGACCGTAGAGAGACTTGGCTCCTACATTTACACACAGGTTTCAGTCTTTTTCTATGTGTATATATCTTTCATTTCTGTCTCATTGCATTATTTAGTGTGGATTTTGTGTGTGTGTGAGTGTGTGTGTGTGTAGGTGTGTGTGGGTGTGTGTGTGGGTGTGTGTGTGTGTGTGGTGGGTGTGTGTGGGTGTGTGGGTGTAGGGGTGTGTGTGAGGGTGTGAGTGTGTGTGTGTGTGTGTGTATGTGAGGGTGGTGTAGTGTGTGAGGGTGAGTGTGTTGTGTGTATGTGTGTGTGTGAGTGTGTGTATGTGTGTGGTATGTGTGAGTGTGGGTGGTGTGTGTGGAATGTGTGAGTGTGTGTGTTGTGTGTGTGTGTGTATGGTGTGTGTGAGTGTGTGTGTGAGTGTGTGAGTGAGTGTGTGAGTGTGTGAGTGTGTGTGTGTGTGTATGTGTGTGTGTGTGTGTGTGTGTGTGTGTGTGTGTGTGTGTGTGTGTGTGTGTGTGTACGTGTGTGTGAGTGTGTGTATGTGTGTATGTGTGGAGTGTGTGAGTGTGTGTGTGAGTGGTGGAGTGTGTGTGTGTGTGTGTGTGTGTGTGTGTGGTGTGTGTGAGTGTGTGAGTGTGTGAGTGTAAATTGTGAAGGTTAATGTCTCTCAGTGGGTGTTTGTCACATATAAATGTGGAGACAGTGAATCACCCGAGTGCCACATTTTCACCCATCTGTCGGCTTCAGGTTTTAATCTCCCATCCATAACTCACACACACACACTGTATCTCTCATCCATAGCTCTCACACACACACACACACACACACACACAGCAAACACACACTGTATCTCTCATTTATACCTCACACACACATACCAAACACACACTGTATCTCTCATCCATAACACACACACACACACACACACACACACTGTATCTCTCATTTATACCTCACACACACACACACACACACCAAACACGCACTGTAGCTGTCATCCATAACTCACACACACGCACAAAACTCATACCATATCTTCCATCCATAACTCACACACGCACCAAACACACACTGTATCATTTGTAACTTACTTTTTAAATGAATGTGTTATTCATAGAATACTGTGTATTATGGTGTGTACTTTAGTGTGCAGTGTGTATTATAATTGTGGTGCAGTGTGTATTATAGTGTGTACTGTAGACTTTGTTTTGTAGAGTAAAATAGTGCAGTGCAATATGTGTAGCATAGAGTGTGTGCTGTCGTGTGGAGTAATTATATTTCAATGTAGTGTGTGCTGTAGTGCATAGTTTGTAAAATAGTGTGTGCTGTAGTGCGTAGTAATCGTATGTAATGTAGTGTGTGCTGTAGTGCGTAGTAATCGTATGTAATGTACTGTGTGCTGTAGTGCGTAGTAATCGTATGTAATGTACTGTGTGCTGTAGTGCGTAGTATGTGAAATAGTGTGTGCTGTAGTGCGTAGTAATCGTATGTAATGTAGTGTGTGCTGTAGTGCGTAGTAATCGTATGTAATGTAGTGTGTCCTGTTGTGTGTAGTAATCGTATGTAATGTAGTGTGTGCTGTAGTGCGTAGTATGTAAAATAGTGTGTGCTGTAGTGCGTAGTAATCGTATGTAATGTAGTGTGTGCTGTAGTGCGTAGTAATCGTATGTAATGTAGTGTGTGCTGTAGTGCGTAGTAATCGTATGTAATGTACTGTGTGCTGTAGTGCGTAGTAATCGTATGTAATGTACTGTGTGCTGTAGTGCGTAGTAATCGTATGTAATGTAGTGTGTGCTGTAGTGCGTAGTAATCGTATGTAATGTAGTGTGTGCTGTAGTGCGTAGTAATCCTATGTAATGTACTGTGTGCTGTAGTGCGTAGTATGTGAAGTAGTGTGTAGAATGTGCAGGTTGTTGACGCACACACTGCGGTGCTGACTCACTGCGCAGCAGGTAGAAGGAGGTGCTGTTATTTGACTGAGATAACAACACCAACCCACATGCGCTATACTGGGGGGCATGGGCACATGTTATATTTACACACCATGATGTACTGGTGAAACTTGTGGTGGTGCTGCCCAATGTTACTTTTCATACCTCATCTCTCTTCTTTCTCTCTTTCTCTCTCTCCCTCTCTCTGTCTCACTATTCCTCTGTCCATCTCTCTCCCTCTCTCTCTCTCTCTCTCTGACTCTGCAGGAAGTCCAGCTGACAAAGCAGGTCTGAAACCTGGAGACCGCATCCTGTTTCTCAATGGACTGGATATGCGGTATGGACCACACCCAGCTGTGGTCACTCTTTGGTCACTCCCATCCTGGTCACTCACTCCCATCATTCTCAGCTTGTTCACCGTGGTTACTCCAGTCACGGTCAGGCCAGTTACGGTCACCCAGTCTTTGTCTCTTAGTCACAGTCACACACTTTGGCCATGGTCAGTCGAGTAATGGTCACTCACACTCTCCCCAGTGAGCTTTTGCTGCATGAGTGAGAGAAAGTCACAACCCCCCCCCCCCACCCTCCGAATCTGAGGGAGACTCCTACTGCCGAGGGGCTGATGAATTTATTTGGGGGGAGGGGGGGATAAAAGGATACGGTAAAAACTTTTCAGCACCCACTCTGCTGCAGCTCCAGCGCTCTGTCTGCGCTGCCAGGGCGGCATGTTTAATTGATTACAGCAGGAGCGTAATGGGGCTCCCAGTCCCTGCCGCTGGAGTTTGGGGGAACATCTGAGGGTTTACGGGGGGATCCGAGAGGAAAGACCGGCTTTGAGACTTAGGTTTGAGCTGGAACACAGGGAAGAGAAGGAAAAAGACCATTAAAATGGAGCCCAAATTCAGAGCAAACTCAAACCCATTTCCACCCGTCT
>JAFBMS010000377.1:158442-168794 GCA_019788955.1 Albula glossodonta
CACTCACTCTCACACACACTCACTCACTCTCACACACACACACACACCGTCCGAGACAGGAGCAATGGAGGAAAAGCTGTAAGATGAAATAATAAAAACAGAAAGTTGAAACATTGGCCACCCCTCCCCATCCTGCAGAGAGCATGTGCGGTCTCCATGTCCGTCTGGAGGCTTTGCATCAGCATGTGTCTGCACAGGCCCGTTCCGTGCCCATGTTTAATTAATCACCTGCAAATCTTGTATTGACGTGTATTGACGCAGGCCTTTGTCAACATTGTACTTCATGTTCTTAATGGAGTTTCCTTTAAAAACTTTAACACACTCAAAGGCTATAAAGGACGGTGAATAATTCAGCCAGTTTTGCAGAGTTAGCCAATTTAAGCACAAATAATCTTTGTGCACAAGCATCTCTAAAGTATAGAATAAGATGAAATAATGGCCATCAGGCAGTCTGTTTTTGTCACACTAGTGCACTGAGATGACTCTGCTCTCTGTAATTTGCTCTTTGTCTTCACATTCATTTAGCAGAAATCCTGAGGTTCATCAAGCAAAAAACTAAATAAGCTTTTTTTCCCCAGTCAGGGGCGCTGACTGCTCTCCCCGTCAGCTCTGCTCTGTGCTGCGTGTCTAAAATCCTCCTGAGTTTTGGCGATGGCGCCCTGTGACTGAACCGTTCTGTCTTGTGTTCTTGCAGGGACAACCTCATCTCTGAACACCACGCTGCCTTCCAATAGTGCCTGGTCATCCATGCGTGCCTCCAACTATCCCAGCGCCCTCGGCGGCTCTGCGCCGGGCCCCTCAGGTCAGCACGCCATGCCGCGCTGGCCCACGGGGTCCATCGACCGTACCCCAACGCCCCCCCACCCCCATCTGCCTTTTCACTTAAGCTTCATTTGTATAATGCTTTTAACAGCAGCACTTCCACTGTCACAAAGCAGTGACATGCATGCCCCACGTCTGCTTAGCATAATCAACTGTAAGTTGCTTTGGGTAAAAGCTTCAGGTAAATATTAACTTTATTTCATCTAATGTCTTGTGTTCCCCCTTCCCTGCAGCCAGAAGCGGAGGCTCCAAATCGTCGTGGTCCCCTGGTACGGTCCCTAGCACTTCCCTGGCCCATGAGCTGTGGAAGGTGCCCCTGCCCCCCCAGAAAGCTGCCCCTGGCCCGTCCCGCCCGCCCCCTGGCCTCACCAGCCAGAAGCAGCCCTCGTCCTGGGACAGCGCCCCCCTGCGTCTGGGCGGCTGGGGCACCTCTGACTCCAGATACACCCCCGGTGAGTGCCACATCGCCACCTCTCTGTGTGGAGGGGAATAACGCTGCTCGTGCTTTAATGCTGACTCTGCAATCAGCAGTGATCCACAGGACCTCAGTTATTGTTCCCCATTTTGTTTTTACTTTTATTAGTTTTATTCGGTTTGGCGTGAATGTCAGAGTCATGTCGTATCCCCGTTTTGCCCTCAGGTTCCAGTTGGGGTGACAGCAGCTCAGGAAGAGCGACTAATTGGCTCGTCCTGAAGAACCTGACTCCGCAGGTGAGTGCAGAGGACCCACTGGTCTCCTCCGTCTCCTTTTGCACTGCAGCTGCGGGGAACGTACCACGTGCAAGACGTTCAGGCTTCACACTCTTGCACAGGGTGTTCAGCTACTCTCTGAGAACACCACTACTCATTCATACAGCTGGGTATTTGAGAGTCTGACAGCTGCAAATCAAACCCACAGCCACTGAGCCTGATTCCCTAAGCACTGTACAATACGGTCATCACTGCGTTTGCATTATTTTAGTATGTAAATAATGTCAGTGCAGTGATATTGAACACTGATACCCCGGTTTATGCACAGAACAGCAGGTGAGGGTGACCAGTTGCACACAGGCTCATTGTTTCTTGTTTTTTGTAAATCTGGTTTGTGAGAGCACCATGTGACCTGCATATATCTCTCTGTGTGTGTCTGTCTGTCTGTCTGTCTGTCTCCCTCCCTCCCTCCCTCCTCCCCCAGATCGACGGCTCCACTCTGCGAACACTCTGCATGCAGCACGGTCCACTGATAACATTCCACCTGAACCTGCCGCACGGCAACGCTGTCGTGTGCTACAGCTCCAGGGAGGAGGCGGCCAAGGCCCAGAAGTCTCTGCACATGTAAGTGTGAATGACTGACCCAGCTGCCAATCAGCCACATCTCATTACAGGTTAAGGCGGGGTCTGACACACCCACTTTTGTGATGCAGCCAATCAGCTGCTACTTTGTTTCAAAGGCCTGACACTTCCTCCAGCTATATATTTCATCCTGTAGCTGGGAAACGGTGGCCCCCCTCCACCCAGTTTTACTGCCTGGTTCTTAAGAAAAAGTTCTCCAATAACCAGAAACAATGAGTGGTTGTGTCATAATTGACGGAACGCATCTGTTAAACTGCAGGATACAATGTGTTCGCTGGACAGTGACATGGTGTGTAGCGGAGGGCATTAAGTGTTTGTTTTTCGCTGGTTTTGGGTGCATATTAGGATCCCGTTTTTCCTGCCCTAGTGAATATACTGGCAGAGTGGGGTTCTGAGGGAAAGGAGGACTCCTTATCCCGCTGAGGGGATCAGCCCTTCTCATGCCTTTTTTCTTTGTGCATTTCAGGTGCGTTTTAGGGAACACTACTATCCTGGCCGAGTTTGCCAGTGAGGAGGAGATCAGCCGTTTCTTTGCACAAGGTCAGTCTATGGCCCCTGCCTCTACCGCCACCTCTCCCAGCTGGCAGGGCCTGGGAACCGGCCAAAACCGGATCGGAACCATTGAGGGCTCCCATTCTTTCCCATCGCGCACCGACCCCAACCCCCCCCACTGGAGCGGGGGCGGGGACCTCCACGGTAGCTCCTCCCTCTGGCCCACACCCACCTATCCCACCAGCCTATGGGGGAGCCCCGGCGGGGGTGAGGGGCGGGGCATCAGCAGCCCGTCCCCAATCAACTCCTTCCTTCCTGTCGATCATTTGACAGGGGGTGGAGACACCATGTAGTAGTACAACTTTCACCTTCTGACTTAAAGAACATTTGACCTCAGCGCGTGTAATGAATAGTAATTCAGTATAAGACAAGAAAAACAAAATGGCACTAGTACTTTTTTCAGCTACACAAGAAGAAAAAAAACAACTTATATATATATACACATACAAAAATGTACAGGGTCAACCTGTGGAAACAAGTTACGTTCTTTCTGCACATTTTCCACTCTATTTTAGCCCAAAACATATCAGTTTTAATACTTGAATCATGCTGGCCAATATTATAATGTGAAAAGGATATATTTACACTTCCAGGTAGTGCTCTTTGTGTGTGGAAAAAAAATGCTTCAAATGAGCTCATTTAATGTTTATTCATCATGTATATTTGAATTCCATTTATTTTTTTTTTGTTTTATTGCGTTTGTTTGCTGACAGTGTTGGAGTATTGGAGCTTTTTTAACTTTGCACTGAATGTGTTTTTTTTTCTCAATGTAACCTGCAATATAGAGGGAGACTTGAGTTCCCAGTGTAGTTGTTTACTCAAGGATGTTCTTAAATAACTGCGTGTGCGCTCTGCTAGGCCTTGACGTACGCCCTACCATATCCTGGTATCGCGAGATCAAGAACATGATACAGATGCCCGACTTGGGGTCATTTGAGGATTATAAAAAGATAAAACAAAAGTATTGCACCAATTATGATTTTGTTGTGTTTGAAAACTAAAGAGTTGAACAGCGTTAAGAGACTGTAGCATCAGCTGTGACATGTATGCCTCTCCTACAGACGGGAGAACTGCACTTTGAATCAGGCTTTCGTTGAGTTCGGAGGTGCCACACTGCGACCTCTTGTTTACAGACATTTAAGGGGGAGGGGGTGGGAAGGGGCGGGGGGCGGGAAGTGTGTTTACTCTTCCTTCGTTTTAAAATACAATAAAAAAATAAATGTAAAAAAAAAATACAAAAAATTTAACTACGCTGAGTAAACAAAAAAATCCAAAAAAACATAAAACACAAAAAAAAACTAAAGTATAGAGGATGAAGACGAAGCTTTATCTCTGGGAATACTGATCAGTGTTTTTGCCATGTTGTGTGTGAGTGTGTGTGTGTGTGTTTTTTTTTTTTTTTTTTAAATCTATTCCTATTGAGCATGATTCTCAGGAAACTTTACCCACAATCCCCTTGTAGAAAGTCTTTTGTAGGAAAGATCCAACTTCTAGCACTGAAACTACTTATTGCTCTGTAAGTTTTTCTCTGCCAAATAACTGCTGTAAGCTGGATGTGCTCTACACATGCTTTCAGATGTACTGTCTGTTTCTCTGTCTATTACTGAGTGGGGCTGCGGTGGCAGAATCACTGTCCTCCTTATTCCCTTAATTCCCATTGAGTGGGTACGTGTTTATTTTATTACTCTTATTTTTGTTTTGTTTATTTTTTTTTTCCTTTGTCAGATATTACTGTTGAACTTCTAATAAGAAAAAGCAGAAACCAGAAACTATGCATACTGTAGCCAAGTATGTGGCTTGCAGAATCACTCTATTTGTTATACGAAATGTTTTAAATGTAGAAATGATCGCAGATCCGCCGTTTGCAACTCTTTCTCCTTGCCACTAATGGTGTTATAAAAACAAATATATTTAAAAAATAAAAAACACATCTTGTTCGGTCGACATTTTACCCGTGCAGAATTTCCCACATTTCAATGCCTTCATTGAAACTGTTCCAAGATGCAACAAGTCAAGTGGCTTTTAACTGTTTACAAATAGAATATGATTGTACCGTGCTTGGTGGTGTTCCAATCTGAAGTTCCTTACCATATTAATAAATCGTGTTTTGGCTGCTCATCCTCGCTTGTTTTTGAACACTGGTTTGTCCTTTTCAAGGCCGCGTCTGTGTGACTGGAACAGGCTTAGAAGGCTAGAACAGTGGTGAATGTAATCTCTTTGCTGGTAGTTTTAAGTACATGCATTTAGACAAAGTGTACATAGATTTACAAAATATATATATATATATAAATATATAAATTTATTTTGATTGTTCAGTTACAACAATGCACAATTTATGCTTCAAAGAGAGAAGTCAGCATTAGGTGAAGCCATGGACCTTAACGTTTTTATTTGTTTGTTTCTGTGTTAGCACATTTTTCCTCGTGTTGTTCAAAATTCTCATTAATATTAGGACAAAACAAAAAAAAAAAAGAATATATATATATATATATATATATATATATATATATATATATATATCTCATGTTCAATTTTAAGCTGTCCAGGTTTGATCAAGTTTTTAAACGTAGTTTCAAAAAACCTCGAGTATTGATCCGGACTTGTTGGCGGCGTGCCAGTATTGAACAGCGTGTAACTACGTGCTCTACCAAATATTAATCAATCGAAAGAATTTTGTTTACTGAATTCCAGATTTTTTTAACCAGACGTTAAAGAGGAACATCTGAACCAGGTTGATCTCTCTTTTTTTTTTTTTTTTTTTTTTTTTTAAATAAAATGAGAAATGAAATTAAAACTGAAAGCCTTGGGCCTTGGGTTTGCACTTGGTGTTTGCATATGTATATATAACCGACTAGTGTGTACTGTATTGGTGTGTCTACAGTGCAGCGTAGGCGTAGATACTGATGGAGTTTCTTGCGCGGACAGCTATGTTGTAGGTCTGTTTTCAAGTGTGTGTTGTAAATAGGTGTTCCTTTGCTGGGGGTGCTGAATTAGGTCCAGGGTTATTTTTCCGGGAAGACTTGCGTTCCGTCTCCACAATGGTGAAGGGTGCAATGCCTGAAAGTGTAGAAACAGAAGGCGAGTGCGTTTCAGAGACGGATTCGCAGGTCTCCATAACCAGAGTCTCCTTAAATCGTATTCATGAACGCGTCCTATGTCCCGTGTCAAGGGTAGCCTTGTTCTGTTTCTTTGTTGCTTGCCATGTACGTTTTCTACTGTGCGTGGCTCTATTCACATGCATGGTCCATAGCTCAACCACGCGGTTCGGAGACTAGGGGTGTTCTCCCATGCTTTCCTAGAATCTATTTGCGTACGTAATCCTGTGGAGTGAAGTTAGCTGACTTGGTGTAACTGAAAGTCAAGTTACACTCAAAGTTAATTCCACTTTATATTTTTTGCCTTTTGGGGGGTCGGGTTAGCTTCATGTAGTGTACGTTTACCTGTATAGTGGAGCTGTTGGACAAACCTGTCTCACTGTCATGCCAAATTGGGGAGAGGAGACTAGAAAGGAAAGGGATTTGATATGTTCTCAAAAGCTGGACAATGTTGAATTATGCTTGAAACGTCACTTGCGACCAAGCAGTTGCGAGGGAGGATTTAAATCATGTTTGCTGCTTTGCAGTTTTTTTTGTCCGTTTAGGTTGGGGGTGAGGTGAAAATTGCATTTACTTTTTTCTTATCAATATATAAAATGTCATTCTCTTCTGACGCGTCCTGCGAGGGAATACACGGGTGTCTTTTAGCTAGCAATGCTGAGGCTACCAGAAAAAGTACTGTGTGAGTATTTCCGTCTCATCATTCTTAACTCTAAATATAAAAGCTTTAGTAAAAACCAGCAGAAAGAAATGAGCGAATAAGATTATTAATTTCTATTGTCCGCTGATATGGGGGGAGGGGAGGGGGGTTCAGAAAGACTATGCAGTGTGTTGTCAGACCTGGCATCAATGCCCAAGGTGTTTGCTTTGTAGAATCCCAACTACAATTATCGGTGGATTTAAAGCTGTCAATAAACACGTGTGCCATGATTTCACTGTGTATTTAGATTTTTTTGTGTTATGTGTTTTAAACGGCCAGTTGCAGTGTACTAAGCATTCGTTTGCGATCTCTTGTTCACCAGTCCATCTTAAAAAGTGCGACATGAAAGTGCACATTTTCAACTGCAACTATTTTTTTTATTGAAATGTATCAAACAATAGAAAAACGAGCGCGCGCACATCAACTCGTTATGCACATTGCTTCGCTGGACTGTTTAAACGGTGTACAGAAAAAAACATTGTCAATAACAAACCGACTTCTTAAACTTAGCAGGAAGTACCTTTTTATGTCTTCCTGGGGTATTCTGGGAATTTTATGTGTGTGGGGGGAACTGCACTTTTTTGAAGGACAATCTTTATTTGTACCGATAATTTGACGGAAGAAATAGTCTAATACTCAGCTGTGACGAATGTTTCCATTGATGCTGTCGTTTTTTTGTGGTTTTTTTGTCCTTGTTGTTGCTTGCATTTCAGTTTTAGTGCTCTTACGTGGACATGTGAAGAGGTGCGTAGATCAGACTTTGCCAGGCCTTTTATGGACTGTATTTGTTAGACTGATTACTTGTGTGTAATGTTATGCTGGTCTCAGCATCAGAAATACCAAGCTGTGTAACTTGGGTGTAACCCACAATAAATCTTTAACAGTGAGCCTTTCTGTTGTTTTGTGTCTTTCTTCTGTGTCCTTGATGTGTTTAATCACTATATATGTCAATTACTAAGTAAGAATAAAACCTCTTAGGCCGCAGGGTCCTGAAACCCTGCTGTATTATGTCAAAGGGCTGCATCTTCAGTGGGAATCCCAGTTGTGAGCCAGCGCTCCAGGGTGGTGAAGTTGGGCAGGCTCCATTTTATTTGAGGACACTAGTGGCCAGTTACTAGTAACTAGTCAAACCCATGCAAAATTTCTAAAACCAGGTGGGAAATTCTCTAGTGTATTAAGTCTGCATCCTGTAATAGATGCAGACTTAAGGTAAACTCTTCTGGGGTCAATTAAACCCATAATCATAAACCTTAGAGCCACAGTAAGCTTGCAAAGTAGTCTGGTGCCAAGAAGAGAAAATGGACGCTCGTTTCCCAGACACACTGTGAGATGAAACATCCGTAGTGGAGACCAGCGGGAAGCAGTCGCTGTAATTTTGGGAAAATAGGGAACGGCGGCCAAGGTCAGGGTGTGGAATTTGGCAACAGCGGCACCCCCACTGCCGTCCCCCAGTCTGGGCACATCAGACAGTCTTGAAGGACACGGTGACCCCAGATTCCCTCTGCCATATTGTGTCTCTGGCAGCGGAAGGATCTCCATATGTGCTGCGCATTACCTAAATCCAGCCTCACCCAAAGCACCCGACAGGCTGCTGATCCAGTCCGGGTTCCAGGACTCGTGTTAGACACAAACTGGGCCTGTAATCGTTATTAAAGTGTGTTCCAGCTGCTCAAAGATTCAAACTCCCTGCTAGGCCGTAAATACAAGGGTTTGGACAGTAACATCACAGGATGCAGAAGGGTTTTCCTGTCTGGCCTGCAGAGCACGGCGGGTGCAGACTGGGTTTCATGATTGGTTAGACCGTCCACCTGGGCTTTGAGATTGGTTAAACCTTCAGCTGAAAGTACGGATATCTGCTACCAAACTGGATCATTTGTAGAAGGCAAAGCTAACACGAGCAAAATTCTGCTGACTGTTTCAGTACAAATTTATGCCACTGAAAATCAACCTTATCCCAACAACCTTAATCCACAGATGGTTGGCTTTCCTTCCTTCCACTACTGTGACAAATTGTAGCTTCACAAATCATGACTGAAGTTGCACTTCCCAGCCACTAGATGGTGCCATGTCAAAACAAATGCAACACACCAAGCACATGCATCCAAAGGGAACCAGAAGGTTTAACATTTTATTTGTATTTTTGTTTTTTTTTTCTCCTCTCTCCATACTCAGTATATTTCTTATACATTTTTGTTGTAATTTTTAAATACATTGTGTACACAACAACAAGGCAGTTGACACCGGAAGCCATGGATGTCTGAGACTAAGTGAAAACGCTGTGAGCCTAACAAACAAAAGAGACGACCATCTGCTCTGGGTCCTCCAGGGGAAGGGGGTCACACGGGGCTGAGGTCAGTCCTACCAGCCTGAGGTGAGAGAAGATCAACAGTCACAGGTCAGTCCCATAGGTAGGCTCAAGCCTTCCGCACAGCAGCCTCCCCCACCCTGACAGGGGGAGAGAGACCAGGGTGGCCGCACTTCTGCTCCAAGCCAGTGCCTCATTCACCCTATCACCACTATTTAAATCCGCAACAAAACACATGCAGCACCCCAGGGCTCCCCACCCCTGCTATTATACGTGCCGAGTATAACATTCTGGCTCCCATATGAAGAGTGATTAACCACCCAAACAAAACAACCACCCACTTATCCCAAGTGACTTACAGCACTAAGCACATCAGTGCATTACATAGGTTTATACTTGGAGCCAGCAAGTGTGCTCGTTGACAAATAATGTGACTACCCTGTCATCATATCTAATATGGGCTGTAATGGGTGTGCGGGTGGAGGTGGCAGGTGTACAGGTGGAGGTAACAGGTGTGGAGGTGGCAGGTATTTGTCTTACAGTAGGCGCGACGGCCCCTCGTTATTCATACACGTCCTTCTTGTCTGCAATGTACTGTACAATCTCTTCCGGAGTCATCAGCTTCTCGGCCTCCGCGTCCGGGATCTCAAACCCTGTGGGCCACATCGCAACAGTTACTATCTGGGAGTCTGATTTTTGTACAAACAATAGGTTACTATAACTTTAACTCTTACAGGCATTATTATGTGGCATAAAAGCTACCAAAAGAGCAAAAACAACCCCGACACTATCCTCATTTTGCCAAAGGTACAACCCTACAGTACAAGCTTTCTTGCAGGCAAACTATATGTCCCTTTAGTGGAGGAGAAACAGGGAATTTACTGTTGTATATGCACACTACCCCCTTACATTTTCTAATGGCTCAACAACAAAAAAATGAGCTGCCGCACGCATTTGTACATAAATATATTTAAAGGTTCTGTAGTCTGTACATAAAAGACCATTACAGAAGGTCACAAGGTAGGAATGTAAAGCAAGGTAAACCAGCAGATGTTCAGCAGTCTCACAGTTGGGCCAAAAACAAGTTTCTCATATAAACAGGTTCTGTAAATGCCTGTGACACAGTGAATTTTCTATCCACTCACCAAACTCATCCTCCATGGCCATTATGATCTCCACCTGATCCAAGCTGTCCAAACCCAGATCTTTCATGAAGTGAGACGCCACTTGGAGCTAAACCCACAAATACACAGATTTTAATAAACTAAAAAGTAATTGACATGATCAGTGAGTCACACTTTGGCAAAATCAGAGACATGAAAGAAAATGACCTCATTATGAACACAGGTCATAGAGGTATGTCACTGACTTGAACAAACCATAAGGGTGGATCATATTATTGTCATTACATTAAGATTATAATTCTGAGACCAAATAATCATATTTCACTTCGAGTAATCAGACATTTATCACTAATTATAGATTTATCTAAGGACAGCCATGGGCAAACTAACCAGCTGCCATTTCCCAGAAATATTTTTAAAAA